>CM028755.1:10688053-11172619 GCA_016801395.1 Leptodermis oblonga
TTATTTGATAGTAATGAAACTTGTTTACATTATGCAATAGTGACTATTCGCACGAGGGGATATTGTGAAATGCTGCAATAGCAGCAACTAAACTCATCATTGCAACAATCAATTTACAACAACAACTAAACTTTCCTTAACTTTACCAACAACAACGTAATTGCAACCTATCGAGGTCAAGTTAACTTCAATAGGAAAGAAAATGTGACGGGAAAATCAAATATCAACTTTTATTTTTTG
The DNA here is from genome assembly GCA_016801395.1 of Leptodermis oblonga. Taxonomy (NCBI): domain Eukaryota; kingdom Viridiplantae; phylum Streptophyta; class Magnoliopsida; order Gentianales; family Rubiaceae; genus Leptodermis; species Leptodermis oblonga. Next base: position 10,688,294 of record CM028755.1, read on the forward strand.
AAAGATAAAATGGACATTAATAATTTTTAAACCACTAACGAAAATTTAAAATTTAATACCCTTTAGTAGAATATTTAAGCCTTAAGTTGTTGCATCCTTACCTTAAAAAAAAAAAAAAAAACGTTCTAGTTCATTCATGTATATAAGAGGGTAGGCAAAATCAAAGACCATATTTTTTCTGACCAATTAAATGCTAGCACGTAATTAAAACAATTAACACAAAGTCCGACCAAAGAAGAAAGTTTACAATCACATTATACACTGCTACTACATCAAAACCTACACGAAACGACGTCACATCGATCACATTGAATCAAAACCCCTAAAGACAAATGAAATCACAAAGCCCCAAATAGAAAGAACAATCCCACCACTATCATCCCCAAAACGTTGTACCTAAAATTATTAAAACCAAAAGTACAACATCCCCCGCTAGCCAAGCTCCCGCCAACGGTGCTGGTGGTCAAGACCACCACGGTCCAGTCGTTGTCGGTGGCAACCCCGGCCCCTGTGTACGCCGAGCTGTTGATGTATGCCGCGTTCGGAGACTGCGTGTAGTTCGTGAGCACGAGCGTCGCCACCCGCTTGCGCACGCACACGGGCAGCACAACGGCGTCTAAGGTTGTGTTCGGGTCGATTTTGCACTTCTTAACCAAGTCCTGGTAGTTCTTCACCTGAGTCGGCGGTCCCGGCTTTGAAGCCACGTAGCCCGTCGGAGGGCAGGGATCGTCCTCTATCTCGTCGGCGATTTCGTCGGCCAGGCAATCGGCTTTGTCGTTCTTCTGAAGGACCGCGGCGCGGTGGGATTGCCGGTAGCTGTTGATTCCTTGAAGAAGATTATCTTCTTCATCTGCAACAAAAGTTACAAAATTACAAATTAATTTGGTGCCAACAAAATGTACTTAATTAATTCTCTACAGAAGAAATTAAAGAACCCAAAATTAAAAATTAAAATTACCATCGCTTAAAACTGGAACTGAGAGCAAAAGAATGACATGAAGAGAGAAAAGAATGGTGAAGGCAAGCCTGAAAGACGCCATTTTTTTTTCCTTACAAAAAAGGAGAAATATTCTAAAATGGAAGCAAAGGTTCTTAAGAAGATGTATAATTACGAAGTTCTGATTTTCTATTCTTTCCCTCTTTTTATGCATATCAAAAAGTTGAAAAAGTAGGGGGCAGTTTTTGTTTTTGTTTTTGTTTTTGTTTTTGGCGGAAGAAAAGGGATTAATTTGCATGCACGGGATTACACGTTGCAGACATGCATGGCGTTGGGGTGGCACTTGTCTTTCGGAGAGGAAAGGTAGGGTTAATTAGTACCTATCTAAAAAGTGGACGTTAATAATATCAGTTTCGATTTCAAATTTCTCACATTATGTGTGAATCTTCTGAAAGACATGGAAAGCATGCGCATAAACTAAGATTGTTTCCTGTTGGGCTTGGGTTCACCCCAATTGGGCACCCGTTAAGTATGGTCCAATGAACCCTCATTAAGCCCACTCAAACAATTGTTTCATGCTTATTAGCTAAAATAATTAAATTCAGTAATTTGTGTTTAGTTAAACGGTGTCGTTTGGCAGCCACTTTTACTTCTTATTTTGTGAGTAGAATTCGGTGAGAATGCTTAGTTATATAGCTCATAGCAGGTCAATGAGGGAGGCATGTAAAAAGTTGATTCTGAATTCTCTTTTATACAATTTCTTCTACATCTCATCTAAATTCTCTTCTCATCTCATACTCCTTGCTGTTTCTTTCTCATCTAAATCTGCAAATTTATTCTATTGTAATTTACCAAATTGAATTTCTGAAATTAATTTCCATAAAGCATTACAACTTGCTTCATTAGCCCACTTTCACTCACCAATTCCTTTGACCAAATTAATGAATCACTTTCATTCAATTTGGTGAGTGAGTCGGGTGTGTGCAGTGACGAGGCAGAAGAGAGAAGCAAAGAAATTGGGGAGAGAGAAAAGAGAGAGAAGGAGAAAGAAAGATTGGGGGAGAAATTAGGGTTCTTGTAAAGTGAAGATTGTACTCTTCAAGCCAAGATTGAAAGTTAATTTGAAGCCTAATCTTGATGAAATTACAGTCCCGGGTTCCTCTCATCTAGCCCTTCAAATCCATCAGAGTAGTTTCTCATTTCCTCTATTTTGGTGAGATCCTTCTAATTTTACTTTGGTTTTAAAGTTAAATTAAAGATGTATTGTTGATGATTGTTATGTATCCGCCTCTTTGGTGAAGACTCTTGTATGCCCATTATTGATTATAGTGGAGATTTGACTGGACTAGGTCCGTGGTTTTTTTCCCTTTTTGGATTTTCACACTAAAAATCCCGGTGTCTCATTATTGTTTATTTTCATGCTTATTGTGCTGTGTTATTTGGTATTCCTATGAATGCCTATTTTATGAGCCGTTGGGAAAGATGAGATTGGACTGGATTTTATGACTCTGTTAGTTCTGTGATTGGTACATCCTTTCCCCTTGCACAACATTTCCTATATTTTAAGGAGAGGAATTAATTGATCGAGTTTGATGATAATCTTCCACTTACCGATCAAATTTTTAAGATTAAATTACATTTACCTCACCTCTTTCGAGGTTTCGAAACTACCAACAAACCAACCCCTAAGTTTTGTGAAAACTAAAAACGCTCTTTGAATGAGATGAAAAATACAAAATTACATCCGTCATAATATGATTGGAATGTAAAAACGTTTATAGATGTTGAAATAGCATATTGTTTGGCCAACGTTTTCCGATTTTAATCTCGTTTTAATAGGTGATATTTTGTATTTCATTGCATTCAAGGAGCGTTTAGTAATATTTAAAAAGCTCAAGGGTACTTAGGAGTTTGAATAAACCTGAGAGAAATAAATGTAATTTAATTAAGGTTTAGTGTTATCACTTAATGCTCCAATTGATAAATATTGTACTTTTATATTAAAAATTTATTGATAAGTTCTATATGTTACTTGTTTTATAAGCATCATTAAATTACATTTTTAAAATTTTCTATATTTTAGTTTTTATCAAATAGATTAATTTAATGAATTTGAACTTCAATTTAACTTCAAATTTAAGATTTCTTACTTTAGTTTTATCAAAGGGAACCAATTACTAGAAATTCTTTCTTATTGTACTTTTATATTAAAAATTTATTGATAAGTTCTATATTTTACTTGTTTTATAAACATCATTAAATTACATATTTTAAAATTTTATATACTTTAGTTTTATCAAATAGATTAATTTAATGAATTTGAACTTCAATTTAACTTCAAATTTAAGATTTCTTACTTTAGTTTATCAAAGGAACCAATTACTAGAAATTCTTTCTTAGATATGATCATAGTTACCATTATAAGCCTAAAAATAAACACAAATTTTGAAGCACATTATCAAATATTTTCAAAATGTAATTCATTATGAATTTAAGTGAAATTGATACACAACATAATACTTAAATTAGAGATTTAGGAAGTTTTATGCATGACTGTTTTACCATTGAATAAGTAATATTTGAGTAACTAAAGTTAATACACATATTCTTTTTGTTTCCTTTCAATATTTGATACTTATTATTTTAACATAACTTCATAAAATAAATCCAATATTTCAGTATTTAAAAATAACACCTAAATTCAATTCGTGCAATATAGTGGATAATAAAATCTTAAAACTTATAAGTACCTCTCCAATATCTAAATCAATACATTTTATATAACAATAATTTAGTGCATGTTCTTAATTGAAATTTGAGTTTTGGTTTTTAGAAAATAGTTTTATAATATAAAAAATGTATTAAAAATATAAAAAGATATAAATAAATAGTAAAAATTATATTAAAAATGATGAGAGCTAATTATAATATATTAAATTTAATTTAATTTTAAAATCAAAATCAAAACGTAAAATGCACTTAAACGCTAAATTTGATACGCTAAATACATGCCATCCCAGTAGACAGGCGTCAATGCTAGCTGCTTTTAGGGGTGGACACTTGTATGGAAACATTCGGGAAAAAAATAAAAATAGAGAAAATCGGAGTGACATTTGACAAAGACCAACTCGATCGGTGCAGCATATTCATGCATGCCTGCCAAATGTCCTTCTCAACCTACGTGTCCTCCCTCATTGCACCCCATTATGCCACGTAAACTCACCCTTCTGCCACGTCCTCCGCCATACAAATCATCATCTTCATCTTTATCTTCTATTTTAATAATCATTAACGTTCGTACTCGAACTTATATACGGAAACGTACCTAAGATCGAATGTATATAAGTATGTCCACCCGCTTTCTATCTTTCTCCAGAGTCTTATCAACCTCAGTTAGCCGCAGCCCTCCGATTTCGAAATTCACCAGAAAGATCAACAGTACAGTTTCTACAACATCGATTAAAATGGCGTCCGAGCAAGGAGGATTCCCACGGCAGAAGCAGGAAACCCAACCGGGTCAGCAACACGCAATGGACCCGGCTCCAAAGTCCACCACCTCGGACTACAAGCCTTCTAACAAGCTTCGTGTACGTACTTATAATAAATTCTAGTCGATTCGATTCGAGCTGAGAAATTGTAATTGATGTTCTGTGAACGTGCAGGGTAAGGTGGCGCTGGTAAGCGGCGGAGATTCGGGGATCGGGAGAGCGGTCTGCTACTGTTTTGCTAGAGAAGGTGCCACCGTGGCTTTCACGTACGTGAAAGGCAGGGAAGATAAAGATGCGGAGGAGACGCTCCGGATGCTGGCGGAAGCGAAGGGAGGCGACGCGAAAGATCCGATGAGTTTGCCGGCCGATTTGGGGTACGACGAGAACTGCAAGAAGGTGGTGGAGGAAGTGGTGAGTAAATACGGGAGGATTGATATCTTGGTGAACAATGCCGCCGAGCAACACGAATCTCGGATGGAGGAGATCGATGAACCGAGGCTCGAAAGAGTGTTTCGGACCAATATCTTTTCCCAGTTCTTCCTGGTCAGGTTAGTATTAATATGACTATATTTATGAAGTCTTTAGCTCATATTCCTTAGTTATGTTATTTCCCTTTTAAACTTGGCGGATACTTATATTTCTTTTTATTTTTTAATTTTTTGTTGAGAATGAATTGGTAATTAAATGCATAAATAGGCATAGTTTGAAGCACATGAAGGAAGGGAGTGCGATCATCAACACAACATCCGTGGTAGCCTACAAGGGCACTCCCAAACTGCTCGACTACGCGGCCACCAAAGGTGCCATTGTTGCATTCACTAGAGGACTGGCGCTGCATCTGGTGGAGAGGGGGATCCGGGTGAACGGTGTCGCCCCAGGCCCGATATGGACGCCGCTGATCCCGGCATCATTCTCCGACGAGGAGGTCCAGGGGTTCGGGAAACAGGTGCCGATGAAGAGGGCCGGGCAGCCTGAGGAAGTTGCCCCGTGCTACGTCTTCCTGGCCTGCAACCATTGCTCTTCCTACATGACCGGCCAAGTCCTCCATCCTAACGGTACCGTGTTCCGTTTTTGCATGAACGGATAATCTAATTTATAATACTATTTTTTTATTTTTTTTATATGGGTGCAGGTGGAGTTGTAATAAATGGTTGATCGGTGTTGTCCATTCCATGGGTGGTGACAAGTCGTGTGAGATGGTGGAAAAAATTATCCATATGTAGATGACTGCAGAAATATTAAATAATGTGGACTGTTTTTTTCTTTTTCTTTTTTTATAAAAAAATTTATAGATCATTGGTGGGAGTGAAGATCTATTGACTTGTATGATGATGTGAGATTGTAATGATATGAACATTCTGTCTTCTCTTACCTTTAAAATACGTAGGTAGCCTGTAGTAGTTGCTTTAATCAAAGCGTCATTTAAAGTAGGCTAGCCTACAGTTGGTTAAATGATTTGAATTGGGTTTGAGATTCAATTTAAATAAGAGACCAAGTCAAATAATATATATTTTACCTGACCATTTGATTAGGGTTTTTGTATGAATGTGCTTCGAATTTAATGATATATTATTCGATCTTAATGATATATTATTGTAAGATTTTGACATTTTATTGTCTTTTTTTTGGAAGCATGGGATCTTTTTTAAAATTTCGCTTGAATGGATCGAGCCTAAACGAAACAAGCCAAATTAAAATGGTTAGGCATTTGATTAGGTTTATGTTATGCTTAATAGCTAAAATAATTAAATTCAGTAATTTTGGTTTAGTAAACGGGCAGTCACTTTTACTTCTTTAATTCTTAAAGATGATTATGTAAGGGCTCTTATATATAGAGCTATAGCAGCAACCAGAAAGGCATGTAAATCTGATTTTCTCATCCAATACAATTTCTTCTCTTCTTCCTAAATTGCTTTCTCATCTCATATTTCTTTCTTCTATTTCTCATCTCTTTTTTTTCTTCTACAATACTAATTCAGTGAATTTCTGGGTTAATGCATAACAGTTTTTTTTATTATTAAAATCATTTGGTATTTGAGTTTAAAAAGCCCAAAATCAAAATAAACCAAATTAAATTACGACCAGGTTGATCATCACAAGTTTGGTACTTATCCGGTTTGTGTATGGCTCTCTATTAGGACCAACAGAATTCGGTGCTTGATTTTAGGCATCTGCCATGTCATCAATGAGTTAATCATGTGGCATGTCCATTTAGGGGAGGGATATCTTTGTACCAGGTTTAATCATGTGTTGGGGATGAACAATTTGGTCACCAAATAGTCTCCCGAACTTAGTTCGGCATAACTAAACGTAATTTGGTCACCAAATAGTTCTTTCGGTGATCAAATATTTATGGGAGCTACAATTTCGGTCACCAAAATTATTATTTCTTGCAGTTAGACGAGAAGATTATGGACAAAACTAGACCTTGCGAAATTTGTCATTTTTTTATTTCTATGTGTGTTTGGCATTTCGTGGCTACATTAGGCCATGTTTATATGGTACTGCATCTCGAAAAGCATTTTGGATTGATTTTAGTATGGTCCATAACATAATGTTGTTTGACATTATAATTCTAAAATTGCACCACTTAGAATGAATTTAGAACTGAATTTGAAAATTAATAATCCAAACTATAATCAAAATCACACTTCAAACTTCACCTCACTTGTATAAGACATAAAATAATTAATTTGACATTATTTGTTCATTTTAAATGTGAATTGATTGTGAATTATACATAATAATTATATTAGTAAAGGTAAAAAAAAATTAAAAATGGTCTTTCAATTGAAAAAAAAAATTCAAATTAAATCATTCTAATTAAAAGAAAGAAGATTATATATCAAAAAAGAAAAATCTATTGTTTGTTTTTTCTTTTTCTTTCCCGTACACACTTTTTCCCCCAACCCGATTCCGCGCTGATACGAAAGGTCCTGACATTCCTTCAAACTACTGGGCTATTAATATGGGATGTAACTACTGAGCTATTAATCATTTCGATTTGGTTTACACTCCCATTAAAAGCAAAAAGTTCAAATCTATATGTTTAACTAAAAGACAAAAGAAAAAAAAAAAAAAACCTATGCGATCTGAAGCGCGGTCTGAACTGATCTAAAACCAATGTTGTCTGGGCCGGATCGGTCCGGCCGCGAACCGGCACCCTTGCCGGTTCAAAACATGGAAAAAACCGAACCCTTAAAAAATAGGTCAAAACCGGTCAAAATTCTCGGGCGGTCCGGGAACCGGGCCGACCCGATCGAACCGGGTTTTTAAATTTTTTTTCAAAATTTAACAACTTTTGGAAAAATTTTCTATAATGAGAATTGAATCTTGGACACTCATATGGAAACATGAGTACTTACCACTATACCATTGTTCACTGTTTTTTAACTTATTGTTTTAACTCATTTTTAGATAAATTATGAACTTTCTAACAATCTATTAATTGAACCATCCAAACTAATGTTAATTTTATTATAATTCCTTACTATTTATAAAATTAATACTATCATAATTTTTATTAGTTGTTTTCAGTTCAATTAAAATTTGTTTAATTTATTCATGTATTAACTTAAAATACGTTTAATTTTTTTTACATCAAATTTTATCCTTTTTTTTTGTCTAATAAAAATGTAGTAATATAATTTTATATATTTTTAATAAAAAATATTTTGTAGTTAATTTACTTATTGAGTTTTATAATAATGAATTTTAATATTTAACTTATTTATAAAATTTGCAAAAATATATAATTATTATAAAAAAATATTTTAAATGTTACAAATAATAAAATTAAAACATGTTAATTATTAATATTATATATATATATACGTCCGGTTACACCCAAACAACCGTGACTAAAACCTTCGAAAAAGTGGCAGATCCAATAATCTAGCATGGCCATTACGTCCGTTTCCTCCGACGTGTCCACTGCGTGCGGCCTCACACGAACGCGTGTGCTCTTCTCTTCCGCCACGTCACCATTCTTCCCACCTGTCGCCTTCATTCCATTTCATTCTCCCTTTAAAATCCCACTTCAGAGCTCGCCAGTTGCAAAACATTTCAGTTCAGTTTTTTTGTAAGAGATCAACGTCGACGGCGAACAATGGCGTCCAGCGGCCAACAATTTCCGGCACAAAAGCAAGACGCACAGCCCGGAAAAGAACACGTGATGGACCCAAGTCCTAAGTACACCAGCCAAGACTACAAGCCTTCCAACAAACTTCAAGTTCTGTTTCGTTTCATTTTGTAATACTATTTTTGAGTATTTGAATCAAATTAATTTCGTTCGTTTGCAATTGCAGGGTAAAGTTGCTCTGATTACAGGTGGAGATTCTGGGATTGGGAGGGCGGTGGCGCTCTGTTTCGTCCTCGAAGGTGCAACGGTGGCCTTCACTTACGTGAAGGGCGCCGAGGACAAAGACGCCTCCGACACGATTGGGATGTTGAAGCAAGCCAAAGTAGCCGATGCGAAAGACCCTATCGCCATCCACGCCGATTTGGGATACGACGAGAATTGCAAGAGGGTTGTCGATGAAGTGGTCGGAAAGTTCGGTAGGATAGACATTCTGGTGAACAACGCGGCGGAGCAGTACGAGGCGACCTCCGTCGAGGAAATTGACGAACCCAGGCTCGAAAGGGTGTTCAGAACCAACATTTTCTCATACTTCTTCATGGTCAGGTAATTAATCCATAGTTATTCTCTTCTCCTCCATAATATGTTCTTTTCGTTGGGTTTTGGACAGTGATTACACGACTCGAATTTCTACACAGTAATAGTATTTCAAGCCTCATATATACAACAGATATTTCAGAAGCTTAAAAACGCAAGATTTGAGATTCAAGGTTCGTTTTGTCCTGATTTTTTTGTGATGGTTGAAGGTGGGCGTTGAAGCACATGAAAGAAGGCAGTTCTATAATCAACACGACGTCGATTAATGCATACAAGGGCCACGCCAAATTGATCGAATACACATCTACGAAAGGAGCCATTGTGGCATTTACTCGAGCACTTTCGCTGAATTTGGTGGAAAAGGGTATTCGGGTGAACGGCGTCGCCCCGGGTCCGATCTGGACGCCTCTGATTCCGGCGTCGTTCACGGAGGAGGAGGTTCAGAGCTTCGGGAGCGAAGTTCCGATGAAGAGGGCCGGTCAGCCGAATGAAGTTGCTCCCTGTTTCGTCTTCCTTGCCTGTAATCACTTCTCCTCTTACATCAGCGGCCAGGTTCTTCATCCTAATGGTGGGCTTACTTAATTCCTCTTTCATTTTCCTGAATCCTCCTTTATAAATCTTTGATTTCTCTGTTCCGTTGGCTGATTTGTTGGGTTTTTTCCGGTGATTTTTCAGGTGGGGCTGTCGTCAATGCCTGATCGGAACGCAGATTTTGAGGGAAGTGGGAGTGATATATAGATAGTGTTAAGTGTTTGTAACTTTTGGTTTCTTTATGATTCTCCCCTTCTGTATTAGTCAGGTTGTTTGTGGATGAATCTGTTTTTAATAGTTGTGTTAGTTCTCTTCCATGCATCCAACTCCAAGGATGCATTAATATATAATATATAATGTTTGCCTAGGTATATTTGTTTTTCTTTTTAATTTTTTTATATGCTGCCACACTAGTGGACCCACTATTTACTCGGACATTTTTCATTATCATGATAATGACGATATAACCTATATTAGGATTTTTAAGATATCCACTCAGGCTGTCACTTAATCTTTCATTATATGATTAAAATTTACATTTATTAACGTAAATATAATTATATAGGATATTTTTAATCTTGTATTTTTTATAATGAAAAAATTGTCTCAAAAAATTAAAATAATTATACCTTACACACAAATAAGTGAATCTTTAAATTACAAGATTTAATTTGTTAAAAATGAATATTCAATGAAAAAAATTTATTTCAAAAAATTAAATAACTATACCCTACATATAAATAAATGAATCCTTAATCATAAGTTTTAATTTTTTTTAAAAATGAATATCAATGAAAAAAATTTATTTAAAAATATAAATAAGTAAACCCCAATGACAAATTTTTATTTAAATTATACTCTATGTATAAATAAGTGAACCTTCAGCCAAAAAGATTTATTTAGTTAAAATGAATATTAATGGTAAAATTATTAAACTATTGATATGCCTAAAAGTGAACAGGATATTGGGCTTGACACAACAGAATAAGATAGGTTCAGAAGGAATAAAGAATAGAATAAAATGCCCAAAAGAAAAGAGAATAATGATAGGTCGATAGAAAAGATAAGCAAACCGAGCTAAAATAGTTCAGGTCGATAGTTAGACTGAGGGATTATATGTCGGATTGTAAACCCACCATTGGGTTGCAAGGCAATAAAGAGGGGGCGGAATTTTAGACTTTATCATGGGAAGGAGTTACGCAGGGCACTTAAGGAAGAGGAGCAGGATCCGGGTTATAAAGAGGGCGTCAGACCGGGAAAGCATTCAGGACCGGATATGCATTTAAGAAGAAGGCAAATCAGGGCAGCATTAAAGGCTATGGCCTGAGAAAGGCGCAACGGGCAAGATAGCAAGGTGAGGCTATATATATTGGCATTTTAGATCAAAGAAGGTACACAATTTCTTATACTATAAGCACTTTGTCCATACATTTTGTCATATACTTTATACTGACTTGAGCGTCGGAGTGGAACAGGGGAATAGCCCTGCTTGTCCTATGTTACCTTGATAGGTCAACACTATCGGGCTTCATTTCCGGGCTAAGGAGCTGCTAGATCCGGGCTTTATCTTCAAGCTGTCGGCGCATCATATTCCGGTACATTTTATTTCACATCAACTGCTGCCATCTGTAGGGATCATTTGATAAATTTCTCTTTTCATCAAATTTTTTTCACACCTAAAGAAATTTGTTGAAAACATGACGCTGTCGTTGCTTCTTCCGCTGTTCCTTTAACCGCCCAAGCAAGAACATGAGGAGCGTGAAAAGTTCTACCGGTTGTTTCCTTTTCTGGAAAAATTCACCCCACTTGTTCCAACAACAGATCCTGTTCCTAATTTGGGATTGCCAGTTTCTTCTGCTGCTCTTACCGGACCTGAGGTCATTACCATTGATGACCCACCTCTCTCTCAGATAGTTTCTTTTGTCAGTTTGCCGGTGGTTTCTTTTGTCTTCTAGTCAAGTTCTCGATGTATCACGCTCTAGGTTAGCTCCGGGCTTACTCATGCCTCCGCTTGACTTTTCTTCTGCTGGGCCTCTTTTCCCTCCCCATCCTGGGTGGGGTTTGCCATTTACTGGGTTATCAGGAGACATTACCGGACCTCGTGGCCTTCCTTGGCCTCATTTCCCATCTGCCGCTAATTTCCTGGCCTTATCTGAAGCCCCACCGGTCTATACCACTCTTTCCCATACTCATCCTCAAACCATTTTTCTGGGGCATTTGGGGGCTACTGGTGTTCCTTTTGGCAGGTTTCCCTAGATTTCGAGGCATTCTATTTTATTTCCGGGGGGGTAGGGGTTGGCGCGAGCCAATTTCAACATTATGGGGTCGGAACCAATAGGATCTTACAACCACCAGTGGGGTATCCACCTTTGATCAATCTGGGTTATTATACGGGGACATGAGCCAAATTTTTGGGTTACGGGGGGCCTCAGGGTAACCATCCAGGGTTTGGGGGTACAACCGACTCAATTAGGGTATTCACATTATGGGAATTTAGTTATATCCGGGTCTAGCTATGCTCACCAAGGCCATGTAGGACCCACTTCCCGAGTGTCTCCTCCTTTTGGCTGGGAAATTCAAACAGCCCCATTTCCTCCAGGTTACAGAGGTATAGGTAAGGTCGATAAGTATGATGGTACCACCGACCCAACGACTCGTTGGATGCAATGAGTGTCATGGACGCTGCTAATTTGTCTGATGCTAATTGTTGTATGACGTTCCATCTCACCCTCAAGAGACATGCAATTAATTGGTATTGTTCTTTAACCCACAATTCTATCCATTCTTTAGATCAGTTTAGGGATCTGTTTTGGCTAATTTTATGGGTAATAAAATATTGTCCAACCCCATTTCTCATCTTATGAACATCATAAAACGGGTAGGGGAGGGCTTTCAAGCTTATATTGATCGTTTTAATGTAGAATCTAGACAATGTAATGAGAAAGATGATTGAACTATGATAGGGTCATTTATTAATGGCTTAAGGTCAGGTCCTTTAGCTACTGAATTGGCTATTAGGCCACCTTTCACATATTTAGATATGGTCACCTCTACTAATTTTGCTATAATTGAGGTTGCAGAAGCCATAAAAAGGAACGAGAAAATGAGCTTTCAGATACTTATCAAAACGAAAATCTTTTTCCCTTATCCCTCAATCAGGTGGAGGAAAGCGGGCAAAATTTTGTAAGTGCTACTAATACCGGGCCAAGAACCGGGGCGAGTGTTAATTCTTTGCAGTTAGTGGAGCCTTTTTCAGCACCTCGCGCAAATATTTACGCTGCTGTCCAGAATCAAAGGTTGTTACCTCCAGCTCGGTCTATCACTGGCCCTACTGACCGACTAAATCCTAACAGGATTATAATAATCATAAACATATTGGGCATAATACTAATGATTGTAAGGATCTTGTATCGAAAATTGCTAAGTTAATCCAGGCTGGTAAGTTTCCCAATATTCACAAATAAGCCCGCTTACCAAACCTCCAGTCCCAGCCAATCGGGCCAGGACAGTCGGTTGTTATAGGTGTGGAGGGTTAGGTCATTTTGCTAGAGAATGCCCTTAGCCTGACCCACGGGGTCCCTAAGCCTGGTCAGGCCCATATCCAATTATTACCGGGGTGGTCAATACTATTGCCGAATTACCTACTATGGGAGATTCAAACCGGCAACGAAAATAGGCTTATCGACATTCGGACGGTATTTTGGGTAAGCGCATGGTAGAACCTATGACTTCTGTGATTACATTTGGTGACAAAGATCATTTTCTCTCATATACTTATGATGATTCACTAGTTATATGCTGTTATATCTCTAATTTTCAAGTTTGAAAAACATTAATTGATTTTGGTTGTTCTTGCAATAACATTACTATTAAGATAATAGAGGGCTGTCAACTGCATAAGGCCCAGTTAGATCCGATGCGTACACTTTTAATTGGCTTTGGCAACCACCATGTGATTCCTACCGAGCAATTAAGTATCCCAGTCACCTTGATAGCTAGCCAGCTAAAACGAACAAAACCCATATATTTCATTGTGATAAACGAGTCGTCACCTTACAATGTGTATTTCGAATTACCCGGTTTAAACCGCTTCCAGGCAGTAGCTTCCACTGTGCATATGCTTTTAAAATTTTCTACCATGGATGGTGTGGCTTCTCTTCGTTGTGATGTCAAATAGGCTCGGCAGTGTTGCACGGCATATTGAAAGAACCTAGCCTGGTAAAAGCAGATTCACTGGTAGTCCCTGTGTCACCTGCTCCAGTGAATGGTCGTAGTAAAGTCACAGTGATCTCATGGGCCCAGCTCAAGGTCCCGATTCAATCCCCCATTATTGATATCACTGACCTAGAGGATCCAGTGGACCGGCCTGAACGGCTCATCAAAGCTGGCACCGAGGTCAAGGAAATCCCACAGGGGGTCGACCTAAATAAGGTAATCAAGGTAGGGTCTGACCTTCCCTTGCAGTTGGAATTCGATTTACTTAAATTATTGCATGAGTTTGCGGAAGTATTTGCATGGGGCCGGAGGATATGTCGGGCATCTCTCGAGATATCATTGAACACAGGTTATCCATTAATGCTAGTCATAAGCAGGTGCGGCAAAAGAAACGCTACTTTGGTGGAGAACGCAACAAATATGTTGAAATCGAGGTCAACGCTCTACTGGAGGTAAGAATAATTTGAGAAGTTGATTATCCCTAATGGTTAGCTAATCGTGTATTAGTTCCCAAGCTTGATGATACTTAGCGTATGTATGTAGATTTTAGAGATTTAAATAAACCTTGTCCAAATAACTGATTTTCTTTGCCTTTGATCGATATCCTAGTTGATGCAATAGCGGGGTTTAAATTTCTTAACTTTCTGGATGCTTACAAGGGCTATCACCAAATCTTCATAGCCAAGGAAGATGAGGAAAAAAACTCTTACATTACGGATAAATGTACATATTGTTTTATTACTTTGTCTTTTGGTTTAAAAAATGTTGGGGCTACGTTTCAGTGTTTAACAAGTTTTTTGAAAAGCAGTTGGGTCGGAATATGGAAGCTTATGTGGATGATTTATTAGTTAAAAGCATAAACGAATTTACTTATTTAACTGATTTGCGTGAAACTTTAGAAACTTTAGCTCAATATAGATTACATCTTAATCCAAAAAATTGTATTTTTGAGGTTACTTTGGGAAAGTTTTGGGGTATTTAGTCTCAGAATGGGGTGTCTCTGTTAATCCTAAGAAAGTCAACACCGTTTTGCAAATGCATCATCCTCGATCTATACATGAGGTTCAGCAATTAACTGGTAGGTTAGCTGCTTTAAATAGATTTTTGTCATGATCCACTGAAAAAGCTTTACCTTTATTTAATGTTTTGAAAAAATTGGGTAAATTTGTTTGGAGTCTTGAGTATCAAGCCACTTTTGAACAATTAAAAACTTATTTAGCTTCTTTGCTTTCTTTGACCATGTCTGTCCCGAGGAGCAGTTATACATGTATTTAGCTACTACTGATTCAGTGATTAGTTCTATTTTGCTTCGTGAGGATAATGGGGGCAAAAAGGCCTATATATTTTGTTAATAAGGTGTTGTAGGCTGTTGAACGGAATTATTCGAACTTGGAGAAATTGGTCTTGGCCCTTGTTCACTCTACGAGGCGTCTCAGGCCCTGTTTTGATGCGCACCTCATCACTCTCTTTACTAATGCACCCCTTAAAGCTGTTTTACAAAAGGCCAGTGTTTCTGGGCGATTGACTAAGTGGGCTATCGAGTTGGGAGATTATGATATCACCGTTAAGTCCCGAACAACCGTTAAAGGACAAATCTTAGCTGATTTCATTGCGGAAGGAGTACCAGAAGCTGTTGAGACATATCTTTCAGTCCAACACGTTCCAGTTCTTCCAATTTAAGGCCAGCTAGTCAATGGGTTCTATTTGTTGATGAGGCGTCGAGTAGTTCAGAATCTAGTGCCGAGCTAATTCTAACTAGCCCTTCTGGGGAGGTTTATACTTATGCTGTGCGATTTTGTTTTCCTGCCACAAATAATGAGGCGGAATATGAGACCATGGCAGCCGGGTTAAAGTTAGCCCGAAAGTTGGGGGTTGTATGTTTACAAATTTGTTCTGACTCACAATTGGTGGTTAAACAAATTTTAGGAGAGTATGAGGCTAAGGACAGGCAAATGGGGGAGTATTTAACGTTAGTACAAAAATTGCTAGCACATTTTTCTTGGTGGTCTATAGAGCGAATAAAAATGCTGATGCACTTTTTAAGTTAGCTTCCTCGGTTTATTCGTATTTGACCAAGAACGTTTTAGTCGAGAAAGTCAAGTTGCAGAGCACAACGGAACCAACTATTTTGCCGGTATTTGAAGTAGACGATTGGAGGGTTCCCATTTGGAAATTTTTACATAATGGTCTTTTACCCAAATCTTGGAAAGAAGTTCAGCGAGTCTGGCGGAAGGCAGAATATTATTAGATTGTTCGAGAAGATTTATATAAGAAGGGCTATTTGATGCCCATGTCAAAATGTTTAGGGCCAATACAGGCCAGAGAGGTGTTAATGGATGTGCATCAAGGGGACTGTGGGGCCTATATTGGGGCTCAAATTTTAGCCAAAAATGTAGTTAGGGCGTGATTCTATTGGCCCCGGCTATTTCATGAAGCAGCTGAGTTAGTCCAGCATTGTCAAAGTTGTCAAAAGCATGCTCCAGTTCCCCGGTTACCGGCTTCAAATTTTACAGGAGTTCTATCTTCATGGCTCTTCGTTGAGTAAGGGTATAGACTTGATGGGACCATTTCCTAAGGTCGGTTCCTGCCAGTACTTAGTAGTGGCTATTGATTATTTCACTAAATGTGTAAAAGCAGAGGCTTTACCAAACATTACAAGGAGAACATTAGCTCGGTTTTTATAGAGTTAGGTTATCTGTCGGTTTGGGATACCAAATATAATTATCTCGGATCATGGGACTCAATTTGAATCTAGGGAATTTGTGGCTTTATCTAAAATGCTGAGAATGCTACAATGGTTTGCGTCTGTAGCCCATCCACTGGCCAATGGCCAGGTAGAATTAACCAACAGAATATTGCTTCATGGTATTAAGACTCGGCTCGAAGTGAAAAGGAAAAGGATGGGTGGAACAGTTACCTCATGTTTTATGGTCTCATCGTACAAAGTCCAAAACCACTACAGGAGATACACCATTTGAGTTAGCATTTGGGATAAACGCTGTTATTCCCCTGGAAGTTCAGGTAAAATCTGCTAGGGTGTTGTATTTCAACCGAGAACAAAATTCAGACAATTTAAAGTTAAGTTTGTAAGAGTTAGAAGAAAGGCGAGATATTGCTTATATACGACAAGCCAATTATAAGAATCTTATGAGGCAATATTTTGATTCGTGGGCTAAGCTAAGATCATTTGTTCTGGGAGATTTGGTTCTACGTAGCAGCCATTAGTAAACCTCAGGATCAAAGTAAATTGGCCCCTAATTGGGAAGGACCTTACCGGGTGATCGAAGCCCGGTCGACTGAAAGTTATATTTTAGAGAGCATGGATGAAACTTTGGTTCCCCGGGTTTGGAATGCAGTACACTTGAGAAAATTCTATGTTTAAGCCAGTTCAAAGGAAGATAAATGTGTTGCAGGAATGAAGACATAAAAGTTAGTTTTTAAAGGATATGCCGAAAAATCCATATACCGGCCAAAATTGTCTACACTATAGATAAAATTGTTTGTAAACAGAAAGAATCTAAAGGATTAAAGCGGGGGAGTCTTGGAGGTGGCTTCTTGGTCTTGGGAATGGCTCGTCCGGGATTCTTCTTCTTCTTCTTCAGCCGGGTCTTCGGGTAAAGGGATACCCAGGTCCTGGCACTTCTGTTTAATCTGTTCAATCAACTTGAAAAGATCTACGCCAACGGACAGCAAAGATTGATGGACCATGGAGTCAAGGGCCAAATTTTCAAGTAAGCGAGAACCACGGAGTTCATCCCAGCAGATAATAAATCCACACTGAACCAACTCTAAGAAGCGCCAGTTACTGTGTTTTGGCCCGATACTTCACCTTAGCAGTTATCTCTTCTATCTCAAGCCTGAAGTTTTGCAGGGCTAACTCATTGGCCTCTTCCAGCTTGTTAATTTGGGTCTGTGCTGCCTCTTTTTCTTTCTTTAAAGTCTTCTCCAAGGCCCCCACTTTCTCTTCTAAGCCGCACACCTTAGTCTATGCCTGGCTGGCTTTTGTACTCAGAGCCTGGTTTTCTTGGTAAAGCTCAGTGGTCTAGGCTTGTAAGTCGGTGACCTAGATGGATTTCGTACCCAGTGGAACCTTTAGTTGTTCGATTTCATCAGCTGGCTGTTTTTGCCATTCCTGCTCATAACTCTGAGCCAGTACATCCAAGGCCATTGTCCTTTTGGCCACCGCTGCAAAATTCTAACCAACCTAAATAAAGGGAAAAATCGTTAGTATTTTCTTCAAAACAGGATATAATGAAGTTAAATAGAAACACACTTACCCGCTTAATATGAGCGGCAATGTGAGCTTCTCGGCGATCTATCAGGAGAGCCAAATCCCTTATCTTTTTAGTGTCTTGGTGAAGCAGTTGGTCGGCTGCTATAACCACCTTGAGAGAGTTGTACGAATCTGATACTAGCTCGGAGTATAGCATGGGATCACCAAAATATGGTTTTACAAATGTGGTTGTAAGATGGGACGAGCTAAGGATGAGGGGTACAAATGTGGTTGTAAGATGGGACAGGCTAAGGATGGCGGCCTATTTTTGGCATCTTTTAGGATGATCATTCGTTCCTGAGTATCAGCATCAATCGACCCCAACATGTCTTCTAGGTTAGGAATACTCGGGACTCCTTGGGCAGTCAAGGATAAATTTTGATGACCCTCGATCACAGGAGCTTTAGCCCTTTTGACCTCTTGGATTTCGCCGGGGGAATAACTGGCTTCTTCGGGGTAGGTCAAGCCAACTGGGGGATAATTGCGTTTATGGCCTGGGAGGAGGCTGTGACCCTCCGCTTCATTTGGTTAGGTCGATCGGGGCTGTCGGTGGTTTTGGCCCGGCGGTAACCATAAGAACTTGCTGCCGGTTAGACTTCCTCTTGCGACCGTATCTGCCAAATCCACCTGAATCAAAAAAGAAGATATGAGTCGGCATAGTAAAAAAAATAGATCGCCGAACAACCGAGCTAAGTTTGGCTCACACAATAAAGGACTCTACGGGGAAGTAGCTAGAATTTCGAAGGTTCGAAGACTTAAGAACTTGGCAGTAGGATCGGAGGACAGGGTCATTATCAATCTGGGCTTGGGAGTATGGTAGGATCAGGGTTTCCTAGCGGCAAGGTAGATTGGCTTCATCACCCTTAACCATGAAAAACTTTTCTTTCCAACCTTTTACCGAGTCAGGAAAATCGGTTACTAAAGCGTACCGTTTCCTTTGCTTCTGAAGGGTCACCCGCCCTGGCCCATGGCTATATTGCCTAATCATGAAATATTGAAGTAGTAGGTTTACTGCCGGTTGAACATTTGCTCCAGCACACACATACAAAGGAAACCTATCACAAATTGTTGGGCGTTTGGAGCAAACTGAGTTAGTCCTACCACAAAGTGGTTACTCAGTTTAGAAAAGAAGGCCGGGGCAGGTAATCTAAGCCCCGCTTGGACATGATACTCATAAATGGCTATCCAGTCATCCTTAACAGTGTTGGCCCTCTCTTCAGTAGTAGGAAGTCTCGTCGTTACTCCCGGGCCAAAATAACAGTTAGATCTAAGGGCATCTAACTCTCCCATTGTCATCTCACTGAGAATTTCATCAACGTGAAAATGAAGGTGTCTCTTTTGATGGAGCGGCATCCGACGCAGATTTGTGGGGAGTAGAGGTGACCAGGGTTTGTGTAGATTTCTTCAATTTTTTTGGTAATGGATTTGACGAGGACATGTTTTTCTTTTGACGGCATCCCAGCGACTGGAGGGTTCACGTCGGAATCCCCTTCGATAATTACACCAGCCATCGTCGTAGCGGAGGATACAGGGGGGAAAAGGTATCGTGGTTTGGGTAAGATGGCGAATAGGGGATTTACGGGGGGATTGGCTTAAAGGGGTTTTAGAACTAACAGTATTAGAAGGAATAGGGACAGAAGACTGACATACGGCGCTGGTGGCATTGGTGGCGGAGCTCTTCTCATGGGACATGGTGAATTTGGATTTGAAGGAAGAGTGCAAAGAAAAGATGTTAAAGGCTAGATTGATTACGGAATGTAAAATCGCGTAAGGAAACAGAGGGCTACAATGAGTAAACTAGAAAAGGACAAAGGATGTCAGGCAAGATTGTGTAAAGAGGAAGAAGGAAAATGGAAAAATTTTTGGAAATTAGGGAAATGAGAAAACCAATTGCTGGAGAATATGGATAGGCTTTTTGCATAAAGAAATCTAGAGGTTGCGAGGAATAATTAAGGTGGAAGTAAGAGAAGGTGTGGGGGAAGAGGAAGCGCCAAAGAGTAGTGGGAAGTTGAATCGGAAAATAGGGAAGTGGGAATCAATTATCATGGGAGAGGAAACGTGTTCAGGCGAGAGCAACATGATTACTTTTAACGATTCTCGAGGAGACGTGTACAATCTCTTGCAAATTTCAAAAAACAACCCTTGCCTCGGTTAATCAATGAGGAGAGAATGTCTAACTCATATTGTGACTCGGCACGATGCTACTAATTTACCCCGGCACTTCAGGTACACTTTCTTCACGTACCCTTTACACCCCCATTTGTTTGTTAAAATGTATGTTGTTTTCTCTTAGGCCCGGCTCAGTTCAGTCTTAGCTCAGTTTTGAGTTGTATTCTTGGGGGGCTAAGTTAAATTCATTGACCCAATAGGATAAATAACGTCTACATTATTCATTCTTGGGGGGCTATGCGTAAAACAATGACAGGGAAGGTATAATAAATAAAGTACACATTATTCATTCTTGGGGAGCTAGTGGGCATTTAAGCATGATTTTAGGTCAGAAAACTTGTGTAGGATGGAGAACTTTTGGGTGGGTGTTAAAAATTATTTTTCGCGTTTAGGTTAAGTCAAGGGCCGGGGAGGGGGCAAAAAAGGGCTGATTATTAGCTTTAATCAGACTAAAAGCATAGTACTGGGAGGCTCATTGATGTGCCTAAAAGTGACAAGATATTGGGACTGGCCAATAGAATAAGATAGGTCCAAAAGGAATAAGGAATAGAAGAAAAGGCCCAAAAGAAAGGAGAATAATGATAGGTCGGTAGAAAAGATAAGCAAACCGGGCTAAAATAGTTCAGGTCGATAGTTAGACTAAGGGATTATAGGTCGATTGTAAACCCACCGCTGGGTTGCAAGGCAATAAAGAGGGGGCGGGATTTTAGGCTGTTATCATGGGCAGGAGTTACGCAGGGCACTTAATGCAGAGGAGCGGGATTCGAGTTATAAAGAGGGCATCAAACCGGGAAAGCATTAAGGACCATATCTGCATTTAAGAATGAGGCAATCAGGGCAGCATTAAAGGCTAATGGCCGAGAAAAGCGCACGAACAAGATAGCAAGGTGAGGCTATATATATTGGCATTTTGGATCAAAGGAGGTACGCAATTTCTTATACTATAAGCCACTTTGTCCATACATTTTGTCATATACTTTATACTGACTTGAGCGTCGGATGGAACAAGGGGGGATAGCCCTGCTTGTCCCATGTTTACCTTGATAGGTCAGCACTATCGGGATAATATCCGGGCTAAAGAGCTGCTGGATCTGGGCTTTATCTTCAAGCTGCCGGGGCATCATATTCCGGTACATTTTGTGTCACATCAACTATCCTAAATGATTGCTTTATATTGGTAAAATATTTAGGTAGATTTGTTATTAAATATTTTGTGATAAGTTCAATAATTATAGTAAAGTAAAAAGTGATTTGCTAACTGTAAAATAATTATGATATGTCAATTTAGAAATGTGACAGTCTATGATTAGATGTCAGATGAGTTCTGATATAGGTTATATCAAGATAATCCTGATAAATATTAAACTCTTGAAATAATGGTGAGACTATAGTTATTTAAAATAAACCATTCAACACTTTGAATTTAGTCTTGTATAAATTAAGTATGCAATTGCATACTCAATTGCATAGACCAAATTCAATAGTTGAATGATCCTTCAAAGGGACTATAGTTTTTCCATGAAATAATAACTTTGTTGGTCTTTGGTCACATATTGTAGTTTTGTCCTGAATTTGAGTTTTGAGTTTTCCATCTCTACAGTGATTGAAACTAATTCAACACGTGATGAACAACAATGCTCTTTAAATATTGAAAATATAATGTAGGATGAGCAACAGGTCTCCTTTCTCCTTAAATATTGAAAATATTAAAGAAATAATATTAAAAATATAAAAGAATAATGCTGGTAGCGAGATTTTTTCTTGACAAATTAAGAATTTTAAATTGGTTTGGTTTTAGTCGAATTTGGAGATTAAATAAATATAATTTTAAATATGGAGACCAAAGTATACGAAACTAAGTTTGAAGACCAACAAAATTATTATTTCTCTTTCTAGTTTTATCAGGCGACCAATGCGAAACCCTGCATGTTTCTATACAAAAGGCTACTGTTATTGCCAGAGCAATTTTTAAGTTTTTTTCCTATAATACCCTTATTATCCAAACTATTTATCTTCCTTCTTCCTAGGGCTTAACAATTTACTGCGACGAAAATTCACTTCCTATTATCGCTCATCCATCTCTCGGTCCACTCTTATTATAATCTTCTTTCCGCTGACGGCGTCTCCTCTTTGGTCTTATGGTCGCTGCCACCGATCCCGCCGTGAACTATTGGTTTTTTCTCTTTGGTTATGCTCTATTTATTTGAATGCGATTGATGATGTACTAAGTTTTCTTTGGAGCAATTCCACTCTTTCATTTCAACAACAACAACAATGAACAAGTAGTCAAATAGTAACATAATAGTAATTGTGAATGGACATCATTGATTCAGTGTTCGATCCTATTAGAGAATCACCAAGGCCAATGTTCGTTTCCGCCAAAAGAAATTTATGAAGTTAACAACGCGAACAGAGATAGGTTTCTTGGTGATGGGATTGCAGGTTTTTTGTCAAATTGGTCTTTTTTCCCATCATCGTCATAATCTATTAGGAAGCGATAGCTCCTTCAGTGGAAGAATTGGGATTCACTTCCAAGGAATTTATGACTAGCACCGGATTTGTTCGTGATTTAGACCCCATGATGTTGATGAACTATTTGTTTGGTTAAGAATATGGATTTATTGTCAAAAATTCTGCGCAACACCGTGTAAGGTTCTCTTTGGCTTTGTGGGGACAGGGAGAATTGATTTCCATTGAAACAGCAATGGAATTTTAGATCAACGTGGAAGGAGAAGAAAGCATTAAAATTTTTGTGGAAAGAAGGAAGATAAATAGTTACAATATCAAAGGGTATAAAAGGAAAAAAGATAAAAATTTGCTCTGGCAGCTAATTTGTGCTCTGGCAATAACATTTGCCTATACAAAATTATTATCTCTTTCTAGTTTTATCGGGCATGGTTTTGTGACTCTCTGCATGTTTCTATACAACTTTGGGGCCGGTTTCTTTTCATTGTTTGCATTTTGATTTGTATTTTTGTTTCTAGGGTCTGTTCTTTATGTTGGGTTTGAAACAATGTTTGAAATTTGGTTTTAAAAAAATAATTTTATAATCAGTTTTCATCATTTTCAATATAACTTTTTACTATTTACCTATACCTTTTTACATTTTCAATACACTTTTTACATTATAAAATTATTTTTCCAAAACCAGGTTTCAAACATTGTTTCAAACCCAACATAAAGAATAGAAAATTTAAGGAAAAATTATTAAATGCATTCGATGTATCATTACAAATAATGTATCTAGCCAATAGTAAAATAACATGTATTCCTTTATGTCTATGTTTTTCAGCTTCCCGAAAAAATAGCATGTATTCCTTTATTGTGGTTGGATGCACAATCTTACGTGATATGATGCAGCGGATGCACAGAATAATTTCACAAATTTAAAATATTATAATGATTTTTCAAGATTCTAATATAACTTTTACTATTCATTTATACATTTACATGTTAATAATTTTTAAAAACATGTTGACAAAACTTAAGGAAATTTATAATTACATATATTTATACAAGCTGTTCTTCTGTCTCTTTTTCCTTCCTTGTACTAATTTGTGATTCTCCCTTCTTTTCCAGCCGATCTTTATTTTTCTTTTGTGTTTATCTTCTTCTCCCATATGTTCTAATTTACATCAGATTTTTGTTTCTTCTGTTTTCGCTTCTTCTCACAAGTTGAGTCGTAGAAGAATACTACTAATTCTGTTTTTTCTTTTTCACAAGTCTCTACTACGATGTCATCATTAAATTTACTCAGCGGCCGCTTCCCCCTTTCTCTCTCGTCTATTCACTACTACAAAATAGAGCTTTAACGGCTGCGGATTAACGGCGGAAAATAGAAAACCGCAGTTATAAAAGAAATGCGGACTTTCTACGGCGGTCTAAAAATGAACCGCCGTAGAACGGGACTTTCTACGGCGGTTTTAAAAGAAAGGGACTTTCTACGGCGGTTGGGACAAACCGCCATAGAAAGAGGGCTTTCTACGGCGGTTGGAAGCTAACCGCGGTAGAAAGTGGACTTTCTACGGCGGTTGGAAGGCAACAGCCGTAGAAACCGCCGTAGAAAGCCCCCTTTCTACGGCGGTTTGTCCCAACCGCCGTAGAAAGTCCCTTTCTACGGCGGTTTAACAATAAACCGCCGTAGAAGGTCCTTTCTACGGCGGTTTAATTATAACCGCCGTTGTATTGACGTATTTAACCCTAAATAAAACGTGTATCTCCATATCGCGGCCGAAAGTGTTCTTCTCCAAATTTCTACTACGGTTTTGCACGTTTGATGTAAAGAATCGTCATTTGGAGCTAAAATTTACCACCTTAAGGTTAGAAACTTCTAAAATTTCTCAGTAATTGCTTATGCTTGTACTTTAGATATGTCATCCTATAGAATTTATTTTATTTATGGTAGAGGGCTGAAAATTAAAGTTGCATATATTCCATGTATATGGTGAACCTTAGTATTGTGGAACCCTATTTAGTTATACTATGTAGTTTCTTGGTGATGTGATTTGATTTATAGTGTTTGATTTTTAATGGAGGATGTTCATATAATTAGCACTACTTAGAGTGTGTATTATTTTTTTATGCATTTCATGTGTTTGACGAAATGCATAAATGAAAAACTTATGGGTTCTTCTTCATTTGATTATGTCTATTGCGCATGTGTTGTTTATGCATTATTTTTTTCATTGAGGTATTATAGTAGTTTTGATTATATGAGTAACATTAGTATGACATGTGCTAAGACAAGCATGCAACTTGA
This sequence comes from Leptodermis oblonga, assembly GCA_016801395.1. Taxonomy (NCBI): domain Eukaryota; kingdom Viridiplantae; phylum Streptophyta; class Magnoliopsida; order Gentianales; family Rubiaceae; genus Leptodermis; species Leptodermis oblonga. Next base: position 10,713,341 of record CM028755.1, read on the forward strand.
TACTTTGTACATTGTTTGTTGAATTATTATTTGGTATTTTTAATTATTTCAAGGTGTTAGTTACACATGGATCGAAATATCTTGTTGTATGGTGATCGGACCTCCGATTCTTATGCGAAAGAAGTTGAGAATTTCATTGAATTCGCTTATAAGAATACAAAGTACGTCCATTGTCCGTGCAAAGCTTGTAAAAATGGTGCGCGGTTTGATAACTCAGATACAATAAGATTCCATTTATATCGGCACGGATTTGATCCTTCTTATAAACTGTGGATTTGGCATGGTGAAAGTATTGATGGTTTACCTGAGCAAAGAAAATCTCATGCAAAAGGAGATGATGCGATTACTAGAGATCGATTAGATGACATGATTGAGGATGTGGCCGAGGATTTTGCTGATAAACCGGAAGTTCTTGCTTCCATTTTGGGTGACAATGAGAAGCCTCTATACAAGGGTTGCACTAAATATACACGCTTGTCTAGTGTTTTGAAGTTGTTTAATTTGAAAGCGGCAAATGGGTGGTCAGATACTAGTTTTACAGCCTTATTGAGGGTATTGAAAGATATGCTCCCAGAAGATAATGAACTTCCAGATCGAATTTACGAGGCGAAAAAAATATTGTGTCCAATGGGTATGGAGTATAAGAAGATCCACGCTTGCCCAAATGATTGCGTCCTCTACAGGAATGAGTATAAGGATTTATTGCTTTGTCCTAAGTGTAAAACTTCACGATACAAAAACAAGCAGCTGTGTGATGAGGTTGAAGACAGTTCTGATGCGCAAAAGAAGGGGTCGCCGGCTAAGGTTCTGTGGTATCTTCCTATAATACCGAGATTTAAACGGTTGTTCGCTAATGCAAAAGATGCAAAACTAATGACATGGCATTCAGATCGGTGTATTCCCAGTGATGATGACAAGGTGATAATGCATACATCAGACTCAGATCAGTGGAAAAAAATTGATTCAATGTATCCTTCTTTTGGGGGAGAAGCCAGAAATTTGAGGCTTGGTTTGTGTACTGATGGAATGAACCCGTTTGGCAGTCTGAGTAGCACACATAGCTCATGGCCGGTGATGTTGGTTATTTACAATTTGCCGCCTTACTTGTGTATGAAGCGCAAGTACATACTTATGTCTCTAATGATTTCAGGCCCACGGCAACCAGGAAATGACATCGATGTGTATCTTGCTCCTCTTATTGAAGACTTGAAAAAGTTATGGGATGAAGGCGCACCTGTGTTTGATGCATACCGTGAAGAAATGTTCACATTACGTGCCATGTTGTTCTGTACCATTAATGATTTTCCTGCTTATGGAAACTTGTCTGGGTACTCTGTTAAAGGGCATAAAGCATGTCCAATATGTGAGCAGAGTACAGATTTTTGTCAGCTTGCACATGGGAGGAAGACAGTATACCTTGGGCATCGCAGATTTCTTCCCGAGACTCATCCGTATCGCCGTATGAAAAGAGCATTCAATGGATTTCAAGAGTTCAGAAAAGCTCCAGAACCCTTGAGCGGGCCAGAGGTGAAAGCTCGTGTGACGGACATTAATGTGGAGTTTGGTAAACCTTCGGAGTCCAGCAATAATGATACAGGTTGTTGGAAGAAAAAATCCATATTTTTTGAACTTTCATACTGGGAGAACTTGGATGTCAGACATTGTCTCGACGTTATGCATATTGAGAAAAATATTTGTGAAAGCCTGTTAGGTACGCTCTTGAACATCCCTGGTAAAACTAAGGATGGTTATAACGCGAGACTTGATATGGTTGATATGAACATAAGAGCAAATTTAGCACCGGTAGCTCGAGGACAACGCACATATCTACCCCCTGCCTGTCACACTTTGTCCAGAAAAGAGAAAAAACAACTGTGTTCAAGTTTGCGTAGCATCAAAGTTCCATCCGGATATTCTTCAAATGTAAGCAGACTTGTTTCCTTGAAAGATTTAAAACTGGTTGGTTTGAAGTCTCATGATTGCCATGCCTTAATGCAACAATTGTTGCCTGTAGCTATTCGCTCGATATTGCCCAAGCATGTTAAGTCCAGTATAACAAGACTTTGTTTCTTCTTCAATGCTATATGTAGCAAGGTTATCGCGCGCGAAAGACTTGATCAGTTACAAGATGAAATAACTGTTGTCCTTTGTCAATTAGAAATGTATTTTCCACCCGCCTTCTTTGATATTATGGTGCATTTGGTGATTCATTTGGTTAGAGAGATAAAAATCTGCGGGCCTGTTCATTTGCGATGGATGTACCCATTCGAGCGATATATGAAAGTATTTAAGGGGTATGTTAAGAATCGTTATCGTCCTGATGCTAGTATTGTTGAAGGTTATATAGCTGAGGAGGTAATTGAGTTTTGCACTGAGTACTTGGCCGATACCGCATCCATTGGAATATCTAAGAATCGGCACGATGGGAGGATTACAGGTATGGGCACAAGGGGAGGAAAAATGTTTTTGCCGTCTAATGTTGAATTGATGAAGGCGCATCTCTACATACTGCGCAATTCTGAAGAAGTTGCGCCCTATGTGACAGACCATATCCGTTCAATAAGAACGTCTTATCCTGCTTGGACGGATCAACGTGTGCTCAATGAACATATTCGGACATTTGTCTATTGGTTTGGTAATGCTGTCATGGGCAAAGACGTTTCGGAGACATTGAAATGGTTGGCGTTTAGGCCCAGCCCTGCGGTACGAGCATTTTCATGCTATGACATAAATGGATATTCATTTGCTACTAAGAGACAAGATGAGAAGAGTACGGCACAAAACAGTGGTGTTACATTAATCTCAGAGGCTTTACATGTTTCTAGCAGGAAGGATAAAAATCCATTGTATGCAAACATGGCTTATTACGGGGTGATCGAAGATATTTGGGAGCTTGACTATGTTTGTTTCAAAGTAGCTGTATTTCGCTGCAAATGGGTTGATAACAATAGTGGGGTTCGAACTGATGATCCATTGGGTTTTACCACCTTAATCGGGAGGGTTTCAAGGGGGAACCATTTATACTTGCATCGCAGGCGAAACAAGTTTTTTATATCACCGATCCTTGCGACGAACATTGGTCTGTTGTTCTTCATGGTAAACAACATCACGGAGTGGAAGGGATTGATACAGAAGAAGGGCTTTATGAGGCTGGCCCTTTCTCTAGTGGGTTACCTGAATCGAGAGCAGATGAGGAAGATAGGGAACTTGATAAATACATACTTCGTGATGACCACAGCGAAGGATTATGGTTCGAGGATCAAGTGTCCCATAAGAGAAAGAGAATAAGTTAAGAATCATTTTCAGGTATATTGTTTGTTTTTATTAATTTTTTTTTTCTGTGGGTGTGTATGTGTGTGTGTGTGTATTTGCATATGTTTCTTTGATTTTAATGACACGAGGTGGACATAATTTTATAACAACATTTATTTTTATCCTTCGTACTGTCTGATTGAAACAGGTCACAACTTGGATGAAGCCGCGCAATCAAGGGACAAAATTTCCAGGGACTTCATATAGCGATATGTTTATAAATGAATATGTTATTGTTGGAAATTGTGTGAAGCTTCTGTGTTGATGTTATAATGCACTTGTGTTTTTGGTCAAAAACAAGCAGGGGAGATTTTGTCTGAATTGATTTGAAACTGAATTCCGTATTATTTGAAATTGGGTATCTTAATGAAGTATTTAAGTATGTGCATATCCTTGACAGGGAGTATGTTACATTTATAGGGGAGACTTTGTCGAATTTTCTGGCAAATTGATTTCCTTGTTTTTCATTTATGAATAAATGTCTCATGTATTTTTTTTTTTTTTCAAGGAGTAGTACTTTTGGTAAAATTTACAGGGGAAGCTATACAATGATTTTTGTTTTGATTTTATATTTAACTCTTCATAAATTACTTGTCTGTGCCTCGGAAAAAAGATATTCATTTAGCGAGGTTGGGTATTGACCGCTAAATGAATTAATTATTCGTTTATCGATTAATAATGCTTTATTATTTTATAAAGATTATTCAAAATATATTTTATATGAACATGAAAAAACTAGAAATGTAGGGTCTATGCTTCATAACATGAAATAAAAATAGAAATTTATGGGCGCGCGGGAATTAATTGGCTGAATTTGTTCCCACTTTTCTACGGCGGTTCTAAAACCACCACCGTAGAAAAAAACTTTCTACCGCGGTCCTTCATTGATCCGCCGTAGAGAATACTTTCTACGGCGGTTCAATGAAGAACTGCTGTAGAACCGCCATAGAAAGTTATCTTTCTACGGCGGTTCTTCATTGAACCGCCGTAGAAAAGTGGAAATTGCATCCAATTCCCGCACGCGCATAAATTTCTATTTTTATTTCATTTTATGAAGCATAGTCCCTAAACATTTCCCCTGCTTCTCCCCTGCATTCCCCTGTAATATTGGATATGCAATTTCATAACGATCAACCGGTGCAAGTAAATAAAATACATTAAAATTTTGATTCACACTCAATTTAATGTATTTCACTATACATAATTGATTACTGTTATCGGCCGTAAGTCCAAATATATTTATATATATATATATATCTATAAGGTCATGAAATCAAGTAAGTATTTCTTTTTTTATTAATTGGGCCCTTAAGCATTCATTTTTCTTATACTATACGTACGTAATGCATTTATCGATTTGAAACTATTTTCTTCCGTTCGCCCAAGTCGAGAATGCGGAAAATTTAGGTCTGATAATGAACCTTATTACTTTATCATAGCTTACATGTAATTTTACGAAATTTACTAATTTTAACTTATACCTAAAAATTGAAATGTACTTATTAAATGTTTCATAATAGGCGAGCTTCTGTAATTAATAAATACAATGTAAATTGGGTATGTAATATTATATTCACAAAGTTTTGGGGTTAATTTATGAAAATGGGAAAAAAAACTTAATAGGGAGTAGGGTTTAGGGTTTAGAAAATGATATAAAAATAGAAAATTCATGCGTAGCGCGGGAATTGGCTCCAAAAACTACTTTTCTACGGCGGTTCAACCGAGAACCGCCGTAGAAAATACTTTCTACTACGGCGGTTCAAAAATGAACCGCCGTAGAAAGTATTTTCTACGGCGGTTCTCAGTTGAACCGCCGTAGAAAAGTAGTTTATACGGCGGTTAATTTTTGAACTGCCGTAGAATAAAGCTACAGTCTAAATTCAAATTTGTTGGCCTAGGGTTTAGGGTTTACGGTTTAGGTTTTAGGGTTTACGATTTTGGTATACTATCTAATTTCCCCACAGTTCCCCTACTTTTCTCAACATTCTCCTGTAATATTGTATATGCAATTAATCATGATCAACCGGTGCAAGTAAATGAAATACATTATATTTTGCAGCATATATACTAACTTTAATGTTTTTCACTATACATATATGATTATTATTATCGTAATTGCAAATATATATTATATATATATATATATAAGACTTAATTATAAAAGTTGTCTTCAAGTCTTCAATTCTTCGAATGAAAACATTTTATATATGTAGTGGAAATTTACAAGAGATCGAGAGCAGAGAGGAGAGAGTTGGATGATGTGCAAGAGGGGAAAGGAGAAAAGAGGAAGATGTTTATATATATATATATATATATATGTTTATATATATGTTTATATATATATATATATGTATGTAAGGTAATGAAATCCAGTAAGTATTTAATTTTTTTTTCGGCCACTTAACCAATATTAATTTTTATATTACTATACGTACCTAATGCATTTATGGATTTGATTATTTTATCCCGTTCGCCCAAGTCGAAAAAGTAGAAATTTTAGGGAAGATAATGAAGCTTATTACTTTATCGACTCTTACATGTAAATTTACGAAATTTATTAATTTTTTCTTTGACCTATAATTATTGTGTAATAGCACGGAAATTTAAATGCAAATGGTACAAGAGGGGAAAGGAGAAAATAGGAAGATGTTTATATATATATATATATATATATATGTATGTAAGGTAATGAAATCCAGTAAGTATTTAATTTTTTTTTCGGCCACTTAACCAATATTAATTTTTATTACTATACGTACCTAATGCATTTGTGGATTTGATTATTTTATCCCGTTCGCCCAAGTCGAAAAAGTAGAAATTTTAGGGAAGATAATGAAGCTTATTACTTTATCGACTCTTACATGTAAATTTACGAAATTTATTAATTTTTATATTTGACCTATAATTATTGTGTAATAGCACGGGAAATTTAAATGCAAATATATGGTTCAATGGAAAATTTGAAATTTAATTATGAAATGGTTCATAAAAGTCGAGATTGTGTACATAATTAATAAATATACACAATCTGGGTATGTAATATTATATTTACAAAATTGTGGGGTTAGTTTTTTGAAAATGGAAAAAAAAATTTAATATTAAAATATGCCCGCGTGGGAATTGGCTCCAATTTTTTCCCTTATTCTAAACCGAGAAAAACGAGACAATTCAATGGCGGTTCAGCCGCGAACCGCCGTTGAACCAAGAATCTACTGCGGTTCACGAGTGAACCGCCATTGAAAGTATACTTTCAACGGTGGTTCAACCTTGAACCGCCGTTGAAAGTATCACTCGTGAACCGCAGTACATTCTTGGTTCAAAGGCGGTTCGCGGTTGAACCGCCGTTGAACCAATGAGCCGGTCTAATTAAGTTCAAATCAAATTTGAACTTAGAGTATTTTCTTTCATTTTCCCTCATTCTCTTCCCCTTCTTCTCCCCTTTTTTCCCCTGCTTCTCCCCTGTTTCCCTCTCCCTTCTCTCGCGGCTGTTCGGCCTTTTCTCCTCCTCTCCCGTCGCCGGCGCAACCGGGTCTCTTCGCGCCATTTTCCCGCTCGACCCGTCGGCTGCAGCACGGCCCGATCATCGCGGCTGGACCATCGCAGCTCACGGTTGTGTGTGGGTTGCCTTCCAACCGGCCAACATTTGAAATTTCCCCCCTCCAATAGTTCGGGCTTGGTTGTAGGAGTGCACACAAAAGGTTATCCACCTTCTATGCTTCCATTTTAAAATTTTGCAATGTTACCTTACATTTTGTAAATGCTTCCCATTGCACTAGGGTTTTTGTGCATAATAGGTTCTTCATTTCGGTTTTAATGCTATTGATGAATGATTGGAATGCTTTTGGATTTATTGATTGTTGGTTGCATTGGTTTGGTTGTTGAATTTCGTGTTTTGTCCTACATAAGTTGAGAACCTAGGGTTTTGATTGGGATTTCAATTAGGTACCCTTTCAATTCGGGTTTAGTGTATTAATATGAGAACCACAAATGTTGATTTCGGTTTTGCTTGATTAATTTTAGAACATTGGTGTTTGATTTCGGTTCTTATTCGATTTAGTGTTCCTCCTTTAGTGATAATGAGGAAAATGCTTTGTTGTTGATTCCACTGTTTGGAATTTAATCTTTATAGGGTTCTTTCTTTGGGGATCCCTTGTTTCAATGTCTTCAAAGCCCCTTATATGTTGAAAGTAAAGATATCTTTGCATGAATGTGAAGCATTATTTATTGCACAAGCACTAAGCACCTTTAGGGAAGAAGAGTATTTTTTGGAGTGAAGTACTCCTCCTTGAAGCTTTTACCTTCCTCACTAAATTTTGGTTTTTTTCCTTTAGTATAAATTAATGATTGTTCTCATTAGTTGTTGGTTGTGAAATGTGAAGTACTTTATCAATGGTACCCTTTATAAGTCCACTTTTTTGGGCTTCCTTAGGTTTAATTTGGATAATGGGACTTGTGTATTGCAAATATCACTATCTCCTCTTCGCTTTCCCTTATCTTTGTTTCAAAAGCGTGAAATATGCTTTGTGAGGGTTCTCCTTGATGAAGGGGATTTTTTTTCATGAATGTAGAGTTTGAAATATCACTTCTCCTTAAATGTTTTACCTTTTGCGATGTAGTGTTTCTTCTTTAGTGGAAAGGAGGGTAATGCTTTGTGGTTGAGTTGAAGGTGTGTTCCTCCCTTGGTTTAATGTCATGAATGCAACTAATATATTGAAAGTGAGGCTATCTTTGCATCAATGTAAAGCTTCTTTATTGCGAAATCACAAAGTATTTCTATTGCTTTAGGGAAGGAGAGTATTTTTTAGGAGTGAAGTACTCCTCCTTGAATCTTTTACATTCCTCACTAAATTTTGGCTTTTTCCTTTACTAGAAATTAATGATTGTTCTCATTAGTTGTTGGTTGTGAAATGTGAAGTACTTTATCAATGGTACCCTTTATAAGTCCACTTTTTTGGGCCTCCTTTGGTTTAATTTGGATAATGGTAATTGTGTATTTTTAGGAGTGAATTTTGCGAATGTACATTGCCTTTTTTTTTTTCACATTACAAGCATTCTTGTATTTGACATTAAAGCTTTTCTTTAATTGCATATATGTTATATTGAATTCTCTTTCTATGTACATGAAGTTTAAGGTACTTTCAATGGCCCGAAAAAGAAAACGCAATGAGGAGCATAGTGATGAGGGAAATGGCAATGGAGATGGTTCTTCTACTAGATCTAGAAGAGGTAGAGGGCCTACAAATTGCAACGATCTATTGGAAATGCGTCTGAAGGGGAAAACTCTTAACATTTCTTTTGATTCCGAGCTCGAGCCTAAAAAGTATCATACAAAGTGGATTACATTCGTAGCATTCACGGCCCGGAGCAAAGTGGACATTATGGAATATGCATCATGGCCCAAAGTTCCCGACGAGATCAAGAAGAGAGTGTGGATGGAAATACGGGTATTTTCTTTAATTATAATGCATTGTTTGTTTCTTCTTTCATACAAATGAACCCAAATTTACCTAAATTTTTACTTCTAATTTTTACTGTAGGCATTATTTGTTTTTGAGTCAACTGAAGAACTCGAAACAAAGTGGATTTCTTATGCCGGTAAACGGTGGAAAGATTGGAAATCCTTTTTAGGGAGATATGTACATGGTGACTTGAAGGGTGAGGACCCATGCTTGGAATATAAATATCTCCCTAGGGAGACATGGATTAAGTTCAAGGCTAGCCGCGAGACAGAAGAATGGCAGGTATATTTTTTTAAATTGATTTCCTTCTTCTTTTTGGATATTTGAAATTGCTCAGTTTATGGATAATAATTTTTCATTATATTTTTCTCTAGGCAATTCGTGGAAAAGCGCAAAAGAATGCCACTTTAAATGCTTTCTACCATAATTTATCTCGCGGTGGCTACCGACTGCTGAAGAAGCAGTTGCATGACGAGGCGGTGATTGCATCTGGGAAGAAGCCTTCAGAGGACGGTCAGTCCGAAGAAGAAGGGGAAGATTCTTATGCAGGGCCAGGCCGTCATCTACTTTGGAGACAGGCTCACACAAACAAAAAAGGGGAATACTTCACGCCAGAGGCTGGTCGTGTTGGGATGGAAATTGTAAGTTTTGCACCATACATTTTCTTATGTTTCAGTTCTTTAAGCTACGCATATATTTAAAACTATATATAATTGATCTATTTACATTTCATATTTTTGGCAAAATGTTTAGGAAAATCTATGTTCCCGCGAGTCCCAAGGGGAGAAAGTTGCAGAGGGTAGGAATGACATTCTTGTCATTGCAACGGGAAAGACCGATCACCCCGGTCGTTATCGCGGCCATTCTACCAGGGCACGTATCACAGAGGTTTTCCCGAAAACAAGGCCGTCGCTTAAAGATGAACTAGATTTAACTAAGCGACAGCTTCAGAAAACCACTGCCCAGCTCGATGAATGTCAAACACATCTGAAGATGATGGTTGGGTTTATATGTGGTAAGATGGGGACTGACTATGATACATTAAGAGCCACTGTCATCAATAGTGCCAAAGCTCAGAGCATGGCCCCAGAGACCTCCGGAATGGACCCAGAGATGTTTGAGGTTCATGGCAGCCCTGTTTCCCCTGTGAGTCCGACGGTACACCCTAAAGAAACTCGTAGGCAAGATTTTTCTCCTCTTATCCCTACAAGTTTGCCTGAGTTGGAGATGATACATGTTTCATCTACGGACCCGATCAAAGCCTCTGAGGTTCAGACTAGCCCTATTGCAACAAACTTGGAGGATGGGGGTTCTTTAGGCGAGTACAAGGTACTTAAAATACAGTTATGTCTTTCATTTTTCTATAGAGTATCACTGCTATTCTTCTTGGGTAGACTTTTATTTTTCTATTTTTCTTTTAAATTCTTTTTATTATTTATTGTTTTGCATATGTATTCAAGTATTCAAACACTTTATATTTTTTTTTAAATGAAGTTTATATTTTCCTTTTAAAAATATAATACTGCAATTAAAAAACTATCAATTTTTTAATATATTAAACATCTTTCTTTTATTTTTATTTTACAATAATGAAATCTTACATTTATATTTTGGTTTTTATTTAATTTTTTAATGTCTCATGTATAATTTCTTTCATATTGTCACTTCTAATTAAAGACGCTTGACTTTGGTTTCATGATTACACTTGCTTTGTTAAGTTAGACTTAATAGTTGATTAATGTTCATTCGCTTGCCTATTATCTCAGGACGGGTGTGAATGTCATCTGTTCATCTCTGAGGATACGCAAAAGCGGCGTAAGCTTGTGGCCAAGGGAAATGTTTATAAGCAAAGAAAGCACCACGGCCGCGAGGTTAGGAAAGGTTGCGCGAGGGTTACAATTAAAATTTCATATGATGACTTTGCCCCGCTACCATTTCCTGAGGAAGAGGCTGCAACTGTGGGAATGGCCCGATCCTTTTTCGTGGAATGGCCTATACAGTTGATTGAAATTATTCGGCCGGATCCGGTAACACAGGTATATTCTTACATTTATTTGTGAATTACTTAATACCGTTTTCTATATTTAATGTTATTTCAAATGTTGTTAGGTGGATAAAAGTGTGAAAAAGAAAAAAGGCCGGATGAATTCTATGGATGATATAAAATCTCCTTCGGCGACGGTTCCGATTGAGATGTCATCCTCATCGACATCTGATCCACTGCAAGAGTTACAGCTCCGAATGGAGAAAGATTCGGACTTCAATGGCTTCTTGTTTCAAATGACAAGAGATGTCATAGGTGTGGAGCTTCCTATTGCGATGGATCGAGAGGATGTCGGAGAATTATTGAAGAGAGAAAGCATGGTCACAAACTGTTTGATGCAATTGTTCACCAAGTGAGTTTCCATTAATTTTATTGTTATATATAGTATGCATTCCATGTGCCTAGACTAACCAATGATGCATGATAATGTAAATTCTTTAGAGCTTTACATGATTTACTTGAAGGAATAGGAGAAAGGGGATAGGTTTCCTCTCAGCTGATCATGTCACAGCCCTAGGAAATGATATGAAGATAGGGTACACTACATTGCACGAAACTTGAAGGATCGGAATAAAGAAATTTATCTGGTGCCGTATCTTCAGGGGTAAGTGACACTGTAAGCGCTTCTCTAATATTTAAGAAACACTGATTTAAAGATCTGACGTCATTAAATTTTTCGTTTGCAGTGAACATTGGATGCTTATAGCCATTAGACCGATAGAAAAGGTTGTCTACTGGCTTGATTCTTTACAAAACCCACAGAAAGAGGAGCAGTGGTGCTTATAGACGAGTGAGTTATATATATTAGCTACTGTTAGAATGCCTATATAATTTCTAATGCCAATCATATATATATACATATGTTGGTAATTATTTTCGTTTCGCTTTCATTTTTATAGGGTGATGTTTAATTATCAAGCCTTCTTAGGATTGCCCAGAAATGTGCATATGCAACCTGAGTGGATAGTAGTTAAGGTAAAATTGGTTCTTATTAAATTTTTTACTCAACGTTGTGTTGTATACAATTAATTGTATGATCTTCTAACTCGTATATTAATATTCATTAGCATAAAAAGCAAACGTCTAACTGGGAGTGTGGGTACTATGTAATGCACTACATGTACCAAATAGCAATGAAATCCGACACATTGGCACTCGAAAAGGTATTTGATTTCTCATAACTTACTTGACTGTATTTCATTTTGCTACTCAGTTACTTTTTAATTTCAAAAACTCTGTTGCAGCACTTCAAGCTCGACCGCACTCCATTAAGCATTGTGATATAGATGCAGTGAGAAAAATATGCGCTAGTTATATTTTGGAGCATTAGCCGTAGTTGAAGGATACTAATTAAACTTGTTCATATTATAGTTGTACAAATATTTTTGGATATGCCCCTGTAATATAATAGCGATTTCAATTTGTATATTGGTGATATTTGTATTAAATTTCAACTTTTAGCAGCAGGTTTTGCTTTAAACCAGATTAATTTTCTCTTTTTAACGCGGTTTGGGTCTGAAAAAGTGGGCACTTTCTACGGCGGTTTAGAACTAAACAGCCGTAGAAAGTGTCCACTTTCTACGGCGGTTCTAACCGGCGTAGAAAGTCCGCTAACTTACTACGGCTGCCAGATAGATGGCGGTTCAAAAAGGCCAAGAACCGCCGTTAAAAGCCCTTAAAAACCGCTATTAAAAGCCCTTTTTGTAGTAGTGATTTCTAAACCCTAAATTCCACCGTCTTCTTCCCTCGGAGGATGAGGGAAGCAGTTGCTAACTTTGTTTATGTTATTTTTCTCTCCGTTTCTGGAGTTTCTCATCTCTCCATCTATGTTTCGCTCATCTATGTTTATGATTTTCTCCCTGGCTATGATGATTACATTCATAGTCATGGTCTATTATGAAGGTTCAGTTGAAGATGCAACCTTGAAACTTTCATCAACAATTAGTGGTAGATCCGTAACTATCGGTACCAGATTTGTTCATCGATATAATTATATTATGGTTAGATCTATACTAGGTATAGAATTTGCAGTTTAGCAAATTAGATACACTGTTGTGGTTCAGATCTGTTAATTTTCAGATCAAATATATTTTAATCAGTTGCATTACCTGCGTCTTTGTCTTCAATCGCTGTTGGACGATTTCCAACACTAATTGTTGATTATAAAAAGTCTCTTCTATGATTATAAAATAAAAGAAAAGATTTATAAAAAAAAATAAAAGAAAAGATTTATAAATAAAAAAAAAGAAAAGAAGGAATCGGAGCGCGTGTGGTGCAGAGCGTGGTGCGTGACGCTCCTGAAAGGTAAGATCACAGACTTATGAAAGCTAAGATCACACGCTTATATAAAGGGCTGCTCCGTTCATAATTCATTTTTTTCGATTCAATCATAATTCATTTTTTCCTTTCAATCATTCATGAGTGCTTCTTTTCTTCTTCTTCTTTTTCCTTTCAATCATTCACGAGTGATTCTCATCATCGATTGAGTGTTGTGCCTATCCCCGCTCAGGTGAGGTGGGATAGAGGTGAGGTGTCTAAGGTGAGGTGTCTATTCCTGATTCGGCTCAGCCTGATGTGCAGCAACCTGCTGAGCCCTGCTCAGAGGCGCCTATCCTTGAGCAGCAAGTTGCTGATGTGCCTATGCTTATCCCTGCTCAGGCTGCTGATGTGGCTAGGGGCTGCTGAGGTGGCTATCTCATGCTGCTGCTCTGACTTAATAGGCTCGACGAGCCCTCGAACCAGTAATAATTGCGCTCGAGCTCGATTTTGACCGAACTCGAGCCAAGGTTTGACCGACTACTCGCGAGCGGCTTGCGAATAGCTTGGCTTATTTATACCCCGAGTTTTGATTTGAATTGTTAATGATGCTGCCACACATTGGGCTATAATGACTCTTAAGGAAAAGAAAAGAAAAAAAATTGAGCATACTAAGGGCATATAATTGTCGAAAAAGTATAATTTGGGGATGCATTTATAATTTTGTCAAATTTGGAGAACTGTTTATAGTTTCTTCAAAAGGAGGTATGTGTAATTTTTTAAAAAGGAGAGAGATACTTATAACTTCGGCAAAATTTGTGGAAGCATCCCTTTCTTTGATCAGGATAGTAACCTAAAGTGATAATCCTGTATTTATACAAATGGAACAAAAGGTATCTGCACAAATAATTCTTTAACTTTTTTATAGGTTCGGATTTTCGAATGGAGAATGAAGAAGATCTTTTGATATAAGATGAAGCTGCTCTACATTTTGTTGCAATTTCGTTATTGGTAATTTTTAAAAATAGGTTTTTGAAAAATAACTTTTTAATGTAAAAAAATATAATTGAATAGTAAAAAGTTATTTTATAAATAAAAAATTTTTATAATATATTAAATTTACTATATAAAGAAATAAAATCAAAATACAAACAAAAACAATGAAAACTAAAATAGCCACAATATTTTGTCAGTCATTGTTGGAATTTTGTTAAATCTACTAAGAATCTATTTTCAATCAGATTCAAAGGTGCGTATAGTTTGTAGATGGAATGAAAATCGAGCATGAATTATCCCACACTATATATAAAAAATGGCATTGAAAACTTTTTTCATGAACTAACAAATTGACTAGAGATTTCTCATTTTGTGTTAGTATAAAACCACATTATATGACCAAATAAGAGACTACTACCCCATTTAATGTTTAGACAAGGGTTCAAACCTATAATCACCGCTAATAGCTGGATCATCGAAAGATTTTTATAGTTTAATAGTGTGACAATTATTTAAATGACGTCCAGGTGTACCACTAATTAATGATAATATATCAATTGTGTACTATTATTATTATTATTATTAAGGGTACGCTTGATTCATAGAAAAGAACGGAAATTGAAATGAGAATGATAGTAGAAGAAATAATTACAATTGTGTTATTTGATTTGTGATGGGTAATTATCGTTATGTGTTTTTTTTTATTTTATTATTAAGGATGAGATTTATTTTAACATTTTTTTTATTAAACTTTTAATATTTCATAAACTTTGCTTTTAAATGTATTATAACAATTCTTATTACTAATTATAATTTTAAAAAACAAATATTGTATTTAAAAATAAATTTGTAGGGGAATGATTTTCATACCTCCCAAAATAGAGAAATGGAGAATTGGTCAAAAGTTCGAAATGGTGGTGGATCCTAGATTTCATACCCCTCAACCAAACACCTTAAATCATTCTCATTCTCATTCCTCACCCCCAAACCCTCAAACAAGCACCCTTAAGATGTTTTAAAGTGTGGAAAGGCATCAGTTGTTACATGCCTAAAACAAAAACAAAGGTAGGAAGGATAGAACACAAATGATAAATTTGTGGGGCAAATGATACGAACTCTTTTAAGACTACTTAAAATAGTACTCCATCTGTTTTACTCAAAGAGTCCACTTTCAAATGTGTACAACTAATTATGGGTTATGAAGTACAACACTTAAAATAAATAACTTACCACCATATTTTTCACTTATATCCTTACTTTAGAAGTAAAGGTTAATTGTGAACCACACATTGTTATATTAGTAAAAGTATATAATGTAAATAAATTCAAAGTAAACTCTTTAAATATAACAAGATTTTTTTTTGAAAGTGGACTCTTTTAGTGGAACAGAGGGAATAATACTTTTATGTACATGCGAACTGGGATCCCAAGTCTAATATGTTCCTCTCACAATCACCCACCCAACCCAGCCCCCACCCCCAGTAAACAGGGTCCCCAACTTAATAGAGAAGTGTTCAAAAAGACTCCCCTAATATATAGAATGCTCAAAAAGACTCCCCTAATATATAGAATGCTCAAAAAGACTCCCCTAATATACAGGATGCTAAGCTAGCCATTAAGGATCATAACCGAGTTGAAATCCAAGAATTTAATCCCAAAAGATGATAAGTTGAGATGCAAATATCCCCTGGTCACAATATTAAGTTTCCCATTAATAAATTGGGGTGAGAGTTACATGACAAAAGAATGCTTTAGCAACTGCATTATGAACACAAAGTTGTTCACAGTCACTAAAGCTCACAAGTCATAACAACAACAATATAAGCCTTTATCCCACTATGGGATCAACTATTTGGATCATATTTCATTATCGTGGGAAAAGGAAAAAACCAGAACTAGGGAAGCAAACCTTTGCATGCTAACCTTCTACAGGCGAAAATTAACAATTAAATTAACGAGCTATCAATAGTTATGAGTGAAAATGTGGGAGGAAATGATTTCCAATCTTGATCAACTCATGGATCTCAGAAAGATAGATCTTACAAATGGGAGCAGCTAGCAGTGAACAACAATCAGGAAGAACCAAGGAAGGAAATTTCCATGCCTCTTCCACCAATTCCAGCAGTAAAACATTGGAATCCGCTTGACTCTAGGTCTGCAATTACTTTATCAACAACAGTTCCAGATAACACTGAATGTATGCGTTAAGAAAGCAGCAGATGAATATAAATCTTCATGGTCACACAAATAAAAGAACACAAGCAACCATATTTCAAAACAGATTCCCAGTTCTAATTATGTTGACCTAAGCCTTTGTATCAACAAATTAAGATTTTCTAGTCCGTCATTTATTACTTCACATATTACTGATTCAGCCATGGGAAAACTTCAAAGTCCCATCAAATTGGAATTGAGGTTTTTCCAAGTAACATGACTCTGGTCAAGAATGCCCCAAGTGCAAAATGTCATCTAAATAACTAACATTCAGCTTCGGAAAAAGATGTTACCAAGTAAAAAAGCCAAAATAAGATTAACAAACCAGTCAAGTAGGACAGCCTAACAATTTCAGAATAGCATGATTTATGTTTCACCCATTTCTACACCAAGATATCAAATACCGGACTCCTATTTTCTTGGTTGATTATAATTTCAGACTCCAACATTCTTTTCAATAATTTCTCTATGTAAAAATTTTGGCTATTTTCTCATTACAATAGGCAGTCAGTCGACTACAAGACTTGCAGACTAATCACAAAGTAACTATGTTGCTTTTTCTCTTTCGTAACCTAATTTTAGGGCCAACATTGGTAGATATATTAATGAACTTACATTTTCTGGCCTAAGTTTCATTGCAAGATACAGCTCACCTGTAACTCATTATCAATTAGACAACCCATAAAAATAGCAAACAGGAATGGCTTTCTGACCCATGCAGCTCAAGCAAAGCATAAGATGCACACTGCAAGGTAAATGACAAAAACTTCAAGGTAGCACTATAAGATGAATGACAAAAAGGATACAAGTTGGTAGTAGGGTCAAAACGCATCCTCCTCCTCCAGCTCCTGTCAACTTAGAAGATAATTTGTATTTTAGGGTAGTTCGAAGCACAGTTTCTATGGAAGTATGGCTGACTCCCATACACTGAAGCAAACCCTGATTCATTTCCATTAACTCCTCCAGTTTTTCTTCTTTCTCAGTTACAGCAAGATCATCAGAAACCGGTGATTGGATAATGGAAGCAATTTCGTTACTAATGGAATCAACAGCATTAAATACTGAAACCATGGCATTTTGATGCCTTATTGTCCTTTCTGAAACACCAGCCACCAATGCTTTTGTGTTTCTGCCCACTTTTGTATTAGTTATAAGCATCTTTAATGGCATATTTGTCTTCATGTGCGTCAATTCACCTGATTTAAACTTGATCATGTTCCCTGCAGATTATCAATGGCACAACTAAGAAAGCATATGAGGGAATTTTTGGAATAATTAAAGAATAAAGAAGCTATGCTACATGGGCAATGTAATGTCTTGCTAAGAACCTGTGACTGATGAATAGTTTGATGGTCCCAGGTCATACCAACACTTATTTAGACTATTATCACAGACACTCAGTTTGTAACCAAAAGAAGAATTACAGAAATATCTGCTTTGATCCACTATACTTGTAGGATAGATAGATCAATTTCTAAGACATTTATCATAAGAGAGAAAGTACATCTATTGTTGCTTGAGAATTTGTTCTATCATAGGTATCATTTCATGTATTCCTTAATCATCCCTCTTCAGGAATGAAATCTAATGCTTAAGATCATTCCCAGCCACAGTTTTCATTGTATCCATCTTATAATCATCACACATTTTCACTCTCATTATGTAGTCATTACATTTCTTGCTGAATGGGAGAAAGGTAAATTTTTTACACAAAAGTAAAAGTTGCATTCAGTTGTTGTGCTACATACCATATGTGCTTACTGTATTGTCTATACCAGATGGCCTCCCATGTATAATTTTTTCGCCCTCATAAGCCCACTTATTCACTAAATCCAGCTCACTCTCCCCATAAATCTGCCAACCTTGGTGGGTGAAATCGAGTCGTATAGATTCTGATACAGCAAGCAAGGCGGCTGACAGAGCAACACAAAAGGCAGCAGATGAACCCAAGCCAGATCCAAGAGGAAGCTCAGAAGTTATAGTCACTTTTGCTGGTTTAATCCTATTGTCCAAGCAAGTAACAAGAACAATAAAATAAATATATAAATAATAAAATGATAAAGAAAAAAAGGAGAGGGGAAGAAGAAGAAAAGAATTTCAAGATATTGCAAGTGAAAAATATATATATGTGTGTGTGTGTGTGTGTGTGTGTGTGTGTATACACATTTGTTTTGCAGCTAGAAGAAAAAAGTACCACGCACCCATGGATAGAGATGTAGATCCAGAGAAATGCTGAAACACCAGAAGCGAGTCCCATTTTTGCCTCTGGAATGTTCTGTTCTTCAACTAGAGTTGCAATTGCTTTTGTTATCTCCAGTGAGCATGACGCGGGTGAGGAAGCACTAAGACTACCCACTCCAGGAATAGCTTCTCCAATTCTTGCTACTGGCCAGGAAAACTCTAAATCCATATCCTTGAGATGGAGTTTTAGCGTATCATCATTATCTACTCCAAAAAACAATTAAAGATATGAAAAGGGGAGGAATAGTTGAATTCAAGAACAGGAGATAACCAATGATCCCATCATAAAACATAACAAGAAGATTAGAATATAAAAGCTGTGTTATCTAAAGTTGTGACTATTGAGTTTGTCAAGACCTAGCAATGACTGAATACAGGTAGGTAATTTCTTACTCTCAAAGTAAGAAGGAAACTTGGACTCATAAAAATATAGCTGTTTAAATATAGCAGAGCAGTTGTCAGATTAGCTACAAAGACATAGTTCAATTCAACTTGATGAAATGGAAATCAATTCATATGGACTTAAATTCCTTTTGCAGTTGGGTGAAACAGGATCATAATGTGGACTTAGCAACTACTTCAAAAAGGGAAAATTCCAGTACTGCTAACGAATGGGATTCAGTTAAAAAAATCCTTCATCACTATATTCCAGGACGTGATGTATGAGAACTTCTGACAGATACATTGATCTGCTTCAGCTTCGAAGACCTAGTTAACAATTATTTATTCCTTATTATTAACCAAACTCTTCATTGGAAGAAGTACCAAGGAAATAAAATCAGGAGGTCTTTCAAAGTGCAGCCGATGCAAAGCATACTAGACATGTGCATTGCCCAACACTATCTTCGCCTAGCGAAAATTCATTTGTTTAAACAAGTCCCGAAACACCTTAAAATCTCGAACTTTTAAATTCAATCAAGCAAGAAGATCAGCTCACGAAGACTGATGTATATATCCAAAATGATCATACAATTTTGACAATGGTTAGCTACTAAAATTTGATATAATTTTCTTGTATGCTAATGATCTCTAATCTCTAAGTTCCAACTTTAATCACCTCCACTGCCCTCCTTTTACTCCCTATATCAAAACTTAGTGATAAGTTGACTTAACCAAATTAACAAAGTCATACAACAAACCAAGCAGCAAGCTCGCCCTTGTTCTGTTTCAATAGCCTGGAAACAAGAGCAACCAAATGACTCAAATCCATGAAAATAAAGCACAATGCATTCGTGGACCAAACTAGCTAATTCCAAAATCAAATTTAAAAGTCAACATAAAGCACACAAAATTTTTCCCCCACATTCCAATTTTTTCAAGAAACTCTTCTGAAAACCCAACTCGATTTACCCACGAAAAACCAAAAGAAAAAAAAATTAATTGCCTTCAACACAGAAATCATACAACCCACAAAAAAGAAAAGGGGATGTACCAGCAGGGGTAGGGAAGCGAAGGGAAACATAAGTATAGAGATCTATGGCGGCAGCTATGGCGGTTGATCCGTGCACCACAGCATGCTCCCCGGCGAGTATGATCTTCCCGGGAGCTCGTGCTCTCACCTCCATTTTCTTTTCCAATTGGGTATCTAATTCTGTTGATTTGGTATTGAAATCAGTAACTTTGCACGACGAACAATGCCCGATTACAATTTATAGAGCATACAAATTTGGTGTGGCTACTGGTTATGGCGGAGAATTTTATATTACGAACGTTGAAGCCTTTATGATTCCTTCATTTGTTCGGTACTTTCTTTAATAGGCGACCGTAAATTCTGTTTGAAATCTACATCCTGTCCAAGTAAAGAAAAACGTCGTCGTTTTGTTCCCATGCCCTCCTGTTCTTCATCATGTTTTCGAAAAAATAGTTTTATAATGTAAAAATATATTAAAAATGTAAAAAATTATAACTGAATAGTAAAAAGTTGTATTAGAAATGATGAAAAATGATTATAATATATTAAATTTACTATTGAAACTAAAACGAAAACGAAAAGAACATGGCTATTTAGATAGAGTTTATGAAACAAGAATCCAAAGTCTGGTAGCCTTTGAAAATAAATTTTCAATAGAGAATGAGAGAATTACTTATCTGTTTCATTAGAATAATTGACTTTAACCGATGTACGACTTATTACGAGAGTCAATGTACAACACCTAAAATATTTTTACTTATTAAATATGGACTAACACATTATTATATTAGTAAACGTATGAGATATAAAAAATTTTGAAAATCAATTATTCTATTAGAACAAAAAATAAAATTCAAAATGAATTCTTCCAATAAAACGAAGAGTATAATTTCATTAATGAATTTATCAGTCATTAGATATGTGGCTAGATGTATTTCACTAATGTAATTGTATACACAATTACGTAATCCAAATATAATGATATAATTCTTTTTAATGGGAATGTAATTTTACTCAATAATTTTAAGCGAGAGAAATTGAAGTATGAAAATGATGTCGAAGAAAAAAAAATAAAGCAAAATAAAATAAAATTGCATGTCCATAATAAAAGGAGGGAGGAGAAAGTCAACATCATAATGCCAATAGACATTTGTCAACTGCCGGAAACAGAGAAAACCAAGTCAAATTTGTAACGCTATTAGTCAAATTCTAAATTCTATTTTCAAAAAAATAATAAATGTTTCTTAATTCTCCTCCGCCAAACCCACCTCGGCGGTATATGCACCACACTAGGTCCACTACATCGAATACTAATTTTGTGATTCCCAAAAAAAAAAAAAAAAAAAAATTACTCTGTCCTCCCACTCAAAGAGTCCACTTTAAAATATGTATAACTTATTATAGATTGTGAGGTACAACACCTAAAATAAGTAATTTATCACTATATTTTTCACTTGTATCCTTACTTTAGAAGTAAGGATTAATTGTGAACCACTCATCCTTATATTAGCAATGGTATATAATGTAAATAAATTCAAATTTGACTATTTAAATGTGACAAGATTTTTTTTTAAAAGTGCACTATTTAAGTGGGATGGAGGGAGTACTAATTTGTAGTTGGCATTTGGAGGGCGAGAATGAAAATGGAAATGATGGCATCTTATATTTCGGAAATAAATGAAACTATCATTAAGAGAGTCTTGAATTGCCTTTTAGAGGATATTATAATTAAAATTATTAATTTTTTGTATTTACCAACGATAAGAATTTTAATCATATGAATCAAATACCCATTATTCTATTCTCATTATTATTCATGCGCGCCAGACGCACTCGAAAGGTATAAGAAGAAATAAAATTATCAGTTTATATATATATATATATATATATATATGGGAGTAATATTTATCATATTCATCCTGAAATAAGATATATCATGACTCATCAGACATCCACTCACATACTGCCACCTAATCTTTTATAAATGGAGATATTCTAATTTTATGGTATACTTTTGTTATGAAAATCGAATTTTACATTTACCGTAAATATAATTATATGGAATATTCCTTTATCTTGTAGTGTATTATAATTTTATTAAAAAATTATATCAAAAAATTAAAATAACTATACCCTACACACAAAAAAGTAAACCCTTCGTCACAATATTTAATTTGTTAAAAATGAATATAACTGAAAAAAGCATTATCAAAAAAATTTAAAAATAATTATATCCTATATACAAATAAGTGAACCCTTAATCACAAAATTTATTTATTTTTAAATTGAATATCAGTGAAAAAATATTTATTTTAAAAAATTGAAATAACTATACCCTACACACAAAGTGAACCCCTAGTCATAAAATTTAATTTATTAAAAATGAATATCAATGCAAAAATCTACATGCTCCTTAATTAAGGGAATACCTAATAAATAGGAGAAATATGAAGTTAATCATGCTCCTTAATTAAGGGAAAACTTAATATATATTAATCTCATATATCTTATGTGGCGAAATGCCATTGGATGCCTGATAAGTCTTATTTCATGATGAATCTGATAAATATTAAACTATATATATATATAACTTTTGATATTTATTATTATAGGCGTTAATATAATTTTAGTATATTTTTAATCAGCGAAAGACTATTAAACTTTTTTTTAATATTAAACTAGTAAAATACATTAATTTTGTGTCTCTGATTATTCCTCCCTGCCAAATTAACTTTCAACCTTAATTCTCTTTCAGTTTCAATAATACTATGATCGATTAAACCGTAGGTGATTAAATTACAACATGATTTTCATCTTGTTGTAACGCCCTCCGACCCGACATTTTCGGGATGCCGCTAGTAACCAACGAATGGCAAGCACTTTTCTACAGATTCAATTGCAAAGCTTTCTCTCCACGAATGAGCGTTCTCTTCCGAAGCTTTTCATCAAATTCTTTTTATGGAAAAAAAAAAAAGATTATTCTGTGGGATTATGACATAGGAGCCAATTGGAAACGTTTGATCAAATTTAGAAATAATTATAAGTGATTTTCAAATTTAGAGACGAAATAGAGTTTATGGTTCAAATTCAGGGACTAATAAAACAATGATAACGTACATCTATTTGGTTAATTATTTGTATCTTGTCAACAAAATACGAACATTTGTGAAACAAACCTTGTTATATTTTATTCTGGTCCCTAATCGATTCCACAGTACTTAAACTTTACTACTTCTTATACGATAGATTTATTTGTGAGTAATCAATAAAACACTGCTCGAATTCTCGTATACAAAAATTAGGCAGGTAATTCCCACTACTCTAGTTTGGAGGTGTCATGTTTCCCCATCGCAGTGAGAGTGGTTATTGTTCTGCCAAATTGTTGGTAATGTCTTAGGGCCTAGTCTTTTCATTTTGGTTTTGGTTATGTTTTGGTTTTAACAGTAAATTTAAAATATTAAAATTAATTTTTATTATTTTTAATACAATTTTTTACTATTTAACTATATCTTTTCACATTTTTTATACACTTTTTATATTATAAAATTATTTTCTAAAAACATATTTTCAAAATTATTTTCAATACAATAATCCTATTTGGTACCTTGATGTGCATAAAATTGAAATCCCCATTGGGCCTAGCCCAATGAATTAAAACAAAGAAACAGTAAAAGATGAAGAGGCCTAGAGCCATGCTCAGATCGGAAATATCGTACAAATCTGTGTTACAACTTCATATCGGTTATGAAGGTTTAGATCGGTTACAGAGGCTTAGATCAGTAATGACTCATGAAAGCTTAGGCCGGAAAACATTATAAAACAATTGGTGAATCTTAGATCGGTAAAACTTATAATTCAGCTCAGTAAAAATGGGTCAGTCAAAATGTAACTATACTCAAGAAGCCCAGGTCGGTAAATGCTTAAGAGAAGTTAGATCGGTCAACAATGTTAAAGCTCAGGTCGGTAAGTAACTAAAACACAAAAAAGCTTAGATCTGTAAAGAGTAAACCGATCCGAGATAAAGATAATATATTCGAAACAGTTAGACATCATGGTAGGACCATTATCTTAATATATGCAGAGCAATGATGACAAAGGAGCCAAAGTTAAAGCCAGTTTTCCCGGAACGGCTAAAGTATCACTAAAGAAAAGAATAAGTGGGAGCGTATGACATCACAATCCAACGGAACTATCAAAGTGGGCTTATAAATACTCAGGCACCAGCCTCATTTCAGGTAAGTGAAAGAGAGGGGAATTCTAGACAAGTACTTCATGAACAATTTCTTGCTACTCTCTCTGATTATTGTTGTTTCTCCCAAAGATATCATTCAATACCGTTTATTTCTTTCATATTACTGACTTGATCGTCGGAGCCTATACAGGGGGGAAAGCCCCGCCCCTTTTCTTGGTTAGTTTCCATTGTTGTCACCGGAACAGTGCTAAATCCTCCAGCTTCATCACCATTACCGAATCAAGTGATCCAGAATCCTTAAAGTTCATCACTGTTGCTGAACCGATTTACTCAGATCAATTATTAGAGTGATCCATTCTACTGCACAGTAAAAAGCTTCATCTAAAGATTGGGCCCTTTATTGCTCCTCATTTTCCTGCAAGGCTTCATTTGGATTGGACAATTGCTGTTTACAGGAATTCATTGGGTTGTGAAGAAGCATCATTCCTGAAGCGGATTTTTTACGTCACATCAACTGGCGCCGTCTGTGGGGAACGATTTGATCGATCTTCTTCATCAAATTTTCTTCACAATCAAAGAAATTTGTTGAAGACATGACGCAAGAAGTTCGGGAACGGATGCTTCCTCTTTCAGAGTAGCAGTTTGCAATAAGGAAATAATTCTCCAATGAGGTACTGTTTTTGGGACAATTAATTTCTTAACTGACACATAGAAATACAAATTTGGTTGGCATCAATGAATCGACATCATATCATATACATCTGGGAAGGCCTGGCTTTTAAACCGCTTCCAAGCAGCATATCATGTACATTTGGGAAGGCCAGGTTCATGAACCGCTTCCAACCAGCATACCGCGTGCATTTATCTGGTCATTAATATTTCGTGAGGAACGCCTCAAAGGGCATCCATTGAAACAATTAAAAATATGTTCTGAAATTGTATACCATGTCTCTTGTTTTCTTGGATGTATACTATAATTTTTGTTGCATTTGTTGTTCTTTGTGGCGCATGAATATCGAGAAATGAAAGAATGGCAATCAGAAAGACATTCTAGAGGATGACCTCAAAGACCGATCCAGCAGAGGATGACTTCAAAGACCGATCCAGCAGAAGATGACCTTGGAGATCGATCCAGCAAAGGATGACCGTAGAAGCCGACCCAGCAGAAGACGACCTAGAGGGTAGACCCCATCGGTGGATGACCCCAAGAGGCAAAACCCACTAGTGGACGACCTGGATTAGTAGACAACCCCATCAGTGGACGACCTGGAGGATAACCCACTAGTGGACGACCTGGATTAGTAGACAACCCCATCAGTGGACGACCTGGAGGATAAATCCCCCATCAGTTGACGATCTAAGGGACGACCCCGGGACACGCATTCAAATCATGAAGTCAGGTTAGACACTCTGAGTAGGACATGGAGGCCATCAGGTACGGTCTATAGGACGATAAAATATCTTAGATGCTCAAGTTACTATGTTCATTATTCAGTATGTATTGCGAAAGACACGGTTGGGAACCGCTTTCACATCATGATTTTCATTATTACTGAAAGACACGGTTTGGAACCGCTTTCAAAGAACGTGGGACATTGTTAGACACGGGTAGTTCTAACAATATAATTACAACCAAGGCACTGGCTGGTTGTCAATTACACAAGGCACAGCTAAGTCCAGTTCGGACACCATTGATTGGCTTCGGCAATCACCATGTTATACTCACAGGACGGTTGAGTATTATACCAGTAACCATGATAGCTGGCCAGCTACTACTTACAGGAATCATGTGATCACCTTACCATGTATACCTTGGAAGGCTCAAACCGTTCTTAAGCCATGACTTCAATTTTTGCATATGTTTTGTCTATCATGTATGGGATGGCTCCTATTTGTTAACATTAAACAGGCAAGGCAATGTTACATAGGCAAGTACAATACATTGGACGGAACAAACCATGTACAGGATCAATACGTTGACCAGGGCAAACCAGGAACAGGGTCAATACATTGGACGGGACAAACCATGTACAGGATCAATACGTTGACCAGGGCAAACCAGGGGCAACGTCAATATGTTAGCTGAGACAAACGTAGGCTGGATTGTGTATATGGCCGAGACAAATCATAAGAAAGGCTGAGCAGTTGGCTGAGACACAGGAAGGGATAGCATTTGACCGGATAACTCACCAGAGTCAAGGTCATACAAAAACTTATTAAGATGCTTACAAAGGCTATCATCAGATCTTCATGGCTAAAAAGGACGAGGAGAAAACATCTTTCATCGCGGATAAAAGGTACTTATTGCTTTATTACTATGCTTAATTACATTTCAGCATTTGGTAAGATCTCCAAAAATCAGTTAGGACGGAACATGGAAGCATATATTGATTAATCGCTTGTTAAAAGTAAAAATGACACTGCCTGTTTGCTTGACTTACGCGAAAACACTAGAAGATCTTGTTCAATCAATTAAGGATAAATCCGAAAAAATGTGTTTTTGGGGCTACTTCGGGAAAATTCTAAGGTTACGTGGTTTCAAAGGGGGTATCTCGGTTAATTACAAATACATCCGCCTAAGTCAATTCGTTAAGTACCATAGTTAACGGGAAGAATAACAGTTTTAGATCGGTTTTTAGCTCGGTCGGCTGAACAAATTACTCTGGAACGATTCTTTGCCATCTTTGACCATACCTATTTATGGAGAACAATTATACATATACATAGCCACTACTACATCTGTAATTAGCTCGTTTTTACTTAGAGAAGATAACCGGGTTCAAAGACCCATCTATTTTGTTAGCAAAGTTTTGCAGGCAGCTGAAAAGAACTATTCTAGCTTAGAAAAGCTGGTCTTGGCTTTAGTTCAAACTACCCGGCATCTCCGACCTTATGCCAATTCTCATGGAGTTACCGTTTATACCGATACATTCCTTAAAGCCATCTTACAAAAGGCAGGAGTCTCAGGTCGACTTACCAAAAGGGCCATCGAATTAGGGGAATATGGCATCACCTTTGCATCACAGCAGTCAAAGTACAGGTGTTGGCAGATTTCATAGCTGAAGGAGTATCAAACAACCAAGAGAACATATTCAGCCCGTCAGAAGAAACCGATTTGCTTTTAAACAGAAGGTGACGGCGCATGACTTTCAACGTGGATGGTGCCTCAAGCCAGTCCGGATCGGGTGCGGGGATCATCCCCATCAGCCTAGAAGGAGAAATTCACAATTATGCTCTACAATTCCGCCAAACCAGCTATCTTGTCTATATAAGTAAGGATCAGGATTGGAGGTTTCCTATATGGCAGTACCTACAAAATGGCACTTCACCAAATTCCCGAGAGGAAGCACAACGAGTACAAAGGAAGGCCGCACACCATCAGATAATTGGAGAGGATCTGTATAAAAAGGGGTTTCTTGATGCCCTCACTAGAATGCCTGGGATCGGGAGAAGCAGAGGTCATGTTAAAGTACATCAAGAGGATTGCGGGTCTCCCATTGGGGCTCGGGATTTGGCCAAGAAAATATTTGGGGCTAGGTTTTATTGGCCTCGGCTATTTCAGACAATGGAACTCAGTTCGAATCTAAGGAATACCCAGCCTTGTGTTCAAGACTTGGCATCACCCAGCGTTTCGCATCGGTAGTTCGTCCTCCAGAAATACAAAGTGGAGCCCCGCGAGTTATGCACTTCGAAAGGGATCAAAACCATAAAAACTTGGAGCTTAGATCTGATAGAAGAAGTCCGGGACTCGGCTTATGTACATCAACTAAATTACAAAAATTTAGTTCGACAACACTATGATGCTCGGGTCAAACATCGAGCCTTTGTACCTGGAGATTTAGTCTTGCGAAACCGATCTATCAGGAAAACACAAGAACAGGGCAAGTTATTATTGGGAAGGGCCTTATCGGTAAAAGTCAAAAGTCGGAAAAAAGATTAAAGACAACGAAAGAAAGAAAAAGGGATTTTCTATTCCATAAAAATTCAAAAGTACAAATCCGATCTGGGAAATTACAAAAAATTTCTTCAAAATAATTGGACAGCTCGGCATCAAGGAGGTGCTTGGGAAGTCGCTTCGTCCGCTGTTTCCTGGGGATCAGTTTCCGGTTCGTCATTCTTTTCCGGAATAGGAACACCGATGGTTCGGCATTCCTGTTTGATCTCCTCAACCATATCAAACGGATCGCGACCTTGAGGAAGCAAAGTGTTTGGAGCTATGGAATCTTCAGGGACATCCTCTACCGATCTGGAAGTTTTCAGCTCGTCCCAGCACAGAGTATATCCGCACTGGATTAGCTCGAAAAAACGCCGGTTCATTAACTCCAGCAGGGTCCCTTCTTTGAAAGTTTTTAGCTCGGCCTGACGAGCTGCTTCAACATCATCCGAGCTAACCATCCCAGCAGCTTTCTTTGTAGCCTCTTCTGCAGCTTTTGTAGCTTCTTCTGCAGCTTTCTTAGCTTCTTCTGCAACTTTCTCCAAGTCAGCTTTTTCCTTCACCCAGGAAACTTTTTCTTCCTTCAGGGTCTTCACATCGGCTTCCAGGCCCTGGACCTTGGTCACCAGTTGGCTAGACTTCTTGCACAGATCCTGGTTTTGCTTCATTAGCCCGGTTTTTTCAACTTCGAGCTCTGAAATCTTGCTCTTCTCGAGCCCTAGCCGAAACTCCAGATCCTCAACGGCCTCGGACGGTTTCTTCGACCTTTCCAGCTCGTAACTTTGGGCCAAGATGTCCAAAGCCGTTGCCCTTTTTGACGTAGCGGCATAATTGTAAGCTACCTGCAAAAAACCGATCCAAGAGTGTCATACGAGGTAATCATTATTTTCAGATAAATTAATTTAGTATCGATGCTCACCCTTTTTACATGCGAAGCGAGAAAGGCCTCCTGCTTCATCATCAGCTCCATATTTTGCCGGAGCTGGTTGCCCACCTGTACCATCTCCTCAAAAGATCTTTCAGTTTCAGCCTCCAACTCTTGGTAAGGCCTTACGTCCTCAGGCAAAGGTTCAGGCAAATGCACTTGAAGTATGGGCCGAGCTAGGGAGATCGGCCTATCTTTTTTATCTTTCAGCAGAAGAACTCTTTCTTTTGTTAAGGGGTCCACGGGTCCCCAAAGGTCATCAGGCTTCGGCAGCTCGGGATCACGCGTGGAGCCCGTCAACAATTGTGGAGCTTTGGCAGCCTTAGCTGCCTGGACTTCTTCCGGGGTCGGCCTGCTCTTTTTCGCGACCCGGGTCACCAATTCCGATCTGGGAGGATCGGCCACTCAACCTCTTCCGTGAGATCGATCTCAGCCAATCTTTTGGAAGATCCCGAAGTTGCAGCAGGCTTGTTGGCTTTTTTCTTCCTTCCGAACCCACCGAGACTACCTGAAAACGAGCAACGTGCAAAGATTGTCAAAAATACCGATCTAGAAAAGATGAGGATACGATAAATAAAGAGTTCAAGGAACAGGTATTTACTTTCTTTTTCTACATTGGGGGATTGGCTCAGCCCGGCTGAAACAAGGAGATCCTCTGAAGGAAATTTAGCTGAATATTTAACCGAGCTAGTATAATTTTTTAGTGCCTTATAGTCTGATTGAACCCTGGGGTCGGACTTGTCTCGGGTTTGTTCAACTGGTAAAATAAATTGTGACCAACGTGAGGGTAGGTTTGCTTCCTCAGCCTTCACCATAAAAAATCTAGACCTCCATTGTTTATTGGTATCGGGGGAGTCGGTAATAATTATATGGCTATTCCTACGTTTCTGAAAGGTCACCCACCATTTACCATAAGGGTACTTACGGACCGTGTAAAATTGAAAAAACAGATCTACCGAAGGTTGGACCCTAGCCCCAAAACACACATACATGAACCCTATCAAAAACCTAAGGGCATTTGGTACTAGTTGGCTCAGCCCAATGTGAAGGAATTCACACATCTCGATCAACAGATCTACGGTCGGAAACCTCAGCCCAAAATTTATATGATACTCATAAACCCCGACCCAACCTTCGGAAACACTATTTATCCTCTCCTCAGGCTCGGGTAAACGAATCGGGACACAGGGATTTATATAATGAGCTAACCTAAGATTTTCTAAATCTTCCCTAGTCATTTCAGAAACTATGTCTTGAGGTTTAAACTCATGGGAGGCGGCCGAATCTACATGAAGCAGTACCAAAATCATACACAAACTTTTAGGTGAAATTCGCAAAAATAAATTGGAAAAATCAAGAAGGGAAAGAACACACTAACCTGAGCTAGGATTTTGACGAGACATTCCGGTACCGGAACTCTTTTCGGAGGCCATTGCGAATAGACGAACGGGTAAAACGATGCGGTGACGGAATGACGGTGACAATGGAGCCACAACACGGACGAGATCAACGGATTGGGAAGATGACACCTTCGGATTCCGGCGAAGTACGAAGATTCCGGCGGTAGGCAGGGAAGTAAAAAATCTTTTTCTTTCTGTCTCTCTCGTTCTTTCAGGAAAGCAAATATCAAATGGTGCCAAATGTTTGTGGTTCTCACGGTTTTATAAAGGAGCCTCGAAGAAATTGAAGAGACGTGGGCAGACCAAAAGCTGTAGTCATTAATGATGCTTCGAGAACATAAACGACCTCTGAAGTCGTATCGTTTGAGAAGGCGTGTTCTGACAAGTCCGCCTCTTCGAAATCCCGATCTAGGGTAACGCAAAGGTACGCCTTTATGGTTACATTTATTTGTCCGAAAACTGTTCAAATTCTTTAGATCGGTATTACAATTATAACCTATACACTGGCTGACACCATATTCTCTTCAAAGCTGGATCTCTCAGTCATGACTCACATTTGTCTTGTTCGATAAGTTATAGGTCGGATGAATCTTTAGCCTCATTAAAACATAGAATCACACTTGGCTCGGAAAATTGGCTCGTATTAATATCTAGAAATTCATGATGTCCTTTACGCTAGGTCTTAGCTCGGAAAACCCAAAGAGTATTAAGTTTTAAATCGGTAAAACCTAATACTGGGGGGGCTTGTTGATGTGCATAAAATTGAAATCCCCATTGGGCCTAGCCCAATGAATTAAAACAAAGAAACAGTAAAAGATGAAGAGGCCTAGAGCCATGCTCAGATCGGAAATATCGTACAAATCTGTGTTACAACTTCATATCGGTTATGAAGGTTTAGATCGGTTACAGAGGCTTAGATCAGTAATGACTCATGAAAGCTTAGGCTGGAAAACATTATAAAACAATTGGTGAATCTTAGATCGGTAAAACTTATAATTCAGCTCAGTAAAAATGGGTCAGTCAAAATGTAACTATACTCAAGAAGCCCAGGTCGGTAAATGCTTAAGAGAAGTTAGATCGGTCAACAATGTTAAAGCTCAGGTCGGTAAGTAACTAAAACACAAAAAAGCTTAGATCTGTAAAGAGTAAACCGATCCGAGATAAAGATAATATATTCGAAACAGTTAGACATCATGGTAGGACCATTATCTTAATATATGCAGAGCAATGATGACAAAGGAGCCAAAGTTAAAGCCAGTTTTCCCGGAACGGCTAAAGTATCACTAAAGAAAAGAATAAGTGGGAGCGTATGACATCACAATCCAACGGAACTATCAAAGTGGGCTTATAAATACTCAGGCACCAGCCTCATTTCAGGTAAGTGAAAGAGAGGGGAATTCTAGACAAGTACTTCATGAACAATTTCTTGCTACTCTCTCTGATTATTGTTGTTTCTCCCAAAGATATCATTCAATACCGTTTATTTCTTTCATATTACTGACTTGATCGTCGGAGCCTATACAGGGGGGAAAGCCCCGCCCCTTTTCTTGGTTAGTTTCCATTGTTGTCACCGGAACAGTGCTAAATCCTCAAGCTTCATCACCATTACCGAATCAAGTGATCCAGAATCCTTAAAGTTCATCACTGTTGCTGAACCGATTTACTCAGATCAATTATTAGAGTGATCATTCTACTGCACAGTAAAAAGCTTCATCTAAAGATTGGGCCCTTATTGCTCCTCATTTTCCTGCAAGGCTTCATTTGGATTGGACAATTGCTGTTTACAGGAATTCATTGGGTTGTGAAGAAGCATCATTCCTGAAGCGGATTTTTTACGTCACATCATACCTCTTTCAAAATATGTTTTTGGGAGAAAAAAGATAGGCCTCACACATAAAATGTATTTTTTGGAAAACACATTTTGAGTGTGAAGCCCATATTTTTTCTCCCAAAAATATGTTTTGAGAGTGAGTACCAAACAGAAAAAAAACAACATGCCCTTAGTTGGTTTGGGTCAGAAGTTGCATCCCGCCATAAAATCTTTTTATTTAGATCAGTGGTGGACTTGGAACAACTCTGGAATTGGTCAATAATGTTTAGAAAAAAGAGTAACTTCAGTTTAGGCCATTCACATTATAATGTCTCTTTCACAGCCGTTATCCCATATAAACAAACAATTACATTTTAAGTTGTACATTGTGATTAAGGGTATTAAACTGACAGATTATATGTATTGAACGAGCATTAAATGAGTACTAAATTAATATGTAATATCCGTTTATACCTGATTGACGTAAAAAATTTGGATCTGGATGCTTCTGTTTGGCCCAATGGAGATCTTGAATATTCACGCTCAATCTGTCAATTGGCTGCTTGAAGGGATGAAAACGGAGCTTGGATCCGGGCAGCGAGAGCTTGGTTCTATAACCTTCTGGAGGAATCCGGTCTAGGAAAATTTCGGTAACGGGAGAAATAAACAAGAAACAAGCGGGGATATCCCCCCTGTGTAACTCCGACGGTCAAGTTAGCAACATGTAAGCAGAAAATGGTATTTACCAAGAGTTTAAGAGAAATTGCTTCAAGAATAGCTTCCCTTAAATGAGTCTGGTGACTGAGTATTTGTAGCCATACTTTGATATATCCGTTACACTGTGATGATTTGTACTTCCAACCACTCTCCCCTTTTCACGATGACTTTTACGTTCCTGTCTGTCATGGCCTGACTTTGGATTCCTTTTTCATCATTGCTCTGTGTAATCCCTGCATGTATTCAAAAGAGGTTCATGGTCCTATAATGATTTCTAAATATTATGTCAATGTTATCGTTATTTTGTCTCAAGCTCGGTCCGTCATGGTGCCAATCATGGAAGTTTGGTAGAAATTACCTAAGTTAATAATCGACCTAAGCTATGCCGACCTAAAATCCCCGAGCTTGTTTACTACCGACCTAAGCTTGACCTTGACTATCTCCTCAGGTCAGTTTAATGCCGACTTAAGCCTGACCTTGGGCTTTTTGTGCCTAAATTCTCCTAGTCTTGATTGGGCCAAGCCCAATGACTTTAGCTATTTTTATGCACATCAACAAGTCCCCCCAATATCATGTTTTACTTGACTTAGCTAAAACATGATACTTAGCCCCAAAATGAACGATTAACATGCATCCGACCTCAATAAGTTCTTGTCTGACCTTGATTGTGGTGAAATACTAAAATCCAGATTATAATTACCGACTTAACATGAATTTTACCGACCTATTGCTATCTAAAATTCTGAAAATAACATAGAGCACTACGTCATGCCAGCCGGACCGATCTAACAATGCTTGTAGTGATAACAGAAAGACTTGCTTAATTGCATACCTCCGCATCCCGATCTAAGGGTTTGACCCAGTATCATTTGAGACTATGCTAATGATTTGTTCCAGCCAAATGCCTAGCCCTGCTAATGTTTGTCTAGCCAACGCATTAGCCTTGCCCCTGGTTTGCCTCGGCCAAAGTATTGGCCCTGCCCATACAACATTGCCTTGCCTGTTTAACATGACACAAAGAGGAGCTATCCCATACATGATAGAAAAAGCATATGCATAACTGAAGACATGGCTGAAAAGCATTTTAAACCTGGCATTCCAAGGTACACATGGTAAGGTGATCACATGGTTTTTGTAAATAGTAGCTGGCCAGCTATCAAGGTGACTGGTATGCTCAACTGTCCTGTGAGTATAACATAGTGGTTGCCAAATCTAAAAATGTTTACATTAGTAGCCCATGATTGTCACAATAATATGAAAGCGGTTCCAAACAGTGTCATTCGGAATGCATACTGAAATAATGAAAACAATAATGTGAAAATGGTTCCCAACCGTGTCTTTCGCAATGCATACGAAATAAAAAATAATAATGTGAAAGCGGTTCTCAACCGTATCTTTCATAATGCATACTGAATAAAAAATAATAATGTAAAAACGGTTCTCAACCGTGTCTTCGCAATGCATACTGAATAATGAAAATAGTAACTTAAGCATCTAAGATATTTTATTGTCTCATAGACCGTACCTGATGGTCTCCAAGACCTACCAACGGTGTCTAACCCGATTTCATGACTGTATAATTGAATGCATTAGATCCTGATCTGGCTTGAGGATCCTGTGGGTCGGGCTATGAACACCCAACCCGGCAACATGTGTCCCAGGGTCGGCCTTTTAGGTCGTCTTACTGATGGGGGTTGGACCCCGGGTCGTCCGCTGATGGGGGTCGGACCCCAGGTCGTCCGCGGATGGGTCATCCATATGATTTCAGCCCTGCAAAAAAGTTAACACTATTCCCGGGTCTCCAATCTCGATCAGTGGCCGGAACGTCTTTCTGATTTGCTGTTCCTCCATTTCTCGACAACAAAGAACAAGAAATGCAACAAGAGTTAAAGTATAAAATTAAAAATATTTGCACAATATTTTTAACGTCATTTCACTGAACATTTTAATTGTTTCGAGAGCCGCCTTTCGAAGCGTTCTCCTTCTAGAATGTTAACAACCAGATAGATGCACATGGTATGCTGTTTGGAAACGGTTCAAAAACCAGGTCTTCCCAGATATACAAGGTATAATGTCGATTCATTGATGCCAACCAAATTTATATTTCTATATGTTGGTTAAGAAATCAATTGTCCCAAAAACTGTACCTAATTGGATAATTATTTCCTTAGTGCAAACCGCTATTCTGGAAGAAGAAGAAGCATCCGTTCCCGAACGTTCTTGCGTCATGACTTCAACAAATTTCTTTGATTGTGAAGAAAATTTGATGAAGAAATCGATCAAATCGTTCCCCACAGGAGGCGCCAATTGATGTGACGTCAAAAGTCCGGATCTGGATGCTCATGTTTGGCCCAATAGAGATCTTGAATATTCATGCTCAATCTGTCAATTGGCAGCTTGAAGGGATGAAAGCGGAGCTTGGATCCGGGCAACGAGAGCTTGGTTCTATAACCTTATGGAGGAATCCAGTTTAGAAAAATTCTGATAACGGGAGAAATAAACAAGAAACAAGTGGGGATATCCCCCCTGTGTAACTCCGACGGTCAAGTTAGCAACATGTAAGCAAAAAATGGTATTTACCAAGAGTTTAAGAGAAATTGCTTCAAGAATGGCTTCCCTTAAATGAGTCTGGTGACTGAGTATTTGTAGCCATACTTTGATATGTCCGTTGCACTGTGATGATTTGTACTTCCAACCACTCTCCCCTTTTCACGATGACTTTTACACTCCTATCTGTCATGGCCTGACTTTGGATTCCTTTTCCATCATTGCTCTGTGTAATCCCTGCATGTATTCAAAAGAGGTTCCTGGTCCTATAATGATTCCTAGCTATTATGTCAATGTTATCGTTATTTTGTCTCAAGCTCGGTCCGTTATGGTGCCAATCATGAAAGTCTGGTAGAAACGACCTAAGTTAATAACCGACCTAAAATCCCCGAGCTTGTTTACTACCGACCTAAGCTTGACCTTGACTATCTCCTCAGGTCGGTTTAATGCCGACCTAAGCCTGACCTTGGGCTTTTTGTGCCTAAACTCTCATAGTCTTGATTGGGCCAAGCCCAATAACTTTAGTTATTTTTATGCACATCAATACCCATCTAGTTAATGATTTTAATTTAAATAAACAATGGTATTCACAGGTACTCGTATACCCATAACACAAATATAATGAATATTCGATGGGTACTCATGCCCACAGTACCCATAATGAATAACCATAATAAATTATCCGTATATTATTATTTCAAATTAATGTGATTCTCATTTTTAAAAATATCTTATTAATATTTTTAATAGATAAATTGGTAGGTTGAAGAAAAAAAAATTATAGACATCAAAATTCTTTATGATCGTTCAATTTAGAAAATAATAAAATAATGAAACACTAATTTTCTGAAAAATTAGAAATCGAACAAAAAAGGAAAAAAAAAAAAAACACGTGAATCATACAGAAATAAAGTACTACTGTATTAACATTTCTCCTTCTATCTTGTGGAGTAAGACAACTCATCTGCTAAATATATCAATTTTGACACGTCATTTATTTTTACACAAAAATTTTACTATGCTTTTATTTTTTACATGTCTAGATTTACTTAATTTTAATTTTACACGTTTTCATTAATATCTTGCATTAAAAGTTATAATTCAAACTCACATATATCTTAATCAACATTTCAATTTTATCCTCTATAAAACAATTATTCTTATCCAATACTGTGTGCTTGACGCACGGAAAAGGGAAGAGAATTGTCATCTGATTGCTAGGATTAATATGTACATGTTTGGTAGGCATAAATAGGGAAATGAATTTGATCACTTAAGAAGCAATCAGATCCTCTTAATTAGGAGATTTGATATCCCTATGTTGGTGATAGATGACTCCTTGTTATTTTTATCCATAAATTACAGTTTCTTTTTTACCACTTCTTAGATTTAAAAAAATAAAAATAAATGACGTATATTTTCCCTCTTTTTTTCTGATAGATTATTTTTATAAAAATTTTTACATATTTTTAAAGCAAGTACTTTGTAGGCAGTAACTTTCTAACTCCCATACATATTGTGCAAAACCAAGCATGGGAATGAGAAACGGATGCACATTCCCATGATTATATAACATTTGCCAAACAGCTCAAAGACAATCTAAAATGTCTTTAATAAAGGATTCATCTATTCCCAAATATAAGATGCTCCCATTTCAATTTCCTTTCCCGCGCGCCAAGCGCAGCCTATAAGTCTATGAATTGCTTCCCTCGAATCCTTCCAATTCAAATT
This sequence comes from Leptodermis oblonga, assembly GCA_016801395.1. NCBI lineage: Eukaryota > Viridiplantae > Streptophyta > Magnoliopsida > Gentianales > Rubiaceae > Leptodermis > Leptodermis oblonga. The sequence goes on from CM028755.1 coordinate 10,750,530, forward strand.
TCATGTTTGCTTAAAGGAACCAACCCCATCAAACCCCCCCCCCCCCCCCCCCCCCCACCCCACACGAATGTGCTTTATTCTTTTCTCTCTTTGATCTCATATTTGTCTAAATCTTTTTCTTCCTTCTTTAATTATCTTTCTATTTTATTTTTTAATAGAAGGCCAACCTTGTATTCTGCTTCAGTCAAGACTTACTTCCAAGATTTTTAATTTAATCTCCAACATTATGATGCGATCCGACTTAGCGCAACAAAGTGCAAGATTTTGTTCAAGAATTGTGTGCATGAGAAGACGGACAAATCGTAGAATTGTGTTCTAGAATTCAGTCAGTGCATAAATTAGCCATGCTGGAAGGCATTTCGGATGATTAATTTGTGCGATATGGATATCCATTCATGCTAATTAAAGGCTATTAAAATCAGATTCTTTGCCACCAATTCAGCTTGGACTTTCGGTCAACATTAAAGGCTCAAGGAGTCTCTTCACTTGCATGGGAGTTTCGGCCAAAGTCCAAGAGGTGACTCACTTCATTCAAATGCATGCAAGGAATCAATGCTGAATTTGGAAGGATTGAGAAGGTCAATTAGCAGCCATCAAGCAAGCTCTTCAACTTACCATTTTAATGGCTGCATGGAACCATAAAAAGAGAGGGGCATTTGGAAAGGTTCAGCAATTAAAAATTTGCAGCTGAATTAATGAATGGAATCACGCAGAAATGAAAACCAAGAGGTGGAATTAATTCTGTTCAGCAAATACATGGAGCTTCCAAGAGTTTTTGCTGAATTTAGATCACAATTCAAGAAGTCCTATGGACTATTCGGCTACACCATTAAATGGGGAAAATCTGATTCAATTTAAGGCTTTCATTTATATTCTAGAATAGTCTTTCATTGCCTATAAAAGGCTACCTTTGTAAACATTTGAAAAACAACTTGGATAATGTAATTTGAGAGTTTGTTAACTCTAAGTTCTTTTAGAACTTTCTGAACTTATCAAGACTTCGTCTTGTGGCGTTCAAAAACTTATCGAACAATCTTGGTGAGTTGTTCGTGGCGTTTTCTATACCGAGGTTCTCAACATTGCACACTCGTGGGTCGAGGTTTCTATACCGAGGTTTCGTTTTGTCCATTTGTTGGCGGGTCGAGGTTTCACCAACCAACGGAGCAACCCTTAGAACGGTCGTTTTTATTGTGTTTTAGTCCATCCCCGGGCTGGATCACATCACATTATGTTTGCATTTTTAATTTAATCTCTAGCATTATGTTTGTATTTTATGGATTTCTTTATTTTTATTAAGAGAACAAATGATAAAGTGGGTGGCATGTATGATGACTCTTTATTAAAATTTGTATAAAAAATATCTGAAGGGAACAAAATAATGGAGATGCGGGGGATCGAACCCCGTGCCTCTCGCATGCAAAGCGAGCGTTCTACCATTTGAGCTACATCCCCATTTATTTATTTATTTTTTGGTTGTATTGACGTAACTCATATTATTGATGTTCCTATTCTTATTGCAGGTTTGTCAGATTTTATTAATTGTTACTTTGAGTTTCCCAAATTTGCCCGAGCTTTGTAAAAGATGAAAAGTCAGGACAAAGAAAACAATATTTCTATACATAGAAATTCATCTTTTTTTTTTATTTTTCTATTAATTGTACTACATATTATAAAAGTCCACTTAATTATCTTCAAGCTAACCCAACACTGATTTTAGCTTTAGGACAGTCAAAATTATGAATTTGTAATAATAAATTTATTTTATGCTATATTTTCAGTTTTAATTGGTTGAAATTTTCTTTCATTTGAGATTCCAAATGCAAGACTATATAATTCTCATAAATTTACCATGAATCCATTAGACGTTTATTTGTTTAATTTTCTCTATTAATTTTCTTTTTCAAATTAAAAGTCTTCATTTATGATTCTAGATTTTTTTATTTATTTATTTTTCTTTGTTATTTCAAAATCTCTTTTAGTATTCTAATTTTTACATGAGAATTCAACTATTGGACACAAATATTTATTTATAACATAAAATTTAAACTTCATATCATTCTACTTAATTTAGTAAATTAAGTATTATTTTATATTTTTAAAGATAAATTTCTCGTAACAATGGGTAAACTCGTGCATTGCGCATCCCAAACAAACGAGTATATATAGGAATCAAGTTCATTTTGCTTGTCTTGTCCCATCCCCTCTTTCTTTCCTCTTCTTTTTATTTTTTTTTTATTTTTTATTTTTTAACACATATAGAGGCCGATAGTTTGGCCGAAGTTAGCCCTTTAATAGGGTTAAAAAAAATATTAAAAAAATACGTCAGTCATTTTTTTTCCTTAATCAATCACTACATATATTGTGTTTTACACAATACGGGGTGAGACTATCGACAATATAATAACCAGTGATCCAGACTTTAGAATCGGTTGATGCACTACGCATTTTTTGTGACTGGTAACCCCATAAATAAAGCCTTGGGTTTAGAATCTAAGACCTGCACCCCATAGATGATTTAAATCTTCTTTGGGTGGCCAACTCTTCTAGAAGGAATTCGGTTCCTGTCATCCATTCATTTGGGCCATTTTGATGCGATCTTTAATTTTATTGGGAACAATCTAAAAAAAACTATAAGAGAATACCCACTGGGTAAAAGTAATAATCCTCACATAGGTAGATGTCCTGCGCTGAAGCTATAAATATACCCAGAAATTTTAGTTCTTAACTTAAAAGGAAATGGTGTCGTATGCATGGCCACGAGTGAAGCGAACTGCATTTTTGAATTCCCCGGGTATTTGATGATGTAAAAGTTTCATTTTCTGAACTCTCTCTCTCAAAATTATTTCTCCCTTTTTTCCTTGCCTTATTCTTCTGTGACTTTTCCCTATTTCTTCTATTATCTCCCCTAATTAAATTCTGATTATAATACTGTGTTGAACATCATATCTGAGACAAATATTACTGTCGTTGTATTATATTGTGTATCTGATACATATAAGCATAACCTTATATAAGAGCTACAATACAAGATAAGTACAACCTAAACTAGGAAATTATTCAATAAGATAAGTATATCATAATTACAAATTATACATATCTTAACGGCCCCTCTCAAACTCAAGGTGGTGAAGCTGGACACAGCTTGAGTTTGGAAACAAGAGAACGGAAACGCCCTGGAGAATGAGCCTTCGTAAATAGGTCAGCAATTTGATCTTCCGATAAAACAAAGACAAGATTCAATGACTTCTGTAAGAGATGATGGCGGACAAGATGACAGTCAATCTCGATATGCTTGGTGCGTTCATGAAACACATCATTGTGAGCGATCTGTACTGCACTCCTACTATCGCAGTATAGCGGTGTACTAGGGGTGATTGAAACACCCACATCTGATAGAAGTCATTTTAGCCATAAAAGTTCTGCAGTAGTGTCAGCTAATGCCCGATATTCAGACTCTGAACTGGAACGAGAGACAACAGATTGTTTCCTGCTTCGCCACGAAATAAGGGAGTCCCCAAGGAAGAAACAAAAACCTGTAGTGGAGCTACGATCCGTCGGGTCTCCCGCCCAATCTGCATCGGAAAAGGCTCATAACTCTAGGGAAGAGTGAATTAGGAAATGAAGTCCATGTGAAATGGTTCCCTTAACATAACGCAGTATGCGGAGGATAGCAGCAAAGTGCCGAGCGTGGTGTAGACATGAACTGGCTAACCAAGTGAACAGCATGTGCAACGTCGGGTCGAGTAAATGTCAAGTAAACCAAGCTACCAACCAACTGACGATATCGAGTGGGATCAGTAAGAGATTCTCCATCACCAGGGAGAAGTTTGAGGTTCATTTCAATAGGAGTCGAAGCAACCTTAGAATCTGTAAAACCTGCCCGAGACAAGAGATCAAAAGCATACTTTGTCTGACTGAGGTGGTATATGGAGGCAGACTTGGAGACTTCGAGAACCAAAAAATAGGAAAGTGAGCCCAAGTCTTTCGTCTCAAATTGGGTATGAATAAATTCTTTCAGGTGTCGTATACCCAAAACATCATCACCAGTAATGACCATATCATCCACATATAACAAAAGAAGGAATAGTGCCAGAAGACGAAGTCTTGATGAAGAGAGCAGAGTCATAGGAACTAATTTGAAAGCCAAGTTGACAGAAAGTAGAACTAAACTTGGAATACCATGCTCTAGGAGCCTGCTTCAACCCGTAAATAGCTTTCCAAACACGGCAAACCTTGGTGGATGCCACGAGAAATCCAGTGGAGGTTGCATGTAGACTTCCTCAGAAAGATCCTCATTTAGAAATGCATTTTTGACGTCCATTTGATAAATCCCAACAACGCGAGGAAGCCACAGCAAGAAGAGCTGGAACAGACGTGACTCTGGCCACCGGAACAAAAGTTTCTTCGTAATCAATCCCGTATTCTTGAGTGAAGCCTCTAGCAACCAAATGTGCTTTATAGTGCTCTACAAAGCCATCTGAACAGGTTTTGATTTTGTACACCCATTTGCATCCAACTAGGAATTTTCCAAGCGATAAATCAACCAAATCCCATGTCTTATTCTTAAGAAGGGCCTGCAATTCCTCATCCATTGCTTTCTGCCACACAGAACTAGAGCGAGCCTCAGAAAAGGACTGAGGCTCATGAAGAGTTGCAAGGGCAGGGGAACATTGATAATCTTTCAGATAGGATGGAGGATTACTAACTCAAGAGGATCTACGAGATGTTGGTTGAGGATCGGGAGCAGGAGGGTCTGAAGTAGAGTCAGAACTGGAAATGCTAAATTGGGCAACAGGATCAGAAGAGACTATACTAGGGGCATCAAAAGAGCCCGAGGAACAACTAGAGGCAAAAGAGTGTTGGTCGACTTCGGGAAAAGTATTAATGATTTGGGCAGAAGTAAAGAAGTTTGAAGATGGGGTAGGTGGTAGATGAAAAGAAGAGATTGTTGAAAAAGGCTTATGTTGAATGCCGTACCCAAGGAAACAATAGAGGCGAGAGCGAGGTTCAAGTTTGGTTTGCTCATGAGGTTGGAGCATGACAAAGCAAGCACTACCAAAGGTTGGGAAAATGTTATAATTGAGAGGTGTACTATAGAGACGTTCATATGGAGATTGAGTGGGTGTAACAGATGATGGAACACGGTTAATAGTATATACGGCTGTAAGGGCGGCCTCACCCCAAAATTTTTCGAGGATGTTGGCAGAAAGGAGAAGTGCACAAACAGTGTTCAGTATATGTTGATGTTTGCGTTATACACGCCCATTTTGCTAAGAACTACCTGGACAGGAACGTTGAGGGATTATACCATCCTCCTTAAGAAGAAAAATAAATGAGTAATGGATACCCATGGGTATCCATAGGTATCCACTGATCTTGACGCGTCACACACTGATCTTGAAACGAAGATCAATGGGAGAATGCAACTTCCCACGATAAGAAATTTGCTTGGACATTTGAAAAGTTGAAAACCATTAAAAATATCCTCTGGGTATTACAAAATAATTTTATTGTGATGAAGATTAATGGAAGAATGCAACTTCCCACTGTAAGAAATTTTCTTGGATATTTGAAAACCACTAAAAATATCCTATGACTATTATAAAGTAATTTTATTGAGTACTCATTGAGCTACCAATAAAAACTAATCATAGTGGGTTTAAGGTACCCAAAACTCGCCCAATTATTTTTAACCCAAAACCCCCCCAATTATTTTTTACCAAAACAGCCCAAACCCATTACTATTTTGAATAGATATTTTCAGTACAAAATTCAATAGGTTTGCGCTTGGAAGGTTATGAGCTCATGGGTATTTTTGTCACCCCCATTTCAGGATCACAATTCCAATTTAACTAAAAGCAATCCCTTTTTAAGATTTAGTAAATTGAACCTGTGAATTCTTTTTCAAAAACATGTTTCAAAAAACATCCCTGAAAACAAGCTAACGCATTGATAACAAAATGGTACCCCAACGGAAGAAAAGGTTGACAATATTTTGGGCAGTAACAAAATGACTCTTTTTTTTACATTCACTCTACCATGTTTCAGCAGCAGAAGAATACCTTTCTATCTTTACAGAAAAAAGGGAAAATTCTGCAACTTACATGCCCATATAGAGTAGTAAACTAGTAGTTGAGTTGAATTGCACCAGCTTTTGGTAAATGCATTACCAAAACAAATCACTTTCTGTACTGTCATCTGCAGTCTTTATTCATTCAGAAACAATAAGCTTTCTGATTTCTCGGCCGGCAGGGGTAGCGATGGCGATTCTATCTAAACACAAAATGTGAAAACACAGTTCAGAAACTGAAGAAGGAAAAGAGTGAAAAACAGAAAGGCACAATGTGCAAGCTGAGAGCAATAGTAGAACTTACAATCTCTGTGCAAATTACATAAAACCAATGTGAGTAAATCAAATCGTTGCAGATTCGAACTGCTCCTTGAGAGTGCTGAACATGGTGTCCACAACATCCAGCAGTAGACTATCCGCGCCTTTTTTTGCCATCAAAGAAATCGATATAGGAAGATTTTCGTACATTCCCAATGGTATGCTTACCTATTCATTCAAAGATGTATGTTAATGTAAAAAAAGAAAAATAGAACATTTCACTTGAGCACATTCAATGTCTCAAGGGAAAAAATGAGAGGGACCTGACAAAATCCAGAAACTCCTGCAACAGACAACAGACTAAATGCCTGGGCACGAAATATCTCTAGTGTGCTTGATTCTGTTTGAAGTTTTGGAGGAGGTCCCGGCACCGTAGGCAGTGCAAGTATGCCATGATCCTACATATAACATAATGTCCCACAGTTAAAGACCATAGGAACCTAACAAGAACTAGAGTTTGTAAATGCTGCTGATCCGCATTTTCTAGTTTCACAATAGGGCCATTATTCAGAAAATACAAGATTATTCTAAGAGAAGACAAGTATAAGAGGAAGATGCAGATTCATAATAATCTGCACTTTTTTAACTAACACAAAATCAGACAGTGTCTTGGATACTTAACCATTCAACTAGATTAATGGCATTGATTTTCACGGTTAACATCATATTGAAAATCAAAGAATCAGTTCATAGCAATTCTCACCATATTACACACCAAATAATGTATGCAACTTCTAATTCTGATCAATCGGGTGAAAAACAAACTACTCATCGTGTTAAGGAAAAACAAAAGAATCTGATATTCTAAATCCTTACACACTAATCTAATATAACATGAAAAGGAAAATAGAAACTCATTCTTTTAGGAGACACAAAATGTTACACAACTAGTGTTTAAGGTTCTCGGGGAGGGGAAGGAAAGAGAGAGAGAGAGAGAGAGAGAGAGAGAGAGAGAGAGAGAGAGAGAGAGAGAGACCCCCAATAAAGCAGTGAGCGCAGCAACTAATTCAGTCTTCACGGTGTGGCAGGCATCTATATTTTCATCAGTTGTTCTCATTGCATCCCATACTCTTTCTGATATACCTGAACCCAATTTCGGATTGACTTTCGTGACCCATTCACCATGATTATTCTTGAATTCATACCTACACTTCAAAAAGGAACAAATTTTTAGAGAAAGCTAGCATTACCATGGAAAATGTGAAACAAACTCAAGTATAACTCAACCATCAGATCAAATACACTGACTTTGTATATTTACCTTTGAAGCAACCGCATGGCACTTGAAAGGGCTGCTAACGAAGGTATATTGTATTGCTGGTTTCCATTACTCTGGCTCATAAAATTCTTTAGACTTGAAACTTTCTCCTCAACATAGTTTCCTAAACTAACTTGTTGTATGGCATGACCTGCACTTTTATGCATGAGGTTTGAATCACTAACATATATACCCTGAAGTCATGCAGGTTAATGTGACTCTACAACGTTCTGTAACCATATAGCTCAGGCAGAGGGGGTTGACACTAAATCCCATAACATTGTAAGTTTGCTAAATACATTTTGAGCCTAGTCTTTACCAGGACTGCATGCCAAAAATGTCTGAGTCTGAAACGCGTCGAAAGATTCGTGTTTACATCCATGCAAGTAATTCTTGAGCATGGATTATTCAGAAAAAAAAAAAATCTATGATGCCTCCTACAGGAGTCCAACCTTATGGTGTCAGAAACTTTAGGTACACAGGGCAGTTGATATTGGGCTTTACATGCTCATTTAACAGCAGATTCCCATTAATAAATCAGGATAGTTCAGTTTTTGAGTGTGGCTTTTTGAGAGCTCATAAAATTTTACTAGTTATGCTTGTCTAGTGATGAGTAAATTTTTCAAAGGCTAATAAATCACAAGAATGGCAGTAATACTAACTTACTTCCATATAACTTTTCTGTTGACTTAATAATAATATTGATCAACCAGTGGCCTGTCAGACAGAGAAATTTGAAACAGTCCTCTGCAACTATAACGCTGCTGGGTGCCGAAGAACTTATGCTGGGCAGCCCCAGAAGAATTCTCCCAACTTGCTTCAAGGTCACAGGATCCCTAGCAAACCATCCTGAAATAATGGGTAAAAATATTTGCTTACAAGATCAGTTTCATAAAATTACAGCACTATGAGTGAAAAAGAAATGTCAATTTCTGCATCACAGCACTACAGTAGGAAGGTGATGGAAGAGTCTTGTGGATACATGGATGTAGGTTTGCCTTGATCTGACAGCACAGCTGGCTTTGATATTGATATAATTTGTATTATTATTATTTTGGTTATCTGATGTGAAAAGGCAACAAAATTTCCCTCCTTTCTGATGAAGCATTCATGCTTATAAAGATATACTCCATCCGTCCCACTAAAAGAGTCTTGTTTTTAATATTGTTTTCAGTATTAGAAACATGACTCTTCATATGGGACGGAGGGAGTAATTGTTAATAATCCTTTTGTTGGATCTGTGAAAAAAAACAAAGGCATGCACCTCGCTGCTATATCCTTGTTCATACTACTGCTCACCTACTGTATCGAAACTCTGTGCCATTGGGATAACTCTTTCAGTAGAAACAATTCCATGAGAAGGTCGAAAACCCAAAATTCCGCAATATGATGCAGGAACTCTCACACTTCCTCCCGTATCAGTACCTGTATTAAACACAACACCCTGCATGAACTAGCTGAGGAAATTTTCAACAGCAAATGTTCTCCGACCTAAAAAGCCTTACCTAAGGAAAAATCAACTATCCTTGCGCCAACAGCAACAGCAGAACCACTAGAAGATCCTCCAGGAACCCGGTCTCGTGCACATGGATTAGTGGGGGTTCCGTAATGTAAATTCTCACCATTTATACTGCCAATCAAAATATAAAATTTTCAGCTAATGAACCTTGAAACTTCACAAAAATGTTCAAGATTTTGGGTGCAGTGAATCACAACAACCTATATGTATTTTGAAATTTGCGAGAGACATAAATTTTAACATTTATGTTTAGACTACATCAACTGAGCCAGCTAGCTTTCTGCTCGAATTCTTCTTACATTTGGATTTCAGTTCCTAAGTAAACAATAAGGAAAAACTCAGCTTCTATAACAAAATCTTGACAGTTACCTGTAAGCCATTTCATCCATGACAGTTTTACCAACACAAGTGGCACCAGCCCCCAAAAGAGCCAGAACAGCAGGTGCAGTAGATGTTGCAGCAGAATGAGTGCGTGCCCAATCCGGGTTTCCAAATCCAGTCACATATCCATCAATATCAAATCTGTGAACCAAATTTAACATACTAAAGCAATTTTAGTAGCATACAAGAAAAAGATCAACTGAAATAAACAGCTATTTACTTTCAGTAATCGAAGGGTAACCAATTCCAAATCTAGAGGCCTTAATTTAAGCCCTACATTCCCTCATCTCTACAAGGTTGAAATACCATTACTCAAAACATAAAGGATTCCAATAGTAATATCCTCAAGAGCATAAAAAAAGGCTCTAATTATACTCGTTTATAGCAAGAAATGAAAAAGGGCTTCATCCATACTGAATAACACAAAAAAAAAAAAACCGAAAATATAGTAACCAAAACAAATGAGTCATAGAACTCTTTCTGCTGCTTTAGGCCTTACAATTAACACTTAAAAAAAAACCCAATGTAAAATTCCCAGAAAAAAAAAAAAAAAAAAACTAAAATACCCAGACAAGTGACAACAATTTCATCTCAAAAGCCACACAAAAAATACAGAAACATACCCAGAAACCATGAAATTAAGTACTTTAATTTGCGTAAAAATAATATAAAAGTGGCCAAGAACTGAAGTAATATTATGGGGGAAACTTGCATGTCTTTGACGGCAAAAGTGAGCCCTGTCAAGGGAAGGTCTGGTGAAGAAGAGTGGGGCTGGAGTAAGAACTTCTCCATGAAAGCTCCATGGTCAGCAGATTCTTCGGCCATTGCTTGAGTCTCTTTTAAACACAGTCACGCACTGATGACTGGGGAAATGAAAGCCTCTTTTCTTTTCATCCAAGAATGCTTATACCCACTTAGAAGTGAAAGGGATAAGGGTATACGACGTCGTTTTTTGGTTGAACTGTTTTTGTGTCTCATCACTCTATCAGCTTGGGGTTCTCATTTTGGAAAATTTTCCAAAGAATGAATTTTGGTTGCATGATGATAAATACACGTAAGAAGTTTTACAAATTTTAATATTTTTTAACTCTATAAAATTCATCTTTCACCTATTTCATTCAAATTTCACCCTCAAACATTTACTTTTCAATTTCTCTGTAATTTTCTTCAAACTCGACTTAAGATTCAAACGGTCATTTCACTACGAAACATTAACAATACTTATAAACATGATATTTATTTTGCAATAAATAAATTTTTTATAATTTTTACATGTTTTTGCTGAAAAATAAATAAAATAACCCTCCTTTGTCCCGAGCAGATGAAGGGGTTACTCCCCTTTGCCAGCATGCAGGAAAGGGGTCTCTCTCTACGGATCCAAAAGTAATAGTATCTTTTTGTTTAAAATTTGATATTTGTTAGTTGATATGACTTTGAGTCTCTCAACATATATGTATTTCATGCTCGAAATAAAAGAATATAACATGTTAAAAAATATATATATATATATTTTTAAAAAGAAGAAAGTATGACAAGCATGATTTGTGAATAATAAAGATTGCACAATTTTGTCAAAACCTGCAATATTGATGTAGGGTGAAAATTCCTTCACATTAACCAATTTGCCTATAAAAGGAGCACAGGGAGACCTTGATATAATACACCAAAGCATAGTTGCTAGTATCGTCATACGATACGTATCATAAAAGTTAATTTTCGATACATATCGTACATGTGTATCGTAAGTGGTAGTGAATCGTGCAATTGTGTGCGATTCGTGCGATACGTATCGCGTATCGTGCGATACGTTAAATATTTCTAAAATTCAATTTTAAATGTCTAATTTTAATTTTTTCCCTTATAAAAGTAACTTTTACTCTATATTAAATATAAGATATTATTTCAATTATTATAAAAATGTTATTTTTATTTAAAATTTGTTTATAATTATTATCTCACATTTTTCCTATTTGGTAGTATTGGTTTCTGTTTCGCCTTTGTTTTGTAAAATATATTTAAAATTTTGTAATAATTTTCATCATTTTTAATACACTTTCTACATCTCAAATATACATTTACGTTTTCAATACACTTTAAAATTTTTTAAATTCATTTCTAAAGCATATTTTCATCCCAAATACATTTTCGAAATAGAGATACCATACTAATCATCTTTATATTTGTTTAGTGATTTAAAATAATAATATCACTAGTATATTTATTTTGATGAGAATATTAATTATTTAATTTAATAATATAATATGTTTTTAATTTAAAAAAGATTGTGGACTGTATTATAATACTATTTAAGTTCAAGTTTTACTTATAGTTTTTATGATTTTCACATAAAAGTTCATAATTTAATTTAAAAAAGATTGTGGACTGTATTATAATACTATTTAAGTTCAAGTTTTACTTATAGTTTTTATGATTTTCATATAAAAGTTCATTTTTAAAAAACTTATGAAAGTTTATTTTAAAATAAATATTTATTCTTATAAGTAGTCCATAATATATAATAAAAAATATATATAGTTTTAATTTTTTTTAATAATATATAAATTTTATATTATATTATTATAGAAAAACGTATCTTACGATACGATACACGATACGATACGCGTATCGTAAATTTGGTTTTCGATACACGATACGTATCGTGATTCGAAAACTATGCACCAAAGCCTTTTAGAAACCATTAAATTTTCTCTTATTCTCTTGCTTTTTAAGCCTACAGCTTATGTCAAAGTTGCCAAAAAACCTTTGTTATGAAATCAGTATATTGTTGATTACCATTGACAGATTTTAGGCTAAGATTTTGGAAAGATTTATCATCTTTTTTATACTGTTTTTCATTTACATGTATCGTAATAGTGTATGGGGTCACTGATCCCCTCACACTTGTCACGTGTCCTAACAAGACCCTTCTAAAGAGACATGAGCCCCCTTCAATACGTTACTAAGAGATACAAATGGCTCAACACATAAGAAACTAGATTTTGTCCCCAAACAACCCCGTGAACCCTCTTGGCTTCGGCTCTCTTGGTCTTGGACATCAACACATTGGCTTGTATCTTGGTGAGCGTACAATATGTAACAATACCCCACATTTATTAGTAAACAATGACTTCTCTTCCAACTATTAATATAGATCGAGGATTGACCAAACCACGTAAATTCTTGTGATAATTAATTTCTTTATTTTTCTTTCATCATCTTCATTACTATATTTTTGGACTATTATATACAACTTCAGATCCATTTTCATAACATTGTCCACCAAAATTCCAACAAGAGATCTTAAATAGGGTTGTCTGGGCCGGACCGGTCCGGCCTCAAAAAATACAAAAAACCGGATCTATAAAAAAAGGGGTCAAAATCGAGGGCGGGGCGAGAACCAGGTCGACCTGCCCGAACCGGGATTTTAATTTTTTTTGTTAAATTTGACAATTTTTGTAAAATTTTGTTGTCAAGAGGAGTTGAATCTTGGTCACTCTCATAGAAATATGAGTCTTACCACTATACTATTGTTCACTTTTGTTTAAATTATTGTTTAACTCATTTTTATATGAATCATGGACTTTCTAACAATCTATTAATTGGACCATCCAAACTAATGTTAATTTTATTATCATTCCTTACTATTTATAAATTAATACAATCATAATTTTTATTAGTTGTTTTCTGTTCGATTAAAATTTGTTTAATTTATTCATGTATTAACTTAAAATGCGTTTAATTTTTGTACATCAAATTTTATCCTTTTTTTGTTAATAAAAATGTAGTAATATAATTTAATATATTTTTTAATAGAAAATAAGAAATATTTTATAGTTGATTTATTTATTGGATTTTATAATAATGAATTTTAATGTTTAACTTAGTTGTAAAATTTGCAAAAATATATAATTGTTATGAAAAAAATATATTTTAAATTTTACAAATAATAAAATTAAAACATATTAATCATTCGAGTAATGATATATTCAGCAACAAATCATAGCAACTTTTTGATAGCAACTCATGTGGCATGCATTCATTGGTTATATTTTTATTAATATCAAATAATTGGCCAATGAATGCATGCCACATGAGTTGCTATCAAAAAGTTGTTATGATTTGTTACTAATAATATCATTACTCTAATCATTAATATATTATTTATATTTATATATATATATATATATATGACGTCATCCGATTTGACCCCCCGACTCGAACCAGTCAAACTCCAGGTTCGAGCGAACCCTTGGCCTCACCGGTTCAACGTCCGGTCCGGCCCAGACAACCATAGTCTTAAAGAACAATTGTCCAGTGGTAGATCTCAAGTCTTTTTTTTATTTAAAAAAGAATTTTCGACATTTACATTTTTCTAAACAGAATGGAAGGTCATGATCGAGATAATAAACAAGGCTAAAAAGAGAAAAAAGATCTCTATGAAAATGAAAAATAGAAGTTTGGACTACTACATGGCTACCAGTTTACTACTTACATGACTGTTACGTCCCTCTGTTCCTCTATTTTCAGTATCATGAATTGGCCTCTTCTAATGGCACGACCCGAGTAATAAGTAGAAGAGAAAATCCATGAAAACAACAAAAGAACCCAAGCTCTAATCAATGTATTACAGTTACAAGTCTTCATCAAGGAAGCATAAGTTCGGAACCATGGCGCCACGTTCAAGCGGTTCTTCCCCATCCTCTGTTATGCCAGGAAGTTTCCATCCCAGATGCTTAAGATACGCTTTGTCATACGCATCGATATTTAGTCCGGAAGCAAGAAACATTTCCAATTCATTCACAAACTGCTCTGTTCTCCCTGCTAAGAAGGGTCTTGCTGCTTCAGAAACTGCGGCCTTAAAATTTTGTTGCACTGCCTCTGGTGTAGTTTTTGAACCCTTTTGCTCATGCCTGTAACATGCAAAATTGGTGAGCGAAAACGACACGTAGAGATCAAGATCTGCAGCATGCATCAAATAAAGCCAAAATGCAACAGTTGCATGAACAATTTTCAAATGTGTATTCACAAAGCAAATCTATCATAAAGACATTTTGGTATGGTTAGTCTAATTTTTCAAACCAATCCAATAGGCAATACCGTCACCTGTATTGAAGCAGATTACCTTATAAAAGAATCAATTACACCAGTTATGTGATGAACAATTATTTCAACGTCCTCCTCCTGTACATGAAACGGTAAGAAGTGCATTAGTTACAGAAAAATGAAGTTTTGAAAGAACAGAAGAATTCTAGAAACAAGTCCACAGCGAAAACCTACAGTATCCCATTTGCTCAAGTAACATCAGATAGTTTTTGTTCCTATGTGGTGATCCTAAAGTTTCAAGTAAAACATGAAACGAAAAAATTGCACTCCTATGAACAATGGAGAAGTGTAATGTTTTTCAATACAGAGGTTCTAAGAGCTACCACAGACATAAAACATTAACAAAAAAAGGAAAGAGTTGAGAATAAGTTGTTCAAAAGGTAGATGAATAGTTGGAGGTATGAAGGCTGACGTATAGCCAGAAAGCATACAAGCAAAGCCCAAACATATAGTACAATCGATGAACTTGTTCACATAAAGAATGATTTACTATGCCAAATCAAGATGATGTTCAATGAAGTCAATGGTGGTTCGACCGCAACAGCTGCAACCATAATTTTCTCAAAGTAACCAACTTTGCAGTTGTTTTCGGTATCTCTGTGCATGTACTACTCAACAACCAGAACTCTAGTCACAGAATTGGTATCTTTGATGCAAAGTGAATGCCTGTGGGCTAAAATAGCAACCAGGAATTACTAGGAAGGTAACAGACAGAAAATTCTACCTGAGTTAAGGCTTGAACTTCCCTTCTTATCCACTGGTCGGTCCAGTTACTTGCTTGAAGATACTTGCGCAACTTCCAGTAACGCAATATATTGGAAGTATCAACTAAAGCACCTGCTTATCTTGCATTAAATGGGAAGAGAGAGACAGGGAGAGCCTAATCAGCCTACAACTTCTTAAAAAATCAACTCGGTGATGAACTAATAGAATAAAAAGTATGATAAATCAAATGCCAAAAGAATGAAGTGATACCTGTTTCACAATAGTAGACCTGAAGCCGGCACTTGTGTGCTTTGGTAAAGAATTTACTGCAGATATATTAATTGGTTTAATCTGACGGAAAGGGCAGATCATTTCAAAACTCAAAACTACGAAAAGCAACAAATACCTGATTTTGGCATCCTGATTGACATAATGCCGGTGGAAGGAAACTCCGTCACATCCATGTAAAATAGAAGAGTTCACCCTCTGCATATTAGATATAGGAAGTTTGATTTGATTGAACACTTGAAGGCAGATCAGATAAGTGGGACAAGCAAAATCTTTTTTTTTTTTTCTTCCGAATGTTGTGGTTTATATGGGCAAGAGAGATGTGTTCCCCGCACAAAAGCATTCTGGATACAATCAGCATACTGTATATAAAGGCCATCAGAAGGTATCATGGTGGTAGCTGGCACAATATAGCTTCTTACTAATCTATCGTATTTCCTACCATCATGAATTTATCGCATCTTTCCAAGTGAAATAGAAGAAAGAAAGAGTAATTCTTCACTCACTGCCCAATCTGAAAATTCTGGACCCAAGGGAAGGTTGTTGTAAGTAGCTTCAATAAAATGTATATTCCCCTAGCCAACCCAACCCCCCACCCCCAGAAAGTAAGTAAATCAAATCTAGCTAAAAGAATAAAAGCAGACCTTACAGATAGGGCATTTTATCGATGTAGGCCTAGCAGGGCATTTAGATGCTACAACATTGGTCCAATGCAAAATGCAGTTGTAGCAAAATTTATCTGCAAAGCAACAGCTTAAACACTGAGTAATTAACCAAATGTTATCTATGAAAGATCTGATCATTCTCTTTTGCAAAGTGCAAATCTAAGCAGCTACAGAACTAGCAATCAATATATGCTGTGAAAAAACTAAAATGAATCTTAAGTTGCTCTACTGTTAGTCTGTTACTCATCCCTATATCATGAACTTCTCCGAAAGTTCACCAGGTTCTAAACAAGGATTTGCCGCCCTCTTGAACGCAATATAAATTAGCTGCAAATAAACTTCTAGCAATACTAAAGTGAGCTCAAATAACATTAAAAAATGCGAACTTTAAGCCTAAGTTTACTTCAATATATTCAAGAACACCAGTTCCTTGATATATTCAAACTAAAATCTCCATTGCAGTACAGTACAAGAAGACTCAAAACCAGGCTCCTAAAATCTTGGACAAAGCATGTCCTGTAATCTTTCAACAATCAAGATTTGGAACTTCCCACAAATTTTACCATTAATTTAGACTTCATAGGCCTTTCTGGTGTATCCCATTTCTATAGCAATCAGAAATCTTCAACCCATCTCTGCTACATTCCGAAATCAAAAACTACAAAAGCTTATTTATCGAAATCCAGTCCATTGTTTGATTTCATTTTTCTCCCAATTAAAAGGATTAAGCGAGGAGAATTTCTATAACCAACAAATAAACTAGAACCAAAGCAGGGAGAGAATCGTACGGAAACATTGGTCCAGATAAGATTCGCCAGTGACCGGTCCGAGACAGATTGGACACGGGTTCGAATGCGGGTCTGAAGAAGAACTCCTACCGGTTTCGATTTCGTGCTCCATATTTTCTAAGCCGACCGACCATATACGATAGCCCATCCATTAATTAGGGCACAATTCGGTAAAATTGGATTGGGATTTCATGGGTGGAAATTTCATACGCACGCCGCCATCAAGGTCGAATAATTGTTTAAGGGCAAATGTGTAGTTTTACCTTAACGGAATGTTTTTGCATCGTGTCTAATTTTGCGCTAGAAATTGTTATTTACATGGATAAGTTTACTAAACACTGGTACTACTTAAAAAATTATAGGCTTGAAATGACAAAATTAATCCTATTTTAATTTGAGTGCTCAAGCCTCTCATCTTCTCCGACGGGATTTGGGTTCCATCTTCTACGACGAAATTTGGTATCCATCTTCTCCCACTTCGGCCTTCTTTCATCTTCTCCGGAGGGCGAACATTGAAGAAACGGCAAACATTTAGTGCTCAAACGCCACAGGAACGGCGACCGTTGAATCAACCTTCGCTGCCCTGTGGCGAAGGTTTAAAACCTTCACCGGCCCATGGCGAAGGTCGCTAGAGGCCGGCGAAAACTGCCGGCAACCATTGTGGTTTTTAAAATTTAAAAAAAAAAAAATTTAAGTGAAATTTTTTTTGTGAATTAGATGATATTTTGGTATTTTCACTCTTTAAATTTTGTAAGTGGTTACTGCATTTAGTAAATTCGTCTATGTAAATAACATGCCCCATCCTTATTTTAGTCTAAAATAACCTTTTAAAATTTGGTACAAGGTTGCCCCTCCCTAAATTTGACATGCCATATGAAATAACCACTCTTATAAATAGATGACATGATATTAAACGGTCCCATATTATGTTTTTTTTACTTTTATTTTATCAGTTTCTCGATCATCAGTCTCATCAGAGACTATTGTCGTGCCGTATATCATAAAAATTTCTAGAACAACAAGGTCGCTAATCGATAAATACATTTATTACTCATACTTTATCAACAAGCCCCTCCCATTGCTGCAGCAGCAACCAAATGCCGAATAATGTGTTCTTCAAATTCACGATCATTAGCACCCACAAGCATTTTCACTGATGGGAAACCCATAGCCGGTAGTTTCAACATAATCTTATCATAGATGGGAAACCCAACAAGTACCCCCTCCTAGATGATCATGGTACTGGAACCGAAACCTTAGAGGGGACGGTTCTGATTTTGAGACGGTTCCAGAACCGTCGATTTTCGATTTCGTCACGGTTCCGATTCTATCACGGTTTTTTACACTGCATGATTTTTGGTTTGGGCAAAATTTTGAAATTTTGGAAAACACGAAAACATCTCATTGACTAACATTGAATTTGTATAACATGATAGAACTGCAATCAAACTCTTGTTAAAATTACCTTCAAACAAGGATATTGTGAAAATTTGATGAAATTTCAGACAATATTTTAAAAGTTTCATTTGTTTTGATATTTTTCAAACTTTTATGGTATTTGATTTTTCTCAATCAAATTTTGAGGTGCAATGCAATTTGTAACAATAAGGTTCAAAAAACTGCTACTTCCTTCAGATATTCAACAATAAGTAATGAAGTGCTGACTTCCCCTTTGTTGCTAATATGATTGCAACCATATCCCCACCATTACATAACCAATTAAACTGAAAAAACATTTCAAGAAGAGTACCATTGTACAAAGTGAATGCGTTTGAAACATTATTAATTTCATAGTAGACTCATTATTTTGTCCATTGACTCGTTCATAATAAAAGAAAAGTTGTTCAGGCCAACGTCGATGTACTTCATAATATTAAAATCGTGAAATCACTATCTGCTCTGTAACTACAACCATGTCATTGTGATATTAAATTGGGTTTGCATTTGGCATGTAAATATATCATAGATTCTCTCATATATAGATGGGGTTGTGCGATTATGGTGGAAACATGAATATAAGGCCGAAAGAGTCTCATAACTAATAACAATTATTAATATTAACCGCCCTCGCCCTGGCTACCGAAGTCTATCTCATGTGAAGGATATCATGGCTGCACAAATCGGCTATCTAATTACCCGTTCTGAAGGCTAGAAATGCTAAATTCTATGGATGTTGGGGATAACATGAGAGTAGTAAATAAGAGAAAAATTATGGATGAATTTCTATGAAAAAGAAAGATAAAGAAAAAAAAAATCAATTAAACTAATTAAATATTCACTTTCAATATATTTTTAAAAAAGGAAATATTAATTCAATATTCTCTTCATCAGAGAACCGTTTACATAAAATATGTTTACTTTTAATTAGTTAAGATTTTTTTAAAAAAAAATTTAAACAAAGATAGAAATTTCATTAGAAATGTTAAAATTCGTTCAACCACAATTGAAATACAAATATCAACGGATCTATCACCGCCCTGACACCATAACTTGTAAGGCTAACTTTTGAAAGACTACAACTGTAATAGAGCTTCATATGCATTAAAATCTATTTTCGTAACATTCTTTTCACATCATCACTCATTCCTTCCATGTGGCCCACTCTCATTCCTTCAATTCTTGTTTTCTCTGGTTTAAAGTTTTCGTTTTGTTATAAAATTAGGCTAAATGACACTAGTGGTCACTCAACTATTCGCAATGTTTACTTTTGGGCACTAATCTTTTTTTTGTGCGTGTTTGCCCACTCACCTATTTGCAATGTTCAATTTTGACCACTAATCTATTTTTCGTGCGCATTTGGCCACTGAACTTTCTAAGTGTTACTTTAACCCCATTCCGTGAGACTAGGAAATTTGTCTAACTTGATAGTCAATTCTCATATAATGGGTTAAAAGTAATACTTGAGAAAGTTGAGTAGGCAAACGCACACGAAAAATAGATTAATGGCCAAAATTGAACATTGCGAATAATTAGCTCTTCTCTTTTTTATTTCCGCTGCCTGCGTTCTTCTTGGTGTGGGAAAACACGCACACACAAAAAAATATTAGTGACCAAAATTAAACATTGCGAATAGTTGAGTAATCACTGATGCCATTTGCCTATAAAATTATTATAATACTATAACTATAGAAGCATATAGTAAAGCCAAAGTAAAAATATGAGACAAGAAGAATAGAGAAACAGAGATTGGATTTTCCTTGTTTTTCTACACATTTTCATTCAACATATATGCCTCTATTTATAGGCAAATATATAGTAGTTTATGAATTACAAATCACCCCAAGATTAATACTATTTACATAGGTAATTATGAAAAGTGATGGGGTAGATGAAGAGTTAGTGGGAAATGTAGGGATAGTGAAAATGAGTGTGTTTTTTCACTATAAAAGATATTAGAAAATTATAACATCAGTGGGAAATAAAGGGTTAGTGAAAAATGTTGGATAATGGGTAATGGAGTTAATGGTAAGACATTCATAATTATTCATAACACTCCCATTGAATGTCCATTATTAAGAATAATATCTCGTTAAAACCTTATTAGGAAAATCCAGTGGGAAAAACCTAGTGAAGGAAAAAGAGTAGATTTTTTTAGTACAACACTACCTTGTTAAAAAACCTTATCAGTAAAACCCAGTGGGAAAAAACTTGGTTAAGGAAAAAGAGTACAGTGTGTAACTCCCCCTCTTGAACACATCACTCGACATCCTTGATTCTTTGCATTCCAATTTTATATCTCAGCTTCTCAAAAGTTGATGTTGGCAACGACTTAGTGAAAAAATCTGCCAAATTGTCACTCGAACGTATCTGTTGAACACTAATATCTCCATTCTTCTAAAGCTCATGAGTAAAAAAAATTTTGGTGAAATGTGCTTTGTTCTATCACCTTTTATTTATCATTCCTTCAACTGAGCGATACATGCAGCATTATCTTCAAACAAAATAGTTGAAACTGTCTTGTCTACGTGCAAACCACTTGAACTCCAAATATGATGAATTATTGATCTTAACCAAATACACTCTCGACTTGGTTCATGAATTGCCAACAATTCAGCATGATTAGAGGAAGTGGTTGTGATGGTTTGTTTCATTGAACGCCAATAAATAGATGTATCATTGCAAGTGAAAACATAACCAGTTTGCGATCGAGCATTGTGAGGATCAGACAAATATCCAGCATCTGCATAACCTGTAAGATCAGACTTAAATGTTTTGGGAAAATAAAGACCCATATCTATCGTACCTTGAATGTAACGAAAGATTTGTTTAATACCATTCCAATGTCTCCGTGTAGGAGATGAACTATATCTTACTAGTAAATTAACAACAAATGATATATCGGGTCTTGTATGACTCGCAAAATACATCAGTGCTCCAATAGCACTAAGAAAAGGTACTTCGGGACCAAGAAGTTGTTCTTCATCTCCAAGGGGACGAAAAGGATCTTTATTCACATCGAGTGATCTTACAACCATAGGTCTATTCAAATGTTGTGCTTTGTCCATCTAAAAGCGTTTCAACACCTTAGTTGTATAAGAGGATTGATGCAAAAGAATGCCATTTTCTAAATGCTCAATTTGTAAACCAAGATAAAATTTTGTTTTTTCAAGATCTTTCATTTCGAATTCCTGCTTTAGATAATCAGCAGTATTTTGAATCTCTCCAGCAATTCCAATAATATTCAAATCATCAACATAAACTGCTATTATAGCAAATTAAGATCTTTTAATAAAAACACAGGCATATAGGATCATTCATATAATTTTGTTTTAACAAATACTCACCAAGGCGGTTATACCACATGCGTCCTGCTTGTTTCAGACCATATAATGATCTACACAATTTTATCGAATAAAGTTTTCGAGAACTAGAATCGCATTCCTTTGGCAATTTAAATCCTTCGAAAATTTTCATGTAAATATCATTTTCGAGTGAGCCATACAAATAGGCTGTCATTACATCCATAAGGCGCATTTCAAGTCGTTCATTTGCTGTCAGATTATGCAAATAACAAAAAGTTATTGCATCCACCACGGGAGAATATGTCTAATCATAATCAATTTCGGGTATTTGAGAAAAACCTTGAGCGACTAGTCGTGCCTTATACAGCACGATTTCATTTTTCTCGTTATGTTTTCGTACAAATACCCATTTGTAACCCACTGGTTGCACATCTTCAGGTGTGCAAATTATTGGTCCAAAAACTTTACGTTTTGCCAACGAATCTAATTCTACTTGAATTGCGTTTTTCTACTTTTACCAATCATCTCTACATCTGCATTCATCCACAGATTTTGGTTTATGATCTTCATTTTCATTCATTATAGAAACTACTGCAGCATAAGCAAATTTATCACCGATGTCGATTGTGCATCGGTTCCACCTTTCTCCAGTCATAGCATAATTAATTGAGATTTCATGATTATCATCATGTTCAGGCACCTGAACTTCTTCTGGAAGTTTATTAATAGTCATGACTGGAAGATTTTCAGAATCTTTTACCTCGATTTTTTAATCTTGATTATTCGTTCCTTTACGTTTTCGAGGATTTTTATCTTTGAACCGATTGGCCTACCCCGTTTTATTTGTGTTTTTAACTCTTTATTATTGGTAGGCGGTCCTTCAGGGACATCAATTCAAATTGGAGCATTAACAGCCGGCACATGTGACTTAGTCACACTTTTTGGGTCAGTAAAAGCATCTGGCAGTTGGTTTGCTAAACATTGCAGGTGAATTATCTTTTGAACTTCTAGTTCACATTGTTGTGTACGAGGATCAAGATGGGATAGAGATAATTCATTCCAACTAATTCTTTTATCCGGCTGTTTACTATCTCCCCCTAATGTTGGAAAAATTTATTCATCAAAATGACAATCAGCAACGAGCAGTAAACAAATCTCCAATTTTTGGTTCAAGATATTTCATTATAGTTGGAGATTCATACCTGAT
This sequence comes from Leptodermis oblonga, assembly GCA_016801395.1. NCBI lineage: Eukaryota > Viridiplantae > Streptophyta > Magnoliopsida > Gentianales > Rubiaceae > Leptodermis > Leptodermis oblonga. Next base: position 10,773,574 of record CM028755.1, read on the forward strand.
ATATATTCCCAACCTCCTTTGAGGTCCCATCTTTGTGCGTTGTGGTGGAGCAATTGAAACATAAACCTCACATATAAAAATTCTAAGATGAGATATATTTGGTCCTGACCAAAAACCATTTTTTGGGGAGAGAATTCATTATAATTTGTTGGCCTAATGCGAACTAATGCCGCAGCATGCAAAATAGCATGCCCCCAAGCTAATATTGAGAGGTTAGTCCTCAAAAGCAATGGCTGGGCAATCAATTGAATGTGTTTAATAAACGACTCTGCTAGACCATTCTATGTATGAACATGAGCAACAGGATGTTCAACACTTATCCCAATAGACATACAATATTCATTAAAAGATTGGAAAGTAAATTCACCAGCATTATCAAGACGAATTGTCTTAATATTCTAATCTGAAAAATGAGCTCATAACCGAATTATTTCTGCAAGTAATTTCGCAAACGCCAGGTTGCGACTTGATAATAAACATACATGTGACCATCTGCTAGATGCATCAATCAAAACCATGAAAGAAATATCGAAATGGTCCACACGGTGGGTGAATAGGCCCACAAATATCCCCATGTATGCATTCTAGAAATGTAGGAGATTCAATACGAACTTTTACTTGTGATGCCTAATAATTAATTTGCCTTGAGAACAAGCGGCACACGAGAATTCATTGGATTGAAAAATCTTCTGACTCTTCAAAGAATGACCATTAGAATTCTCTATTATCCTGCGCATTATTATAGAATCGGGATGGCCCAACCGGTTATGCCAAGTAATAAATTCATTAGTAAACTTCTGATTTACTGTTGAATAACTTTCAATTGTAGTAATATACGAGTAGTACAAACCAGAGGAATAAGAAGATAATTTTTCCAATAATAATTTCTTTTCAGAAACGATACTCGTAGTACAAAAGTATTCATTATTACCTTCATTTTTAGTTTTAATGTGATATCCATTTCGGCGAATATCTTTGAAACTTAACGGATTTCTTTGAGATTTTGGAGAAAATAAGGCATCATCAATACAATATCTCGTTCCTCCTGATAAAATTATTGTAGCTCTTCTGGAACTTTTAATTAATTTTGTACTACCAGAAATAGTACTGACATAGTTTTCTCTCATAATTAAATAAGAAAAAAATTTCTTATCCTGAAATATTGAATGAGTTGTTGCACTGTTTGCTAGACACAATTCTTTGTCATTTGTTACTGCAACTTTAATTTTCTTCACAAAATAAAATTTTAAATTAGATTTATTATTTAAAAGTACAATATTTATTCATCATATAATAAAATATTAAAATATAAATACTTCAAATTTTATTCAAAACACCAAATTGATAATTATTACATCAAACTGAGAAAATAAAATAAAATTTGATCTTGAACATTTCCACTATAATCACCTTCAGGGTGATTCAAAAAGAAATCGACAACATCTAGAGAAGTGAAGTTAGTAAAGCTATTATCAATAGAGCTATTGTTCACATCAGCGCAAATTAAATTTGTCTATATCTTTTTCTCTTTATTCTTCATTGATTCCTGATAGAGACCTGTGAGATGTTTTGGAGTACGACAGGTACGAGACCAATGACCTTTCATGCCACAGCGATAGCACTTATTGTCTACTTTCTTTTTATTCTGATTTTCACCTTTATCATCATTACCCTCCCATTTCTGGGGGTGAGTTATGCATATTCCATGACCACCACGATTATTATTGCGATATTATCCACGACCATGTCCACGGCCTTGATTTGTTCCATTCTGAAAATTTATGGCTGTCGCATTTGCTTCAGGCAATGGAGCAGCACCAGTGGGACGTGTCTCATGATTTTTTAATAAAATTTGATTGTTTTGTTTAGCAACAAGCAAACGAGAAATTAATTCAGAATACTTTTCGAAATTCCTTTTCACGATATTGCTACTGTAGGAGCACATTTGATGCGTGAAAAGTGGAGAATGTTTTCTCCAATAGATCATCATCAATGACTTTTTTTCCACACAATGTCAACTGAGAAGTGATTCTAAAAATAGCTGAAAAATACTCACTTACAGATTTAAAATCTTGCAACCACAAATGCATCCAATCATAGGAGCTTTTGGAAGAATAACTGTCTTCTGATGGTCATATCTTTCTTTCAAACAAGTTCGCAGAACAAACAGATCTTTCACTGTCAAATATTCAGCTTTCAATGCTTCATTGATGTGATGACAGAGAAAAATCATCGCCTTGGTTTTTTGTTGATTAGTGGCAGTATTTTCTTCTACGATGGTCTCATCAAGACCATCTGCAGCCAAATGAATTTCAGCATCTAGTACTCATGACAAATAATTTTTTTTTGGTGATATCAGAAGCAGCAAACTCAAGCTTTGCAAGGTTAGCCATGGAGTTGATAAAAACAAAAAATACGTAACACAAAAATAACTTATCACTTACCCGAAAAGAACAACTTAATTGGCTAGAATTTCGTGCTGATAACATGTTATAAAATTATTATAATACTATAACCATAGAAGTATATAGTAAAACCAAAATAAAAATATGAGAACAAGAATAAGAGAGACAAGAAGAAGACAGAAATATAGATTGGATTTTCCTTGTTTTTCTACACATTTTCATTCAACATATATGCCTTTATTTATAGGCAAATACATAGTAATTTATGAATTACAAATCACCCCAAGATTAATACTATTTACATTGGTAATTATGAAAAGTGATGGGGGTAGATGAAGAGTTAGTGGGAAATGTAGGGATAGTGACAATGAGTGTGTTTTCCCAGTATAAAAGATATTAGAAAATTATAACATTAGCGGGAAATAAAGGAGTAGTGAAAAATGTAGGATAATAGGTAATCGAGTTAATGGTAGGACATTCATAATTATTCATAACACTTTTTTATTTTAGTTTCTTTTTATTTGTGATATTTAATTTTGTTTATAATCTATTATTTATTATTAAATTACTTTTGATTGTATGCTTATTAATAATTTTAGCTGTAGTTTTCTTCTAATTTTCTTCATTGAATTTTCAAAAAATTTTGATGAAGAAAATAACTTGAAAAATAGTTGTGAGAAACCAGATATCAAATTCTGACAACTCCATGCGATGACAACATTTCCTTCAAAAAAATTGTTAATGTAGGTAATTTTAGTCAAATAATTTTTCAATGATATATAACTACACAAATCAATTAAATATTTGTATTAAAAACCAATTTTGTTTTTAAAAAAATTAGTATTTAAGTAAAGGCCTTTATCAACCATACTTATTATCAAAAACAAATTTTTAAAATTGTATGAAAATTTATGAGCTATCAATTTTATACTCTAATAGTTACATATGATGATTTAATGATGTAGGGGAAAAAAATCTATATTATCGAGTAGGGCTGAGAACGAGCACGAACAAGCTCGAGTTCGGCTCGATAAAAATAATCACGAACATGATTTTTAAGCTTGATAATAAACAAACACGAACACGAACAAGATGTTGAAAACTCGTTAATGTTCGTGAACAGGCTCGATTAAAATATTAACTATATAATATAAATAACATAAGTATATATAATATTAAATTTTAAATAATACAAATAATTGAATATTTATATGTATATAGATATCAATTTATGAGTTTAAATTGAATTTTTATTTTTATGCAAGTTGATATAATATATTAAATTAACTAAACGTTACAATTTTCTGTTAGTTAATGCGACATAGAACGCACATGAATGTTCACAAACAAGTTTAGCTCGACTCGATTAATAAATAAACAAATATGAAAAAGATTTTAGGTTCGATAAATAAATAAACAATAAATGAATACGTCAAACCTCGGTTCGGCTCGGTCTATTATTGAGCACCATCTGAAATTTTGGTCTGGCTCCGCCACTGCTTAAACGCAATACAAATTTTCCGCAAATAAACTTCTAGCAATACAAAAGTGAGCTCAAATAACATTAAAAATGCAACCTTTAAGCCTAAGTTGACTTCAATTAATCTTGTGAACCCAAAGCCCATAACTTTTTAGTTTGATACATAAACGGCATCGGCAACAGAGAACAAAGGTACACCTCTGGTGCTCTTCAAGAATCCTTGGCTTCCTTTCACTTCTTGCTTGGGGGCGGCTGTTTTCCCGAGAGGAGGTGCTCCACTCGGTCACACTTGCCAAGTCAACGATCCCATTTTCAAGAAACGGGAAGAACTCCCGCGAAGAAGAAAAAATACTTAGTTCGATTGCCGTTGTCGTCGATTGTCTTTCAGATTCGGACTCTCTGTCCGTCGTCGTCATCGATCGATATGAAATTCTGGTCAGATCTGAAGGTGAGCCTTGCCACGCTGCAGATCTGATTTTTGTTTCCATTGCCGCCGCCTCCTAGTCCTTCCGGTGAGAAAAGCAAAGGAACAAATTCAAACAAAGAGAAGAGACGTCAAATGCAAGAGAAATGTCTTTTAGTTCTTAATTTCGATTTAAACTCCAATCAAACTCGATCCTAAGTTGCAAGGAAAGGGCCTGACAGAGCAGATTTTCTTCAGATTTCACGTGAAGAAGAAGAAACCACTTTCCCAGAAAAAGAAAAGGAAAATAAAAAAAAATTAAACAAAAAGGGAAAATTTAATTTTGCTCCTACCGCCGTCGTCGCCGCCTGCCACCAAAGGAATTACTCTGGAACTGTTGCTAGTTTTCCTTCAGTTCATGAGATTCTATTCTATCCTATTGGGTCAGTTTTTTTAATCCAATTTTTCTATTTAAAATGTCTTTATTTCTATTGTGAATTTAATTTTGCCGTCCGACGTCATCACCATGGCAAGCCTCTCTGATGGGGGTTGCCGGTAAATAATCGTCGCACCAACACCCTATCGTACTCAGAGACACTCATTGCGACACCAAAATCAGAAAGAGCTCCTTTCACAATTGACCCCAACACTGCCAAAAAAAACCCATCTCAGTGAACCGGCCGTGTTTTTCACTCAGGGTGAACTCACTCTCCTTGCCAAGCCTCTAAAGTTTGCCCTTATCGAAAAGTTCCAGCGAGGCCGTCCTACAATGGAGAAACTCCGAGGGGATTTCCAAACTGTGGATTTTAAACAAAAATTCACAGTTGGTCTCATCAATAGCCACCAAGTTCTGATACAGTTCAACAAGGAGATCGATTACCAGCATTGCTAGCTTCAATCCGTATGGAATTTTGGATCTTATGCAATTAGGATCGTCAAATGGACCCTGAATTTCAACCCCTCTGTTGATTCACCAATTGTCCCGGTCTGGGTCGACTTACACAGCCTCCCTTTCGATTTGTTTGATGAATCGGCAGTGTACAGAATTAGTAACTAGATTGGGTCTGCTCTGAAAACTGATTTGGCCACCCCAGCCATTAACAGGCCACACGTCGCCCGTGTATGTGTCGAGATGGATGCACAAGAAAAGTTTCCAGACAGAATATGGGTAGGTGCAGATTATGGATACTGGCAATACCTTGATTACCAGTATATACCTGTTTACTGTTCATCGTGTTCCAAGATCGGCCACCTCAAGGAGGACTGCAAGCCAACAGAGAAGCGTCCCTCTCGACAGCCATAGAGGCCAAAACAATATCCTAAGCGAAATCTCGAGTCGGATCCAGCCCAATGGACTGACAAGCCGAATCAGATTATTGGTAATAAAGTAAAGGATCTCCCAACAAAGTCCACTTTTGTTGCCAAAACCACTACACCAAGTACTGGGAATAAGTTTGAGGTTCTGAAAATAAGGTAAAGTCCTGAGGATGAACATGTTGTTCTAAAGGAATTCTGAACTACTACTTCAGGGTCAGGGCTCACAGATTTTGAAAAGACACATGTTCGAGTTGATGTTGCCTTCTCTCCTCAGCCCCTCATCATAGATCACCCAGACCTGGGTGCTCTAGCCAAGCCCAGCAAGCACACTCACATCGCATAGCCACCTGCACCAAGTACTGGGAATAAGTTTGAGGTTTTGAGAATACTTCAAAGCCCTGATGATGATTATGTTGTTCAAAAAGAATTTCAAACTACTGATTCAGGGTCTGGACTCACAGATTTTGAAAAGACACATGTTGTACTTGATGTTGCATCCTTTCCCCAGCCACAAACTGAACCTCCGATACAACCTCCGAGCCCTAATCGAGATCCCTTCAACAGGGATCACCCAGATCTGTGTGTTCTAGGCATCCACAGTCTCATCATTGGAATAGTTAACAGCAATAAGGCCTTGCTGCAGAAAACCCTAACTGAATCACTTTTGACCAGACACCAAGCCGCTTTGGATAATATTTTTCCCACCCGGTTAGACGTAGTGGCACAATACCCAGAGCTTGGGAATTTCTTCAAGGAAATGATGCAGCTGCTGGAGCAACAAAGGTCGGGGTTTCTCCCAACAATGACAGCTATGGTAGGAACAACATTGCAATCCCTCAAGAAGCGGTCGATGGAGGTCGAATCCAATACGGAGACGGCTCCCACTGCACCTGTTTCCCTACTAGACCTCGAGCTTAGAGGGGTGTCGGATTCAAAATTACCAGATGATGAGGTAGGTGATCGAGGGGTCACCATGAGATGCCAACGACCTAAGAAGCAAGAAAAGCCTCGACATTCGGTACCCCCCATTCTAACCCTTGCCAAATTGAATACTTCTGATATTGTTTAAAATGCCTTGGGTTATATGGAATATTAGAGGAATTGCAAAAAAAAAGTTATGTACGAAGATTAAGAAAATTAATTAGAGTTCATAATTTGGACTTATTGGTGGTTCTAGAGCACTTTATAGCCATGGATCGACTAGAAGAGTTTCGTCATATTTTGGTTTTGATTTCTGGCATTCCTCGGTCACAGGAAAGATATGGTTTTTTTATCGTTCTTCTTATAATTTTAATTATTTGGGTTCATCGGAGTAGTGGTTGCATTTTGTTTGGACACACCCACAAGTGGCTGTTCCTTATGAGGTGATGTTTATGTATGGCTTACATACTAAGACACAGCGCCAAAAACTGTGGAAGTATCTGTCTGGATTGCCTAATGGGGTCCCTCGATTTATGATAGGGGATTTTAATGTAATTGCTGCTTTGCATGAATATGAAGGGGGTTCAGTTTCAAATCTACCTTCCTTGTAGGTTTTCTCTGAATTCATACACGAATCAGGCCTATTAGACTTCCACTGATAGGAGAAAATTTTACTTAGGTGGGAATGCGAGCCATTGGAGGGGGCAATAGTAGAGTATGTAAAAAAATTGGATAGGGGTTTAAAAAATGCATAATGGATAAGCCAGTTTTTGGGGTGCCAAGTATCTTTGCTTCCTAGAGCTTCATCAGATTACACTTCGCTATTGATGAGGTCACCCACCACTGATAGGAGAAAATTTTACTTAGGTGGGAATGCGAGCCATTGGAGGGGGCAATAGTAGAGTATGTAAAAAAATTAGATAGGGGTTTAAAAAATGCATAATGGATAAGCCAGTTTTTGGGGTGCCAAGTATCTTTGCTTCCTAGAGCTTCATCAGATTACACTTCGCTATTGATGAGGTCACCCACCAGTGTTTGTATTAGGAACCCATTCCGGTTTCAGAAAATGTGAATGAAGAGGGATGATTTTTTGGGGTTTGTCCGAGATAACTAGGAGACACAAATACAGGGGTTTGGCATGAATTAGTTTTCTCTCAAGCTATGTCGCTTGAAGGTAGATGGGATTGGAACAAGGGAGTTTTTGGTAATGTTCAGGATAATGTCCGTCAGGCTGAACTCGAAGTGGGTAGGCTGCAGAACATCTATGGCACCACTGGCGAGATCGCAGATTTAATTGCCCTAAAAAGGGGTGAAGCTGACTTGTTTAAACGTTTGGCAGAGGAGGAAGTTTTTTGTAAACAGAAATCCGGGGTCAAGTGGTTAAAGGAAGAAGATAGCAACAAAGTTCTTTCATATGTCGCTACTGGAAAAGAGAGCAAAATCGGGTATCCTCAGGATTCGAACAGAGGATGGGAGGGCTCTCACATCTACTGAGACATTGGGGTTGCAGGAGTGAGTTTTTATAAATCACTATTTGTGGCTGAGCAAGAGCAAGTGGGCGTAGAAGACTCCAGAGCCTCTCTTTTATCCTCTATTCCTGCCCTGGGAGCAGGACACGATTTTAAGACCTGTTACACTGAAGGATTTGTGCTAGGTTGCTGGGGATTTGGATCCAGACTGTGCCCCGGGTAGTGATGATTTTGAAGGATCCTTTTACAAGCACTATTGGGATATCATGGGGACTGATTTGTTAGAAGCTGTGACGGAGTTCATGTTGAGGGGTCTCTCTTCCTAGGGCTATCTTTAGCATTTGGATTACACTACTCCCCAAAAAGTAGTCCCCCTAACTTTTGCAGATTATCAGCCTATCAGTCTGTGTAACTTTGTCAATAAGGTCTTCACCAAACTGCTATGTGAGGTCTTCACCAAACTGCTATGTGATCGTCTCAAATCGCTGATGCCAAACCTGGTATCTCCTGAGCAAGCAGCTTTTCTGCCAAGGCGAGAACTGGGCGACAATGTCTTGTTGGTCCAGGAAATGGTCACATGTTTGGATAAGAAGGTCAGGGAAGGAGGGGGGTGGGGGGTGGGGGGGAGAATACGGTTTTTAAACTGGATATAATGAAGGCTTTTGACCGCGTGTCCTGGCCGTTCTTAGAAAGACTAATGCTTGCTCTTGGTCTACCACAGAGGTTTGTCGCCCTCGAAACCTACAAAGTAGTTGGTTTTCAGTGATCATTAATGGGGAACCGAAGGGCTTCTTTCTTCCGGGACGTGGTATCAAGCAGGGGGACCCCCTATCCCCTTTCTTCTTTATTTTGTTAAGTGAAGCTTTCTCAAGGGGCCTAAATAGTTTATTGTCAGAGGGCCAGCTGGGACGTTTCCTTGTACCGAGGGGGACCACGCCAGTGTCACACTTGGCATTTGCAAATGATATAATTGTCTTTTTGAGAGATGATCGTAAAATGGTGCATGGCTTCATGGAGTTCCTAAAAAGATATGATTGGCATCGGGGCAGAAGGTAAGTGAGCCCAAGAGCTCCTTTTATTTGGGCATTACTCAAACCTGGAGCCCCTATTGAGGATTTGGATGAGGTGCATTGTGGTTTCTTTCTTTTTACATATTTGGGCTGCCCGATATACAGGGGGCGGTGTCTCAGAGCTTTATTCCTCCCCATGCTTTATAAGGTCAAGGCTAGACTGGCAGGATGGCAGATGAGGTTCCTATCAACGAGAGGTAGATTGATTTTGATTCGTCACGTGCCATCTACGATTCCTACCCATCTTTGGACTGTCATCTCTCCTCCAAAAGGGATTATCCGGGAGTTAGAGACTATCTTTGCTCCATTTTTTTGGAGGTACAAGATGCAGGGCCAAAGAAACATTGGCAGGCATGGCGACGACTTACCTATCCCCCAGATGAAAATGGTCTTGGTATTAGGAGTATTAAAACAGTTGTAGATGCATTTTCTTGTAAAATCTGGTGGTAATTAAAAGTATCTTTGATCTCTTGGGCGGTTTTTATGAGGTCCTTACCCCCGTCTGCCAGACGATCCCGAACCTTGGGGCGGATTAGGACAGTGGACCACTGTATGGCCACACACACCATGGTTGACATAAATGAGGGGTCGGTTTTGTTCTGGTTTTCTAACTGGGCAGATTTGGGTCACCTCTCGGACCTGGTGCCAAACACTTGGATTGTGAATCCATCGCTCACGGTACGAGAATTTTTTGGCCAGAAGAGTGAGCTACTGGAGGATTTTGAGGCATTGTTTGAGTATGACATTTGACAAGCCCTACGGGATTCGAACGTTGTTTTCTCGGAAGGTACAGATAGATTGGTTTGGAAACCAGAGCAGTCAGGCTTGTTTTCCATTCGCTCGGCATATAGCGTGCTTCGGCCCAGGCGGGAACCCTATTGGATTAAGGAATTTTGGGCGCCTAATATCCCCTTAAAGATTTCGGCCTTTATGTGGCGCCTTCTCAATAACATGCTGCCTTTTAATGACGTGTTGCGCCATATGGGCTTCTCAATAGCGTCTAAATGCCCTTTCTGTGACAGCGAGGGTAGCTTTCATGTTTTTACGCAATGTAGGGAATCCCTTTCCTATGGAATCACTGGTTTCGACTCCTTCGCATTGCTCCTTGGGGAGGGGGAGGTCACAACTTCGGGCTAATTCAACACCTTCTCTATGCCCCTTTGCCAAGGGGGATGGGACCAATGCTTGCTGCCATCTTATGTTGGGTGATCTGGAAGTCCTTTAACAGGGCTAGTCACGAAGGTCTAATTTCGCACTCTCAGTGCTATATCCGAGAATCTCACTCTTTGATTACAAGGTTATGTAATTTGTTCCCACCCCTACCATATCCTGGTAATGCTTTTCTGGTGGCTGAAGTTATTATTCCAAGATGGGTGTGCCAGAAGAAAAGAACTCCTCGGAATGTCTTCTGGGCACCCTTCCCCCCCGGAAGGGGTTTTCAAATTGAATGTAGATGGGTCATCTAGGGGGAACCCGGGGCCTTCAGGTGGTGGTTTTGTCCTGCAGAATGCAACAGGCTATGTGGTGTTTACATCTCCTTTTTCATGGAACACTTAACTAGCTTTCAAGCGGAGGCTGCAGCTTTATTATTCAATATCCTGGTGTGCCTGAAATGGCCCATTCAGTGCCTTATGGTAGAAACCAATTCCAAACTCCTCCTCGAAGCCCTTTCCAAGGGGGTTTGGTCATGGCTGGCGTCACCTGCACTAAAACAGATCGTACAACTTCGTCCCTCTATCCCACTAGCTTCTCTCACACATATCTATCGTGAGGGCAAAGCGGTCACAGATGGGCTGGCTTGTTTGCAAGCGATATGCATATTTCACAGATATTTTCTCACTCCTCCCTGCCATTGAGACTACGAGGTTTGGTTAGCTTAGATGCATGTAGTTTTCCGTACCTCAGAGTGTAATTTTATTCTCTTATGTATTGCTAGCACTTTCATCTTTTGCTCTCGCATTGTTGTATTGCTAAGGTAAGGCAATTACGTCCCCCTTAGCACTCTTTCAGGTTTTATGCCATTTTATATATAAGTTTTGCTCCAAAAAAAAGAAAAAAAGTTAACTTCAATATATTCAAGAACACCAGTTCCTTGATATATTCAAACTAAGGTCATCTTTAGTAGTTTTTAACTATTCTAGTCACATCCAACTCTAACTTACAGTTTCTACAGTAAATTCACCGCAGCAGAAATCTCTACCTTCCAGTTTCTAAAGAATATTCTAGTTTGATTCCTCTATACACATAATTTTAAATTCAATTTAATTACTTTTGTAATATTCAAGTTATTTATACAAAAACCCCAACTAATTGTTTTATTTTGTAATTTCATCTATTATGATAAATTCATTTAGTTAATAATTAAATGATAATTATATTAATATCGCAATGAAGATTGATAAAATGCAAACTAAATTAAAAGTAGTCCCGATACACGAAATTTAATAATACTAAAAAAACTTACATAATTATTTAGAAAATAAAATATAAACTACTAAACTAATATTGCTAATCCGCGTCATCTACATCATTTGAATGACGCTCTCACAAGTGCTCTATAAGTGTATCGTGAAGCTCAAAGTGAGTATTTCTATCTCAAATTTGTCCATATCGAGCAAAATAACTTTAAAATCGAGTATTTTCATCTTGGCTAATGACAGTTTCATTTGGGAGATGACCTGTGTTTCTCGATTAGACAATTGGTGCCGAAAGATTACATTCATCCTCAATTATCATATTGTGCATGACAATGCATGCAGTCATTATATCATGCATCACTTTTTTTTCCCAAAATTGAGACGGCTCTCTAATAATGTGCCATCGTGACTGTAGCACTCCAAACGCACGCTCAACATCTTTTCCGCAAGCCTCCTATTTTTTAGCAAAATACTTCAATTTTATAGTTTGTGGATCATGAATTGTTTGCACAATCATACTCCATTTAGGATATATACCATCAGCTAAATAATAACACATAGTAAATTCTTTCTCGTTAACAACTTAATGAACCGGAGGTGCAATACCTTAAGTAAGATTAGAAAACAAATGAGATGACTCTAACACATTGATGTCATTATTTGTGCCTGCCATACTAAAAACGCATGCCATGTCCATAGATCATAATCGGCAACTGCTTCAAGAATTACGGTTGGTGCTCCACAATGACCAGCATACTGTCCGGACCATGCTGTTAGACAATTTTTCCACTTCCAATGCATACAATCTAAACTCCCAACATTCCTAAAAATCACGTTGATGACCAACATAGAGTATCCTTGCAATGTCATTGGAATTAGGTGCCCAAAGATATTTTTCTGAAAATATTTTTATAATAGAACGACAAAATTTTTTCATGCATTCAATTGATGTTGACTCACCAAGTTTAAGATATTCATCAAGAGAATCTGCTCATTCGCCATACGCCAACAATCGAATTGTTACTGTCATCTTCTACAAAGTTGTTAATCCAACTGTACCCGCTGCATTCATTTGTTGTTCGAAGCAGTTATTATGATTTTTAACCGCTTCAACGATGCGTAAGAATAAATCACGGAACATGCGAAATCTTCGGTGAAATATATTTCCATTGTAGCATGGATTCTCAGTAAAATAATCATTATACAATCTTTCCACCGCTGAATGACGACCGCGATGGATGGTGATACGACCTGGAATCAAGCCACGTCTCCCTTCACATCTTTGTTGATGGAGGCAATTTTCACAATGATTTCATTGTTCTGCAACATTTGATATACAACCGCGTCATCTTCATCAGAGTCACTAGATGTGAACATAGCATCATATTCTTCTGAAGATGGATATGAGTTTAAAATTGGCACCTCAGATGACGCTGTTCCAAAGTTGGAATTCATTTTTATGAAGTATCGAAATGATAGAATGCTTATTGTGCCAATGCATTATGCTATTTATAAAGAGTATACATATGACTATAACAATAATGTCATATGGTCAGTAGTCAAGGGGTGACAATTTTTACAAGAGTAGTCATAAAAGTATGACTACTCTTTGTATGTGAAGATTAGACTACTCAATGATGAAAAATTGGTCACCCATGCATGTGTAGACAAATTACACAAGAGTAGTGATAGAAATAAATACAAGTGTTGCATGTGGAGACAATGGCTACAAGAGTAGTCATAAAAGTATGACTACTCTTTGCATGTGAATATTAGACTACTCAATGATAAAAAAATTGACCACCATGCATGTGTAAACAAATTAGACAAGACTAGTGATAGGAATAAATACAAGTCTTGCATGTGGAGACAATTTCTACAAGAGTAGTCATAAAAGTATGACGACTCTTTGTGGTGAAGGGTCCAAGGGATGCTAAATTGCTTCTTTGAAATGAAGCAATCAAGTAAAGGAATGCAATCAAATAAAGTGTAGAAATACAATCAATCAAGTAAAGTCTAGAAATCCAAACGCCTGAGCATGTAGAAAAGAAATGCAATCAACTAAAATGAGAAATACACCAAGCATAAAGAAATGAATGGCAAATCACATTCCTAATTTGGCCAGTACTTCAGGTGTAGCAGCATCTGGGTCAGGCCTATCAGTAATGCTATGGCATGGTAGAACTGTAATTCAAAGCCCAGAAAAATATGAATCAATAAAGACTTTTAAAACCAGTAATGCTATATTTGAATTTTATTTTTTTAACTAATAATTTACTGTCTTTATTAGATTTTTTTAAATAATTTATTTGGAAAGAACTTAATATATAAAAAAAGTTTACTTTTAATTTACTGTCTTTATTAGATATTATGTAAAAATTACACCCCATTTATTAATTTTAAAAGTTCCACTGCCCATTACGAAAATTTTTATAAAGATCACGTAAAAATACAACAAAATTTCCTAAACAAAGGTGAAGAAGAAAGAAATATTTTTACCACGACGATGTAATCCCCTTTGATATACGGGTCAATTGCACAACATATTGCTTTGGCCAATAATGTGACTGATCGCCAAAGAGGCATCTTCTCCCGATTACCTGTAGTGATCACCGATGTCTGCAAAAACACACATGCGATCAGTGGCGTAGCCGTACATTTTTACACCAAAAACTGATTTAATTATCTATAAACTTAAACATGCAATTTAGATTATTAAAATATAAACAATAAAAATTCAAAACAAAATAAAACTAACTTCTGAACATAATCAAAAGATTCAGATGCAAAGGGAAAAAAAAGAAGAAAATTTAAAGTTGGTGCTTAATTTGTAATAAAAAGGAAGAGAAAATAGAAGAATTACCATGATGAGTGACAATAATTTTGGAACGCATTTCGATAGCGTCCGCCATGGTCAAAACGGAGAAACCTAGCGTCAGCTCGGATAAGTGGACGAAGGTGATGATAAGGTAGAGATTGAATTTCTCTTCGCTAGTAGAAGTAAATGGCTAGATAGACTAGTGAAATGATCATGCCAATTACATTGATGGTCACCCCTAAGTTTATATTGCTCCTCTTCTGCATGTCGCTGTACATCGCCCATAGAGTACACACAAGTATGTTCCTAATTTTGAATTAGGGGTGTAAATGAGCCTACTTACTCGCGAGCAACTCGGTCAAAATCGAGCCTATCTTTATATATAATATTTTTTAAAAATAATTTTCTATTTTTAGCATAAATTAAAAAAAATTAATTCTAGTTCGAGCTCAAAAGCTTGCTCTACTACGAGCTCGAGCCTATTATAATTTGGACGAGCCGAACTCGAGCCTGAATAATTAGGCTCGAGTTGGTTTTTATCAAGCCCAACTTGATTAGACCCAAATTCGGCCTTAACTTGGCTCGTTTACAACCCTATTTAGAATTGGCCACATGTAAATGTAATCCTTCGCATGCAGCATTATCTGAGTCAGCCCTATTACTGATCTGATAGCATTTCGAAGCTGAAATTCAAGGCCCAAAAAATATGAATAAGAATCCGAACCCATAACAGAAAGGAACCATATAACATAATCCATAATCACAACCCAATTCAATAAATAATAAATTATATGATATGTAAAGATCAAATAAGGTAAAAATACACGAGCTGCCAAGGAGAAGAAGAAATATTTTTTTTAACAGGAGATGTAATCGAATTACCATGATGAGTAAATGGTCAATACACATAAGAATACTCACAGTCAAGGCAAAAGTGCCCACAATTTTCGAATGGGTTTAGGTGGTGTCCGCCATTGTGATAACAAAGTAAGCTAGGGTCAGTTACATTCGTCGCCTTCGATAGGAATAAGAATTTTATCAATTGTTCCATGCGGATCGACCATATCTCTACTATGCTATGTGTATTTTTTTTTTTTTTGCAAGTTTAAGCATCATTTTTGTTGCATTTTGGTAGCCTAACGACAAGCCTATCACGCGACATAGAATATTCTATTCATTTACAGTTATTTGAAGAGTGACTTTCAAAAAAATATATATATATATTTATTTGAAGAGAAATTAATTCTTCTTTTATATATATATATATATATATATATATATACACACTTTTAATTAGAGGTGGCAATTGGGAGGGAAAGGGAGGAAATTAGGAGGGAGTTTACTGGGTGAGAAATTATTGGGCTGAGAATTATCCATCTAATTATAAGGTTGGGAGGGATTGGGATGGAATGAGATTTCAAATTCCCAGGTAACTTATAATAGGGATCTCATTCAGGTTCCATTTTAATACCCATTAATTACCCAAATAAAATTAATTTAAATTTTTTTACCATATTTTTGTGTCTCCTTTTCGCCAAGGGGTCTCCTAGTCCCGTTTTCTAGTCCACCACTAATATATTGCCTCATGGCTGCTTCTAACAACTAACCCACTAACCCACCGTAAACTCCAATAATACATAATTCCCCATGTCTACATTTTTTTTTTCTGAAGAAAAATGCAGCCTTTTTTTTCTTTCTTTTCTTTCCCTTCCCTCTATCGTTCATCTTCCGTGGTCGGAAAGTGGTTCTGCATCTTTTTCTTTTCTTCATCTTCTTCATCATTTTTTTTTCTTTCCCTTCCCTCTATCATTCATCTTCTTCGTCCTCCTGTTCAACATCGCCGCCGGGTGAAGAAGTTGGAGATGTGAACTTTCCGACGTTGCCATTGAAGCTGACACTACAAGTTATCTGGGAATCAAACTCAGTCACCGGTGGCCTTGTACAGCATCCAGTCGAAAATATCAAAATAATTCCTCCCACAATCCATTAATGGCGAGTTGCATTCCTTCACTTAATTGCTTCATTTCAAAGAAGCAATTTAGCATCCCTTGGACCCTTTTTCACTCTCTATGGAAAAAGGCTACGATGGCGTTAGGTCCCTCACCTAACCAGCCCAAACACGGCACAAAGTTGCGGAATCACTGTGCACCCACGTGCGATCTCGTAGCCCACTCCGCGATCACGCAGCATAGCAACACAAGTTTTGGGCAATCTGCCCCAATCCTAAGTATATTATTGCCACCACTATGAATAATACACAAAGAACTCACGCCTACACTAAGGCCACGCCAACACGTAGGAAGGCTCGTGCGCCAAGCACACCACCTAGGCTAATTTCCCGAAAACTAGCCTACCTCGACCAACACTATGGTCTACACTCGACCAACACTATGGTCTACACTCGCAAAGCAACTCGCAAGCTGCGGATATCTATCCCACCGGCTTGTCCCTCGAAATCTTCAGTTCTCGCGGCGCCACCGCCCTCCGAACTGGAACCGGCCTGCACATCAAGCCTCGCCAAGATTTCCGAGATTGTCTCCTCCAGCCTGGTCACCCGCTCGGTCAGCGTCCCAGCCACCATCTCCTTGATCAACACGAAGAAGATGAACAACTTGGCTCTGATACCAAATCATTACAACTTCGGGCTAATTCAAGACCATCTCTATGCCCCTTTGCCAAGGGGGATGGGACCAATGCTTGCTGCCATCTTATGTTGGGTGATCTGGAAGTCCTTTAACAGGGCTAGTCACGAAGGTCTAATTTCGCACTCTTAGTGCTATATCCGGGAATGTCACTCTTTGATTACAAGGTTATGTAATTTGTTCCCACCTCTACCATATCCTGGTAATGCTTTTCTGGTGGCTGAAGTTATTATTCCAAGATGGGTGTGCCAGAAGAAAAGAACTCCTCGGAATGTCTTCTGGGCACCCTTCCCCCCGGAAGGGGTTTTCAAATTGAATGTAGATGGGTCATATAGGGGGAACCCGGGGCCTTCAGGTGGTGGTTTTGTCCTGCAGAATGCAACAGGCTATGTGGTGTTTACATGCTCCTTTTTCATGGGACACTTAACTAGCTTTCAAGCGGAGGCTGCAGCTTTATTATTCAATATCCTGGTGTGCCAGAAATGGCCCATTTAGTGCCTTATGGTAGAAACCAATTCCAAACTCCTCCTCGAAGCCCTTTCCAAGGGGGTTTGGTCATGGCTGGTGTCACCTGCACTAAAACAGATCGTACAACTTCGTCCCTCTATCCCACTAGCTTCTCTCACACATATCTATCGTGAGGGCAAAGCGGTCGCAGATGGGCTGGCTTGTTTGGCAAGCGATATGCATATTTCACAAATATTTTCTCACTCCTCCCTGCCATTGAGACTACGAGGTTTGGTTAGCTTAGATGTATGTAGTTTTCCATACCTCAGAGTGTAATTTTATTCTCTTATGTATTGCTAGCACTTTCATCTTTTGCTCTCGCATTGTTGTATTGCTAAGGTAAGGCAATTACGTCCCCCTTAGCACTCTTTCAGGTTTTATGCCATTTTATATATAAGTTTTGCTCCAAAAAAAAAAAAAAAGTTAACTTCAATATATTCAAGAACACCAGTTCCTTGATATATTCAAACTAAGGTCATCTTTAGTAGTTTTTAACTATTCCAGTCACCTCCAACTCTAACTTACAGTTTCTACAGTAAATTCACCGCAGCAGAAATCTCTACCTTCCAGTTTCTAAAGAATATTCTAGTTTGATTCCTCTATACACATAATTTTAAATTCAATTTAATTACTTTTGTAATATTCAAGTTATTTATACAAAAACCCCAACTAATTGTTTTATTTTGTAATTTCATCTAATATGATAAATTCATTTAGTTAATAATTAAATGATAATTATATTAATATCGCAATGAAGATTGATAAAATGCAAACTAAATTAAAAGTAGTCCCGATACACGAAATTTAATAATACTAAAAAAACTTACATAATTATTTAGAAAATAAAATATAAACTACTAAACTAATATTGCTAATCCGAGTCATCTACATCATTCGAATGACGCTCTCACAAGTGTTCTATAAGTGTATCGTGAAGCTCAAAGTGAGTATTTCTATCTCAAATTTGTCCATATCGAGCAAAATAACTTTAAAATCGAGTATTTTCATCTTGGCTAATGACAATTTTATTTGGGAGATGACCTGTGCTTCTCGATTAGACAATTGGTGCCGAAAGATTACATTCATCCTCAATTATCATGTTGTGCATGACAATGCATGCAGTCATTATATCATGCATCACTTTTTTTTCCCAAAATTGAGACGGCTCTCTAATAATGTGCCATCGTGACTGTAGCACTCCAAACGCACGCTCAACATCTTTTCTGCAAGCCTCCTATTTTTTAGCAAAATACTTCAATTTTATAGTTTGTGGATCATGAATTGTTTGCACAATCGTACTCCATTTAGGGTATATACCATCAGCTAAATAATAACACATAGTAAATTCTTTCTCGTTAACAACTTAATGAACCGGTGGTGCAATACCTTGAGTAAGATTATAAAACAAATGAGATGACTCTAACACATTGATGTCATTATTTGTGCCTGCCATACTAAAAACGCATGCCATGTCCATAGATCATAATCGGCAACTGCTTCAAGAATTACGGTTGGTGCTCCACAATGACTAGCATACTGTCCGGACCATGCTGTCGGACAATTTTTCCACTTCCAATGTATACAATCTAGACTCCCAACATTCCTGAAAAATCACGTTGATGACCAACATAGAGTATCCTTGCAATGTCATCGGCATTAGGTGCCCATAGATATTTTTCTGAAAATATTTTTATAACAGAACGACAAATTTTTTTCATGCATTCAATTGATGTTGACTCACTATATTCATCAAGAGAATCTGCTCATTCGCCATACGCCAACAATCGAATTGTTGCTGTCATCTTCTACAAAGTTGTTAATCCAACTGTACCCGCTGCATTCATTTGTTGTTCGAAGGAGTTATCATGATTTTTAACCACTTCAACGATGCGTAAGAATAAATCACGGAACATGCGAAATCTTCGGTGAAATATGTTTCCATTGTAGCATGGATTCTCAGTAAAATAATCATTATACAATCTTTCCACCGCTGAATGACGACCGCGATGGATGGTGATACGACCTGGAATCAAGCCACGTCTCCCTTCACATCTTTGTTGATGGAGGCAATTTTCACAATGATTTCATTGTTCTGCAACATTTGATATACAACCGCGTCATCTTCATCAGAGTCACTAGATGTGAACATAGCATCATATTCTTCTGAAGATGGATATGAGTTTAAAATTGGCACCTCAGATGACGCTGCTCCAAAGTTGGAATTCATTTTTATGAAGTATCGAAATGATGGAATGCTTATTGTGCCAATGCATTATGCTATTTATAAAGAGTATACATATGACTATAACAATAATGTCATATGGTCAGTAGTCAAGGGGTGACAATTTTTACAAGAGTAGTCATAAAAGTATGACTACTCTTTGTATGTGAAGATTAGACTACTCAATGACGAAAAATTGGTCACCCATGCATGTGTAGACAAATTACACAAGAGTAGTGATAGAAATAAATACAAGTGTTGCATGTGGAGACAATGGCTACAAGAGTAGTCATAAAAGTATGACTACTCTTTGCATGTGAATATTAGACTACTCAATGATAAAAAAATTGACCACCATGCATGTGTAAACAAATTAGACAAGACTAGTGATAGGAATAAATACAAGTCTTGCATGTGGAGACAATTTCTACAAGAGTAGTCATAAAAGTATAACTACTGTTTGCATGCAAAGATTATACTACTCAATGATGAAAAATTGACCACTCATGCATGTGTCGACAAATTACACAAGACTAGTGATGAACTCTCATCTATAAAAGTCGAGATTGAATGAATGGAAGACAAGCAATTCGACATTTTACTTTCAAACACTAAACTTTCTTTGAGAGAAAATGTCTAGTGCATTCTATAGTCCAAAAGAAGATATGATATTGCGCAAAGCATACATGAAAATATCACAAGATCTTATCATAGGACCAAACTAACCAAATGAGAATTTTTGGATTCGTGTGGCAGTAAAATACAACAGTCATCTTGTGGCTGGTATGGATGCGCGTACTGATAGATTGGCCCAATCTCGCATGGGTTAAGATTTCGACAGCTATTCGAAAATTGAAAATTTGTCTTCGAAATGTGAAAAATATGAATTCTACTGATGCTTCTGATGAAGATATTGTGAGTACATTGTATGTTATTTTATTTTTTCAGAAATATTTATGTTTGAGTAATTCGTACTTATTGATATTATACATTTTTTGCAGATGAAAAAAGCAAAGATTTTACTGAAACAAGACAAATTGTACCGATCTGGTTTCAAATTCGACCACGTGTGGGATGTTTGAAAGATTTCGAGAAATTTCAAAATGATTTCGGGGGTACATCAAGGAAATCTTGTATGAATCAAATGAATGATATATCGTCAGACACCGATTATCCTACTCCCGAGTCTCTATTATCAACAACTCCTAGTTTGGATTCTTTTTCCATAAATTTAGGTGATAGTTTCGAAGGTTCAGCGTCTAAACGTTCAATGGAGAATAAAAAAGTAAAGGAAAAGAGACGAACTGGTGGCCAATCTTCATCTATCCGTGATGAATCAAGGAGGCAAATCAACCTCTTAGTGAGCTGATGGTGACAAAGAAAGCAAAGAAGGAAGAGTAATATCAAATTTATTTGGATTTGAAAAAACAAACATGGGAGGATGCAATAATAGCAATAAATTTGAAAAATATTACCAACCCCAATTACTATGCGGATGTTCAGCTTTAACAGACACAAATTATGGCAAGAATATCGCAGCAAAATTTTACACCACATCCACATTCCGAAAATAAAGATTTCGCGGGTACTTTCGGCAATTTGTTAGAATAGGAGATCCTCTGTCTTGGGGGCATGGATGATAGCATGCACAATTAGGTCTTCCTGCTCTGCCCGCAGCGCTTGCTGCCTCTTCTCCAAACCCTCTATGCACTCTTTGGTAGCGCGAATGCTCGCTTCTTTGCTTGCAGGATCTATTGTTGTCCTAACACTTCTCAAAAGGAGGTTTAACACTCAACGTTGCTATTGAATTTCATTTTGCAATTGCCCCATTTCGGCTGCAATTACAAAAAGCTTGTTTGCAGTAGCATCTATAGCCATACGTGCTATTACTAAACTGATTTTATTTTATTTGAATTTGAGGAAGTGAAGACACTTATTGAGCCTTAATTATATAGTGGTAGAGTAATATTGCCATTTAGTACGAATTGCATGGCTGACACAATACTTACTACTATAACCATGCTACATGTATAAACAAACAAACTTTCCAAAATTGTTTCGACTAATCGATCGTGGTGAAGTCAGCAATGAATTCGGTGGATCATCCATGTCACGAATTGGATGACGGGCACAGTTCTTACTAGTTCTTCGCAATACTTTTTTGCTATTGAAGACTATCATGCCTTTTAATGAAAACTGTTTGGCTCTAACTACCTTGCTGAGCAAACAAAATCTCCCCAAATCACACTGCCTGTATAAACAAACAAACTTTGTATAACCAGCTTGCGTGGAAAAGATTCCACATTCTATGCTAATAGACTCGTGACATCCATGTAATGAGTCGTCAAATGAGCTACGTTAATAAAGCCCAAACTTATACGCATTGGGCCACAGAGTGCCCCCATAGGGTTCGAATGAGTCTACATGAACCATCACAAAGAAAGTACTACAAATGGATACTCAGGCTGGTTTCCATGAAATCTCGATGAAAGCCCAGAGAAGGGGTAAAACACAACAAGCCTACCTTCATCATAGCAAGCCAATGCCCATGCAAGAATGACATCATTGTCATGGAAGCCCTTTCCTTACTCCTCAATATATTATATAATAATATTTTTTTGACGAACTCTCATGGCTTTAGGAAAGAGCCCCTAAGCTAGCGCCTAATCTAATTTCTTCTTCTTTTTCTTTTAGTTAACTTGGGTTTACATAGCCCAAGGAAGGTTGAACTAATAGAACCAAGGGAAAGGCACTTTGATTCAAGAGTTGCCAATTCATGTGAAGTTTCAGTCTATAGCATCCTTTCAACTATACGGATTAATCTGTACAATGCTTATTTCTCCAACAAGTGAATTGTCAAAAAGATTAGCAGCATTTGCCCACTTCTCTGACTTTGAATACTTTCTTTCAGCCGGCGTCATCTATACCCCTCATTTAAAACAGTCCACTTTCAAACTTTTTACTCATTTTACCAATGTTGTGAAACTCGGACTGGACCGGCTGTACCACAAACTTGTTGCTGTTACGGTCCGAGATGATACCAAAAACCAATCAACGCCGATCAAAAACCGAGTTTGGCCGGGTTTTTCGAGTCAAACCACCGACAAAATAAATTTTAAATGGGCTTTTGAATTTTTTTTCTCTATTGTTTCAGCCTACATCTTTTTTTGGGTTGCAATTTGTCAATCTTTAAATTTATTTTCATGCCTATAATAAATTAATTATCGGTCCTTGAAACTAAATATGATGACTTAGGCCATTATATTCATTTTATAGGCCTCTTACCCTCTAATATTTTCGTATACAACCAATGTGGGATAACTTTATGTTGTATGATCATCTTTTTTTTTTTTTTTTTAATTTATTGAGAGTTTCTTTTACATTTTAGAATTAAAAGTTGGGTGGATAAAATCCTTTATAAGAACTACGACACTTGAAATATTAAAGATTATACAATTATTAGTATATTTATCATTTTAAATATATTTATGACGTCATCCGGTTAGTCCCCGGATCTAACCGATCCGACCCATTAACCTTTGAACACATAGTTTTTCCCAGTCGAGGGCCAGTTCAAGTTTTAAAATATTAACTTTTACTTTTACTAATATAATCATGTGTGATCCACAATTAGTCTGTACTTAAAAAGTAAGGATTAATGGAACAAGTGATGTCAAATTAGCTATTTTATGTGTTGTACCTTGACATTTATAATAAGTTGTACTAC
This sequence comes from Leptodermis oblonga, assembly GCA_016801395.1. NCBI lineage: Eukaryota > Viridiplantae > Streptophyta > Magnoliopsida > Gentianales > Rubiaceae > Leptodermis > Leptodermis oblonga. The sequence continues at coordinate 10,796,971 of CM028755.1, forward strand.
CTTTGTTAAAGTGCACTCTTTTAGTGGAAGTGTGTGATATTGAGAAGCCTTTTGCGATAAACAAAATATATATAAATATATTATTGACACAGTCTTTAATTAACTAATGGTAATTTTGTCAAAAGAACAAAATAACACTAGAAATAAATTTTAAAAAACCTCTTAAAAGCCAAAAGAAACCAGCAGCACTAACTAGTTCAAATCTTGTGGCCCATTATCACAGAAACTTTTTTTTGACTATTTTTATTTTTTGGGGTTGTACTCTTCTCATAGAATATGACTTCAAAACCTATGCAAAGAAATTCAAACTGCATCCTTCAACGGTCTCTTGAACTGAGAATGGAGAAACCCTTCAATCCCAAACTATCATCTAGGGGATCTTCTTCTTACGATTTGTAGAAAAAAAAATTCGCCCCTAAGAATTGTTTGCGGAAATGCCTATTTCAAATTCTAGTGTTCGTAGCCATTGTTCGCTCAGTGAACCTAACAGATCGTTCTCCGTCACTCACTGCCATTTTCACTCATTTTCTCCACAAACCCAGATCCGGAAAAGCATTATTTGTGCTGCAAACAAGAAAAGACGTTACGGGTCCGCAAGAAAGATCGCACAATCTGCATTTTACATTGCATCGAAGCTCAAGATTCTGCCGGAGCCGTTGGATGTTTTGGTCGAAGAACTCGGCGTTGGAGGTGGAAATCGAGGTGGGTTTTTGGGGTTCCGGAGAGGATTTGGCTGGGGAGGTTTCGACGGGTGGGGGCGGAGGCGGAAGCACAAGAGAAGTTTGGGATTCTTGTGCATTTTGGTAGCTTCGGGTCTTGGTTTGTGGTTCATGTCGGGTAAAAGATTGGACGCTGAAGTTTTCTTGGGGTCATTTGGTCTGGTGTTGTTGGGACTCTCCATTGGTGGGTGGAGAAGAGGGCTGAAGGACTGGGTTTTGGGATTTTGCTGCTGTGCTCTTTTGGTGAGTATGGTTTTGAAGAAGGAAGATTTTCAGAAATTGGTTGATTCTGTTTTGAAGATCAAAGATCCTCCTCATCAGAAATGGTCCAAATGTTTTGTTACCAATAATTCTCATAGAAGAAGGAAATGAGAACATTGCATAATTTTCAGTAACGAGATAGTGCTCCATCTGTTATCGTGAAAGTTTGAGTGTTTGAGACAGTGTTCCATCTATTATCGTGAAAGTTTGAGTATATGTTATCGTGAAAGTCTGAGTGTTTGATATGCCATTCAGTTTAGTAGTAGACAAACTAATCTTTTACCTGTGTTTTGTTATTCCCATACAATACTATTCTCTTTCTTTGGTTTCTTTCAAAACAGAAAACTCACTAAACTTGGATTTTAATGCATTTATGTCTGCTAGAATGCCTACAAGTTCAACTGGGGCTTCAACTGCCATACAGCTGTGATGCGGTGCTGAACGGCACTCAAACAAGCCTGAAATTTGGTTTGGGTTGCTGCTGCCGCCTTTATAGAAACTGCTTTAGACTCTACTCGCCTTGCCAGAATCGCATTCAAGGAATATATGAGAAGCAGTTTCCTCCCCCTGTCCGCAAGCACCAAGATTCTCCAGCTGAGAAACCTTACCTTGGGTGGAACCTTGCTCTTCCATAGACGCTTCCAAACTTCATTTGGTATAAGGTGGCCATTAGCCATTCCTGTTGCAGACAAATGTTTGCAAGCCATTCTGTATCCAGAAGCCACTGTATACGTTTCTGAAGCATAGTAAAGATGATAACACCAATGTTCACGTCCCTATTACAGGACTGTACATGACATTATCACCTCAATTTAGTGGAATCATATTGAATCTTTGACAATTCATCCAGTAGCTTGCTAAAAAACCGATCCTTATTCAAACCAATTACACAAATTACTACTAGATTTAATTGAATTTCAAAGAATACCACCTTTGTCAGGGTAGATTTCAATTTAATTTCCATTCTATTCCAGTCTACCATTAAAACACATAATCTATTCTCATTCCAATCACTCGAATTAAACCCTTCTTAGTGTACAAAGGGAATATCGTTTGCTTTAAAGAGCAAGTAATAAACCCACACCAAATATTGGGAGTAATTTTCGGCACGCCCAAAGTGTAAAACGTTATAAATAACTCTTTCAAACCAAACAATACTTGAATTGCTACCCTTAAAGACAAAGGAAGGCAATCTTCAATACTACACAAAAGCACAAAATGAACCTAACTTGTGAAAAACAATCTGTCAATTCAGACACAACATGAATTATCACACCTCAAGATCAAAGTATCAATAAACAAGATAAGAATAACAAAAAGCATATAGTCCCCGATGCTGTTCAAAGTGCCCAATGCAAATTACTGGTCATTATGGGCATCTACCAAAGATCAAGGAAAAGAATCATTGGAATGTGCTAGGTAGATAGTATCAGACAAGAGAAACAAAAATAATGTACAACATTAGAACAGCATAAGTTAAATCAGACCTAAGCAAAGACATCTGAGGTCGAAATCATTCCTCTTTACTTTTCCTGACAATAGCTTCAAAAACGCCATCAGTACCGAAAACACCTCGAACAGGTTGCGTAGGGTCAATCGGCCCAGGTAGATGGAATGAGATTGAAAAGTCCCCATTCGGACTTAGATTTTGTGTTTGCATCTGAAAGACCATGGAGCCCTTGCGAACTGTTTTTCCTCCAGTTGATGTCTTTCCCTTTATTACTATTTGCCCATCAGGTTGAACATCACAGGAGAAAACACCTGTCATCACAATGATAAATATTCTTCAATTACCAGCAGCAAGTGGAAAATATTAAGCTAAGTTAGTCAAACCAGATACCAGAAAATTTTCGATTTTAATCACGACAATGCAATCTTATAAATTGCATATAGTTGTACTTTCCCAAAGCAGTATGAGAACTAAAAATAACTTTATCAAAAGATGCTCCCTGTGCAAAGCTCAAGTTACAAACTAGAATGATAACAGTATTGATCCATTAATCCAAAAAAGATAGACCCAAAATGAAAGTCCATGAGGTAAGTTTCTCTTTTTAAGTTGATATTTCAATTGTTAATGTTGATTGATATGAACTCATACATGAGTTTCTTCTGATAAGAAGTTTTGGGATTGTAAAAGAGCAAATGATTCTTTAATGAATAAATTTGACTTAAGTAATGTGACTTACTTCCATCTCTAACAACACCAGGAAGTGAGACACGAAATAGATATTCATCCTCAGACTGACCAATGTCTACAGCCCCGATTGCTGGCCCAGCCTTTGTTTTTGCAGCACTACCAGTTAATGCGACTCCGCTCTTGGTGGCAGTCATGATGTTATTCCACTCCTCGGTTGTTGGATGAGAAGTGAAAAACACCATAGCAGGAAGTTCTCCAGAAGGTCTAGAATTGCTTTCTGCAAATGATACAGAAGATTTGGTTTCTCTGGTTGAAGTAGCAGGGTTAACCGGATGAGAAGGTGGCACACAATTAAGAGGGGCCACATCGAGGACAGTTTGTTGGGAGCCATTGTTTCTGCTACCAGGAGCCCAATAGGGATAAGAATCTCTGTAATTTGTCAAAAAGAACCAGGTTAGAATCCAAGAGGAAATTAAGAAAATATCTTAATAGTCTAGATTCTAGAAGCATTCAGCTGTTTGCAGAAGACTAAAATTCTACACCCAGGGCAGGCAGGTAAAAATGCAGATTTCCTCATTCGTAATCCAGCTTAAGCTGACCAACAAAAGAATTTAAGGAAAAGATGCAATGCAAGATCATTCAGTGGCATTAATTAACAAAACCAATAGAAAGCACTATCCTGAGGGTTTAATAATAAGATCACTTTTTACAATGAATTACAAGCCCCTGTAGGCTTTTAAATGGAGTATTTCACTGCTGCAGCAAACTAGATGGCTACCATGAACTGCAAAACAGATCATTTTTGCTTTGTTCTCTCAATGCTACTTTAGACAGGTACCATCAGAATCAGATTAAGGAGCCATGGTTCATTTAGGAGAGCTATTAATGCATTTGAATCAAGTTGACGAAAACATTTAGGAATATCTTTCAAGAAAATGGATTAATAGATAAATATGTTAAACATAAAACTCAAGCAAGTTGGAATAAAGGGAGAAATACGCTTCTCTACTCTCTGTAATCATAAAGTATGGCTGAAACTGAAAGGCAATTTAATAAAATAGAGAAAAAACTAGCCATGTTTATGGATCAACGTGTCAGTGACTGTACACAAATCTGAACAAAAAATGGGGGTAGCAAAAATGAGAATGTTGAAATGGATACGCAAAGACACTTGAATGTTTTCCATACACCAGTTTACTCTCTAACACAGTAAATGGAAGGTACATCTAGTCATGTCACAAGCATAAGTCTCAAACACAAGCAGGTGATGCAAGGTGCTAATTAGAACTAAGGGTGTGTCATGTGCGGAGATGCAAGGTGCTAATTAGAACTAAGGGTGTATTTGGGATGCAACAATGGGAATGGGTGTCATATAATGTAGCACAATATATTAAAAATTAACTTCTAAATCCAAAAATTCGTACAAGTGCCTCAAATGAGAGAAATTATTATTTGTTTGAATGAACAACAGTTCCTAACCATCCTAAAGGAGCCTCAGGCACACATTTTTTAGTAGTTTTATAAACAAGTGTGTATTCCCATAGCCATTCAAGTTCACATCCATATTACACACATGTGAATACAAATTATGCAGAAGACTGAGAATTTGTGAGAATAGTATAACATCATTGACAATACTTGATCTTTAACAGTACAAAACCTCTACCCCATAAGTGTCCTGTACTTTCTCCCTCTCTTTCCTCTTGTTCTACCACATACAAAGAATGGTGGAACATAAAAAATGAAACTGAACTCACTGCATAGAGTAGTCTTTTTAGTCTGAGCAAAGAGCAAAGAGCAAAGGCAAAAGAGATCAGAGAACTTCTGATAAAGTCAAATCCATATGTAACCTGCACAGTTGTTTTATTTTGTCATAGAAATGTAATGCTTCTTTTTACTTCTTCAATAAGTTTCTTTTCCTTTCTCGTCTATGTTAGAGCCCCTTAGACAAAACTTGGTTTAATAATAAAAACTACATATGACCAGTTGAACAAAAATATCCAATCAGACCAGGCAAAAGTGTGACCTTTGTCTACTAGAAACCCTTCAAAAAACCAATGAGGAGACAAATTGATGTGACACAGCAAGCCTGCATTTTGAGTAATCTTTACCAAAGTTCAAGTACTGTTCTGGAAGAAAAATATTTGAGCTAAATTATGCAGATAGTATAGGTTCAAGAGATTCAACTGTTATTCAAGAAAAATTCTAGTGCTGAAATATATTAGGCATATCCCACTCCCCACACATAGCCAAACTTCATAACTGGAACAGCTCATAACCGAGGTCAAGAAAATAAGAAACAATACTCAGGGTTTTCGCAATGACACTGTTAAATACAGAGTTAATGAACATTTCCATTCATGAGTAGACATAGCTAAGGAAACTGCAACAGTTCACTAACTTGCCAATACATATTGACCAATGGAATGTCACAGACAAGCTTTATGAATGAGAAACAACAGTGACTCTCCAGCAAATCCTTTACCTTAATGAACAAACTCATGCCTACATGTTAAAAACTAGTAAAGAATGCTGCATACGAGCCCTTCAATGGTTCAAATCCCCAAACACAAGACTTAATTTGCAAACAAGCCACAACGAATTTTCACATTTCAAAAAATGCCGAAGCACTCATACACAATCCAACAATAAACTGGGCACAAAACTAATGCAGATCCCATTATATAACACAAAATAAAAACCTCAAAAAAATTGCTCCCTTCCAAATTTATCATCAAAATCTCCTTATATTTGGTGGAAAAAACAACAAATATACCAAAGTGGACTTCAGGAATGCATAGAAATAAGCTAACACCAACATAAACATCAAGCTTCACATGAATTCTTTCCCCTCCACTGTCGTCCTTCAACTTTCAATCAATCACTGGAAAAAATAATTAAGGAAAAGAAAAAACAAACGGGTGCCACTTCTCGGATCCCATCATATCACTTAACAAGACCTACACGATTCACTCAAAATTCGGTCACCAAAAATTATATAAGTTCATTCCCACAAGCTGAAACGAACATACATAAGCAGAGAAACATTAGCAACCCACAAAAATCTTTCCCATCAGTCTTTCTTTCGGCGGTTAATCATCTCACACAAACAAAGTTCATGGCGGAAAAAAAAACAGGAGAAGAACAGAGAACAAGTACCTGTCCCGGGAAGCCATTTGCTTGAGAAGGGTTATGAATATGGGAGAAGGGAAGAGAGAAAATGAGGTCGAGACAAGAACTGAAGAAAGAGTTACTTTATACTTGTAGCGTTATTTATTTTTTTTTTTTTTCACAATTTATAGCGTTATTTTTTTTTTTTTCCTTTGGGCATACTGTAGTTTCTAGCGTTATGGGATTAGTGAAAAGGAACAGTGCAGTTGCACATTAGGCCATGTTCATTATAGAGGTTTTCAAAACTTAGTTTTAAGAAAGAATTTTAAATCTGAGAGTGTATAAAAATAGGTATTAAAATGTAAATTATAAATATGAAGAATTAGTATATAATCTTAAATTTTGAAACATGTTTTTAGATAGTATGTAAACGAACACAGTATACAGCATAATCCAAGGAAAACGCGTGAGGGAATAAAGTGTTAAGGATAGGATCTCAGGAAAACACGTGGGGCGATAACGATAAGTTTGGGGTCCCAAAAAAATGCATCGGGAGATAAATATTAAGTTTGGGGCCCACTAGGGGACCAGCAAAAAAAATGAAAATGGTTTTATGTTTGACGATATGATATACAGTACTTTAGCAACAAAAGTTCATTCGCGTGTCGCGATATTTCAATAGTTAAATTCAATATTTCAGCACATCAAAATGGTATATATGTTTTGAAAATGAGTGAACGGCCAAACTATATTTTGTCATAGTAAACCCTTATGTCGGCATACTTTTTTTGAGCCCAAAACATTTGTTTACTTTCAAAAATGCATCATTTAAGTTATTCTGACAAACAGATACGTTATCTCCAACGACAACCAGACCACTTGCAACTCACGTGGTATTATTTTGGGGGCACTTTTGTCCCTTTCCACCAGCAATATAAATTAGCTTCAACAACAATTACTTGAGGACAAATGGAGTATTATGGAACAATTAATTGTACTACAGTTAATCTCCCGTGAAATGGTTTATGTATGCAACGTACTGTCTACGTGACAATACGTATGCTTGTTTTCTTTACTACTTTTCAGTATTAGTTAAAAAGATTGTACTTGTGAACAGTACCTACCGACGATATTATTCAAAAGTCAACTGCTATTCTCAAATACTAGTACTAAGAGTATCATACTACTTTTGAAAAGAATAATATATTATCTTGAAAGAGTAAAACTATTTTCAAAATTACCTTTCTACTATTCAATGAGTGAGAACTTGTAGTTTGAGTATCACCCTAAAACTACATTTGTATCAATATTGCAACCAAGAAAAAGAAGGGGAAAAAAAAAACATTGGATTCAAACTATAAGAATATCATTCTTATAACTTGAAGGTTTGATACTCTAAATTAGGGGTGTTCATTAAACGGGTAAATCAAACAAGTCAATCAATCCAAATCATGTAAGTTAAACGGATTGTCCGATTTGATTTTTGAATCGGGTGGATGGCTGTACATAAACTCTTAAACGATTAAATAGTTCGGAATTAGATTTTAGTCTCAATCCAAATAAGGACCCGAATAAGTTAAATAAAATAATATACATATTAAATGTTAATACTTTATTTAATTGCAACCTTTTTACGGTTTAGCTTTTAACTTTGAGAAAACAATTATTTTACTCCAAAAATTCCACTCATCTAATTAAAATCCGAATGAACGCTCTTAGATGGAGTTTATTGTAGGTTAATTTTGGAACATGTATAGATTTTTTTTTTTTAAATAAAGATTTTATAAATTGTGTAATTTGTTGTTCTGATTGACTGGTTGCTATGTTCAACACATTAATATGTGTATTTCATCTCATGCTTCTAAGTTTTGAATAATTGAATGAATTGTGGATATGCTTTGAACTTTTACTTAAAAATATATTTTTGAAAAAAAAATTATTTTATTTAGCTTATTTGAACCCCAAATCAAAAAACCAAATCTTAATTGGTTCGATTTTTGTCTTAAATGATTTTGTTTTAATTTTCTTTTTGAAAACGCAAATAAACCAGTCTAAATAATCTATTCATCCAATTAAAACCCGAATGAACACCCCTGCTCTATATCTACGAGAGTATTGCTACTACGAAAACTCAAAAAAAGGAAAAAAAAAGTTTTGTTGTAAGGACGTGCACGTCCAAGGTCCTAAGAAAAATACGTTGAAGGTATAAATCCGCTTCATGCGAGTTTTCGTCATTGTACTATTCATGACCCGACCTGTGGGTTTGACCCGAAACCGACCCGGAAAAACCCGACCCGCGGTTCGGTTTTTTTTTCGGTTCGGTTCCGGATCGAACCCGCGGGTCGGGTCGGGTCGGTTCTCTCTCAAAAAAAAAATTTTCTTTCCATAACTGCGGGTTAGGTTTTTTTTCGGGTCAAACTCGCGGGTCCGGTTCGGTTCCCTTCAAACCGGTGGGTCCGGTTCGATTCTCCATCCAATTTTGGGTTTTCTAAACTTAAAACATGTAAAATTATAATGCTCATTGGCATAAATCAGGATTCGAACACACAACCTAAGGTTGGCAAACCAATCTTAAAGAAAGTTAGTTAACCACTCCAGCAATTCTTTGTTTTGTTATTTTTTCTTCTTATTATTATATTATACAACATTAAACTATAAATTATTTAATATCCTTTTCAATTATATTAATGATTTAAATTACATCACACATGTATTTCACAATCTAAACAAAATTAATTTTTATATAAAAAAAATAAATAATATTTCATTTCGTAAATTTATATATTATTTCAAATTTAAATACTATGCTTATCAATTGAAAATTGATATCTTAAATAAGTAAAATTATACTCTATTATTTTTTTATTACAATATTTTTTTTAAATAGTAATATAAATGTACAAACAATAAAGAGAAAAATAACACAAAATGTAAATTTTACCATTAGGTTATATAGTATTATAATGTATATTGTTTTCAAAATTTTTTATTATAATATATGTAATATAAAGAATTAATATATGAAATTAATATATAAATAAACATATAATATAATAAAAATAATAAGATAATATAACAAAACAAAAAGTAGAAAAAAGGGCTAATCAGCTTACCTTAAAGCAATTGTTGAACTTAGGTCATGTGTTCAAATATCATTTTAAGCAAAAATAATATAATTTTGAAACTTTTTCATTGGGGGCACACAAAAAAAAAAAAAGGCCCACGGGTCGGGTCGGTTCCGGGTATCACATTTGCTCACCCCTCTATTATTGTTTAGGATTACAACCTAGAAAATGCAAGTTGTACAGAAAATGAATTTTTTTTTTAAAACCCCACCATAACAAACGTTTCAAAATCCAGCAAGAAACGGCCAATGGAGCAAAAAACTTCTTCCCAAGAATCAGCTCATCTAAGCTTCTCTTTTCCGGCACTTTTCTTAGCTGCCTCCTGGACCTTCTCAATATACCCTTCGATGGGAGGCGTCAAGGTTGCCATAAACCGATTAACCGGGAATGGACTCAGATCAGGAACCAAAGCAGCAGCCTTCAAATGCTCGGGCAACGCCTCGATGGCCTCTTTCTTGCACCTCAGAAACGCAGTTTCTGCAGCCTGTCTTGCTCTATGCTTCCTCATCAACACCCTGCTGTACTCCTTTGCAAGCCTCTGACCATCCTCAACACTCAATTCATACTTGGGAATCTTATCAGCATCAACAAGTCCCAAACTAATCAAATCGAACCCGGGAGTTCCCATCAAGAATGGTGAATCATAATCATTTTTCATCTTCTTCCACTTCTTCTGCTGTTCCTCCATTGCCTTGCTTTTGAGTCCCATTTTTTCTCTCTCGGCTTCCCTAGCTTTTTCATCAGGCTTCAAGAACCGAAGTGGAGGAGTAGAACCCAAGCATCCATCAACCAATTCATCGAATTCGGATTTCCTTCTGGGCCCTCCTTCTTTTGGGGCAGAAGCCCCAGCTCCTTTTTTGGTAGTTACTACTGATCTCTTCAATTGCTTCCCGTCCTTCAACTTAGCCTTGCCTTTTGCTGTACCACTCACATAACATCTCTGGAGAAATTGATAGCCAAGGGACTCCATTGATGAGGCCAAACACCTCATTTTTACAACCTCAAATCCTCCTCGCATCATACTTCCAATGGGGGCTGAGAAATACTGAACCGGAATCGGATAATGTGAAATCAAGAACTACTGTTCAGGAATTTGTGTTGTAAGATTGGAGAGTTATTTGCAGACCAAACCCCTATGAGAAACACTGGCTGCCTGGAAACAGTCCAGAAAATTTCAGAAAACAACAAGATATCAGAAGTCTAGAAAACTAAAAATCCAAAAGAGTCCAGAAGTACACAAACATTTAAAATCTTCAGAAACAGAACAAACTTCAGCCGTGATCATAAACAGTCCAGAAATGCAGAAAACTTCAGAATGACTCAAAAAGGCGTCCAGAAACAGTGAAAATGAAATACGAACAACCGCGCTGGTCGTAATAGATCTACTTTAGCATGAAAGTTCCATTTCAGGGAAGGACGACGTACTATGATACTTTCTGTTTTGGCGAGCCCTGTCATTTCCTAATCACTAAATGGCAGAAGTTTTAGAACCAATTGAGACTGCCATCCTATTCAGTTATTATGTTTTAAGAAATTAAGCTATGTTTCAATTCCAGGCTAAACTCCAGAGCCTGATCTTGTAGGAGCTCCAAACCATACAACTAGATATCCCACTAAAAACTCTTGGCTGAGCAGTCCCTTGTCTTTAACTTTCGTTTATATGAGATACACACCAATACAAGAGATGGGCAAATGCAGAATTTAATTCTACTTCAATTGTTGTCCATCCAACACAATTATTAAAAATGCCTGATGATTATACAACCTGATATTCTCTTTATAATAAATCTATAAAATTTAACTAGTAATTTCCAACCAATACTGGAATATCATTCAATCTAAAAAGGGGTTTACTCACAGCATCTCCAGGCATTATTCTCACAATTAGAACAAAGGATGGAAATGAGCTGCTTGCATATGTAAATCTACAGCAACTAACAGAACCGAACAAACGAAATTGGACAATTCGAAAGGTAACTAACACAAACTATCAAGTCATTTTCACATATCAACAGGAAAATCAGAAAATCCAAACAAAACTGCAGGCATTTCAGTAATAGAATAGGGGAATAGAAAAGGGCAAAAAAAAACCTTCAAAGCCGACGGAGAAAGGTGACTGACAATGGAGTAGCGCCTTCAAGTCGGGTGGCGAGGTCTTCCTTCCCGATGGCTCAAAGAACGGCGCAACTCCTGGAGACCGCCGGCGGCTGTGGGTTTAGGGATGTACACAATCTTGGTGGGTTGATTTTAGGGGTTAGGTTTTCGTTGATTGCCCGCACATTTCAGGGTTTTGCCCGGAAAGAAAAAGAAGAAAAAAGAAAAAAGAGTTAAAGGCATCTATTTTTTAATTTTTCACAGTAAATTTAGTTTTTAAATTTTTTTTTCTTTTAGGTCTTTAGTTTATTTTTCCACTTCCTTTCATGTATACTCAGTCCCTTAAATAAGTGTCCAACTTGAAATAGTTATACAAATTAAGAAAGTGAATAAATTCATTTTATATCCCTATTCATGTTTTATTAATTAACTACATTTCAAATAAGAATTTATATATCTGACAAAAAAAAAAAAAATTTATATAATGTATGAGTTTGGAAGGATATTGTAATTAATTATTTTAAATTATATCATTTAAATATGGGATAAAACTAAAACTTTATTAATCTATTTTATTGCAATGTGAAAAGAAACATTTATTTTGAGACAAAGATATTTCTCAAAAGTGATATTTATTTAGGAACCGAAGGAATATTAATTAGTATTATTTTTATTATGATTTTGTGTTCTTTTATTATGATTCGAACTCTATAAAACTTATAAAGAAATCAATGGAATTTAATTAAGGTCATTTCAGTCAAAAATACCTCCAAATGAAGGATAGTTTTGTCAATTCATACAAATGCATGAGTATATTGATGTTTTTCAATTTTCATGGGGTGCGTAAAAATGTGGAAATGGATAAGTGGTTTTTAAGATTATAATTTTTATATTTGGTCCACATAAATAGGAAAATGAATTTGATCACTTAATATCCTGTCAACGTCAATATAAATATAAGATTTTTGTAATAAAATATTCATTCATTTTCAGATACGAAATGCCCTATTTTCACTCCCATTCTTGCGAGTCGTACTATAGATTGCTCTAATGGTTAAGTTCATTGCTAGTACAAAAAATTTATCAAATGGCTTATTACCAAAATTAATTTACATAACTTTATATATAAATTTCTCTTAACCAGTGAATCATTTACATCAACTTATTTTAATTGATACTTTTTCTTTTTAATTTAAGGAATCCTATTTTGATACTTTACCAAACATTGGAAATATTTTTGGAAATTTAACCTCTATGTTAACTTGTCACTAATTATACTTTTGATGAAGTACATTTTGTTTGTTGAGGCCCGAGCATCGAATGTTCACGATAGACGATTTTGAGGGGCACTTGCAATTGGGGTAGTGACTCCTCTATTAGACTTCAGAGCTTAAATTAGTATAAGACAGAAGTAGTTTAGAGTGTGTTCATTGAGGGAGTTAGAACATAACAGTTATGCCTTAGTTTAGTACTAAGCAAGACCCATGGTCTTGGCAGTTGAGAGAATAAGGGGAGTGGTGGAGATCAAGCCCCATAATTCAAGTGTAACGTGTTGTGGGTTGACTTGTTCTTATCTAGTTGACTCTAACCGATCAGCTGTGTTAGGCCTTTAAGTTGTGGTGGCTGGGTTGGGCCCTATGTGTTCAGGCTCATCAAACTTGATTGTACATTTTTTTTCTTTGGTGGAAAATATGCAAAACATTCAAATAATTATTTTATTTAATTAGGCTCACTATTTTTTTGGTAGCAGCCGATTAAGTGGTTGGAAGGCATGGAGACCTTTTATTAAAATGGGAAAGGCAAAAAGCCTAAAATTTCCAAGGAAAACTTAATGAGCTTTACCTTAGAGATACAAGATGAAGAAATGCAGATACACCCTATACATGTGAAAAGATACAAAAGTCCTAAAAGAAACACAAAATAAGGGCATTAAACCTGCAAATAGAGAAAACCCCTTGAATCTAAAGCGACCAGACCCCTAACCTTCCTAGGAAGGGTGGAATGAACAAAAAAACTATGCGAGGCCAGTATAACTAGCATTTTGGGCTAGGCCGTCCGCCACCTCATTGCCTTCTTGGTAAAGATGTGATATGGTCCCATAACAATGCCGCAAGTCCGATCTACGAGCCAAAGTGACTACCGATCTCCAAGGACTAGAAGCCCCCTGCACAGCTAAACATAGAACCATGGAGTCAGTTTCCACATCCAGATACTGCACACCTAACGTATCACAAATACTGTGACCAAGTAACAGAGCTATTGCTTCCGCTTGAAAGCTCGTAGGCTCACTATTAGTAATTGGTTCACAATCACAACATACCAAACACAACTCAATTTCAAAAGGTTTTTTTTTTTTTTTTCTCAAAAGAATAATTTTAAGCTATTTCAAATTGATATAACCAAAATACAACACCGTTCTAAAGGTTGGAGGCCTCAGGACAACAAAATAAAAGAAGGCCCAAAAAATATATATACATATATATGTATGGTGAATTTGTTGTAATTTTTATTGAGTTTATTTTATAATGTTGCAAGAAAAGTAACTTTTATTAAGTTGCAAGAAAAAATAATTCAAAAATAAAACCCACACTCTATCATCAATCCCCTTAAAAGAAAATTAAATTTGGGCCTTGTGCTGGAAAAAAAAAAAAAAAATCACCTCTTACATTAAGTTTTGTAAAACAAAAGTAAATATGAAGCTTAAATGTGGGTCTTGAGTTAAAAGAAGGAGGGAGGTCTGTGTGTGTGTGTGCGCGAGCGCGCCGGGGGGGGGGGGGGGGGGGGGGGTATTCAAAGAAGAAAAATAACTAGAGCCTCCATAAAATACAGAATTTGGGTATTTGAAATTGTTGGGCCATAAACTATCGTTCGGGTTGCCTTGGCTTTTGGGCCGGCCTTGCCAAAATCGTACAATGGGCTAAATCTCTAATTTATTAGTTGTCTAAATCCAACCCACATTCACATCAAGCCTCAATTTCAGGAACTGAATTGTTAAACGCAGTAACATTCCCTGTAAAAAGACTAAAATGCCTCTGGAGCAAAAAACATTTTTTTAAAAAGAAAAGGTACTGTTCAACGTGCGTGAACAGTTCACGCACGTTGAACAGTACCCGGTTAGAAAAAAATTGAAGAAATACTGCCGGTGTCCCCGTAACCGTTTTACTAAACGCAGTAACATTCCCCTGTAAAAAGTCCGAATTACCCAACTACGATCCATATTACACTATAAGTAAACACTATATTTATTTTTTTACTTTAAATTAGTTTGCATAAATTCTCTATATACCCCTTCATTATAATTTTCGAGAAAAAAAACTCATTCGGGGGGGGATTTTTTTCCCGGATCGGCGATTATCCGGACTTTTTTTCTGTATTTGCAACATTTCGGCCGGGGCGACTGTCTCCCCAGTTAAAAAAATTTCGGAAAATACCGCCGATCGCTGGCGATATTTTCCGGCCAAAATATCGCGGGAAAACGGCGATATTTTGGCGGGAAAATACCGCCGGCGGTATTTCCAGCGAAAATATCGCCGGCCGGAAAATATCCTGCCGGCGATATTTTCGCCTGAAAATATTGGCGGTATTTTCCGGCCGGTTACTACGTTTAGTATTTTCCGATTTTCTTATTTTTGGCCTTTCACAGGGGAATGTTACTGCGAATAGTAAAATGGTTACTGCATATAGTATGCCTCTTTCAGGAATCTTAAAGCTCACCTAATAATAAGGAAATGTTTTTTTTTTTTTTTGATATAAGGAAATGGTTAGTTAAAGTTCACTATGCTAATATCTCAGAGTTAGACATGATCACGGTTCCGGAACTGTCGGTTACGATTCTGGAATCGCCGGTTCCGATTTATGGAAAGTGGAACCGGAACCGGAATTTTGGGGGAACGGTTCCAGGACAGTTCCCGAACCACCGGTTCCAGTTCCAAGACGGATCCAGAACCACCGGTTCCCGATTTTGTCACAGTTCTGATTCCGATTCCGTCCCAATTTTAGTTCTGTTACAACTGAAACAATTTTAATACAATAATTAGTTTATATTTATATATACTTTAATTTAATTTAATAATTGCTTATATTAATAATATAAGTAAGGTAAATTATATCATAAGTTTATATGTTTTATAATATTTCTAGTATAAAATAATTATGTATTTTATATGTAGCATAAAATAATTATATATTTTATGTAAATAAACATATAATATAATGATAATAATAAATAAAAAAAATAGGAAGTAGCTTGAGTGCTATTCAATTTCCCTTAAAAGTCTTCAAAAAAGTGAGGACAAGGTTCGAATCTTTTCATGTGATATTTAAATGCTACATAATTTTTAGCATTATAAGAGGAACCGCCGGTTCCCGGTTCTCCGAAATGTGGAACCGCAGGCCATGGTTCCAGGTCCAAAACTGCCTACTCAGAGTTTATTACAACTCCATTGTTGTTTTAACTATAAATATTAGGTTTACAAATTGAGCAAATTCTATTCACACTCACAACCATTGCAATGGTGTGTTTTATCAATATGTGGATTGCTCTTCACATCCTACTTACAATTTATCAATTTGTAGAGTATTTTTCATATCCAACTTACATTTTATCAATCTGTAGAGCGGTCTCCACATCTAACCTAGATTCTATCAGTTTGTGGAGACCTATATTTTATCAATCTGTGGAGTGGTCACCGCATCTGGCCTACATTTTATCAATTTATAAAGCGGTCTTCACATCTGGCCTGCAAAGATGTTCTAAACGATCCTTGTCATTGTAGCGGTTCATTTTTTCGACCTGTGAGACGGTCCCCATGTTCCGGACAATCCCCAACATTGCAGCGATTCTAACTATCAGCGCTTGTGGAGCAGTTCTCAAGTTCCGAACAATCACCGCCATTGCGAGGGTTCGTTTAACCAACCTATGAAGAAATCCCCACATCCCAACCAATTGAGGCAAGACTCATCCCAATCCTTTAAATTCTTTAAATCCTCTTTTCATTTAGTTCATGTAATTTAATCTTCCGGCCTTTTCTATTTAAATATTTAATTATTATATTTTTATCCTAATGACAGATGATTTGGCAATGATTTTCCTCTATGGGCCTGTTCTCCTACAAAGTTTCAAACTTGGTTTCAGAATTAGTTTCAAACAAAATACGTTTCAGACCAAAAATACAGAAACATACTTTTGAAACTTATAGTTTGAAACTTGTTTTGAAACTGAATTTCAAACTGGTCATAAGAAACATCCATTTCAAACCAAAAACTCTTCCAATCCTTTTTTTTTCCACATTAGTTTTTTTCCTTGAATTCCATCACTTCCACCGTGTGGTATAAACAACATCATTGCATCAAATGCATTCTCCTTCCCCAAAGAAGCACCAAAACCGACCCAACTTCAATATCTGGCCATTTCCGGATTCCCCGATAGAGATAGTTACTTACCCTCCCTATTGCATTAAAAACACGTGGCAATTTTAATAAAATACAAGCAGCCCATATTACAACGTCTACCTACCCACAATATTAGTTCATAATCTGCGCACGGAAAATAGATACAGTGCTGACTAGCCGACAATACAGTACGGTACTACGTCATATATGTAAATCATCCAACATTTGTTGCATAATGGCCATTCGTACTTGTCCCATTTCATTTCTTGCTAATTGTGATTGATTCACCTCCTCGTGCAAAGGGCACTTCATGGCCCCACATATAATCGGATCGACATGATCTTCTTCGCTCCCACCATACTCTGAAAAAATCTCATCTGTGGGGTTATGTTCTTTTATTAAATTGTTGATAATACAGCATGCCAACACAAATTGAGCTTGACTTTTTTCATCATATGCGAACATTGGCCCCGTCAGGAAGTGAAATCTGCTCTTCATCACTCCGAAAGTGCGCTCAACTACATTACGCACTTGTGCATGCCTGTGGTTGAATAACTCCTTCCCTGAGTTATACTGTCCGCCTCGTCCCTGAAAAGCACTCAGGTGGTATTCATGGCCACGGAAAGGGGCTAGAAACCCGGGCATATTACGGTACGCCGAATCCACCGCATAAAATTTACCCCGTGGGGGCATTGAAAATTCATGGTCGGGATTGTCAATTGCTGCATGTAATACCGTTGCATCGTGTGCCCTTTAATGTTTCCATCAGAACAAAGGGCACAAAATACATAAGTCAACGACCACAAACAGTGAAGAAGCCTCATCCTGAGAAATAAAAAGCAAGTTAAAATCCTTTACCAGTGTATGCAGAATTGCTGAAAGTAGCTTCTTGGCCTCTTTAACAGGGACCGGATTTATATCAACTCCACCACCCTTAACAGGATAGTCGTTCTTGTTGGCTGCAAAAGAAAACCAGGAAATTACATACACCCTATATTACAGAAAAGAACAGATAACACAATCATTTTTTTGCCACTTTCATCACACTTCAGGGACACAGACCTTCTTGGAGGAGTTAAGAAAAAACACAAGAAAGACATGAAGAAGAAGAAGGGCTTTCTTCAAAATCTTCATTTTTCAGTAGGTTTTTTTCATTTTCAAGAACATAGACTTATGCAGGAAAACAGATTAAAAAGAGGCCACAAAGAAAAGAATCCAACTTTTTTGACTTTTTGATCAAACTATGCCCCTCTTTTACAAGAATATGTAGAGGAACATTTCTGCAGAAAGGATATAGTATTACATAGTGATCATTCCATAATATGCTTTTCCTTTCTTTTTGCTTTAATGTTTCCTGCAGCATTCCTTTTATTACAGAGAACCAGGAATGCTGTTTTACTTTTCAACACATTTTCAATGCATCCATCCATCACTAAGCTTTATTTTTTAATCTTCTCACAGAAGTTTTATTGAATTAAAATCAATGGCTCATTATGCGACAGATCCAGGAGCTTCTAATTATTCCTTGTTGGCGGGGGGAAAAAATGGAAATTATACAAAATTGGCTCAGCCTATGCAGACAAGAACATAATTACAGGAAAAGCAGGCATGACAGTTTCCCTAATTGTGGCCAAGGTCCATACAGGGCCATGGAAGAAACAAATAAGCCAGATAACTGAAAACTGACCAGGCGAAAACTGACCAGAATAGACACAAATTCTGTGGGTGTAGCTTACTGTTTACTCATATGATAGCACTAAAAACAAAAAGATTCAATTTTGGTCCCCAAGGGAGGCTGTGGCTTCCTGAAAGAGGAATCTATTAACTTAATAAATTAATGATAGTGGAGTAAGGACGAAGGAGAACTGGAAACAAAAATTAAAGAATTGGCAGCACAGCAGGGAAATGTACAATTTTTTACAGCAGATCTGACAATCTGACCCAAGTTCTTGCACGATATATCTACCATCTCTCTGTATTCACCAATCTAAAAGATAAAATCAAGCCAAAAACGCCATAGTTTTTGCTTTAATTTCTTCATGGGTTCGAGCATATCAATACTAATTACCACAGAAATGAACAGAGAAACACCGAATACAAATTCGAATGTGAAGAGGAATAGGGAGAGGGGTACAGTGCTCACCATAACCGACGATGACAGAGTTGGCCTGCTGCTTATGGTTGCAGCGGCGGGAGTGGGAAGCACGAACAAGGTCCGATTGACGCTCTACCCCGGGAGGATTCAACGTCTGCGGACAAGGTTCGAAGTTTTCAAACTTCTTCTCACCGAGCGACTCAGCTGCAACCGGAGCGGTGAAAGAGGTTGGGGACGGCCAGTAGGAAGTTTGCTGCTATGCGAACCGTGGACTGAAGTTCAATACCCGGTGGGGGAAGGTGCGACAAACCTAGCTGAGACTCTGTTCCGCTTAAGGAGCAAAAACGAAGTTTCGAAATGGGTCTGGAAATGTAGTTTGAAAACGAAGTGCAAAAGAACAAACTTTTCACAAGTTTTGTCCGTTTCAGACTAAACTTTCCCAAAACTAAGTTTTAAAAGGTCCAAAAGAACAGGCCCTAAGTTATTACAAAAGTTCTAAAAAGAAATTTTAACATAGATTTGACACATTAGAGTCGAATTCATTATTTGATAGTAGTGATTTTAATTACTCTTTATAATTGTTATACATTCCATGGAACTTATGCAATCATTAACTTTTATTTCTAGTTTTTCACTAGTGTTTCTATCCCATCATTTTGTTTATTAATTTTAAACAGGGAAAGATTATAAAGTTAATAAAAAGAACCTAAAGTTTCATAAATGGTTAATTAATATAGGAAATTAGATATTCCAACTGCTCACAATTATATATCCAACAATAAACAACAATATGATAGTATCCAAGGAAATACGACACCGTTTAAGCCATTATTGCCATTAGTTTAGCTATTTAGCTTAATAGATTCTTGTAACTTTCTTTTCCAGGGAAAGATGCTTGTAATCTATAAATGGTTAAATTATTCTATTCATCCGCTAACTTGGTTTGTCATCTGCCTTTGGTTCATCAACTTAATTTTTTTAAATTTTGTCCCTTAATATTAAAAGTAGTTTCCAAATGGTCCCTCTCATGACCTTTTGGCAAATAAAAACTATTTTTGACTAGTACATACCCTTAACATTAAAAGTAGCTTCCAAATGGTCCCTCACCTAACCTTTTGGCAAAGAAAAAACTATTTTTGACTAGTACATAAACATTTTTAAGCCAATCACGAGGCAAACAAAGTTATTTAACTTTTTTTTTCTCATATAATATTATTGTCGATGTGTGTAAATCTCACCATGTAGTTTGAAATAGTTCAATGTTGCCAAAGAAATTAAACGAGGGACTATTTAGGACATGTTTGTTATTATGTTTTAAAGGATGATTTTAAAAACATATTTAAAAAAAAGAGTTTTAGATGTAGAAGATTTATTAAAAATGTTAACATCTGTAGCTGTATAATAAAAGAAGTGTATTGAGAATAATGAGAAATTATTACTCCCTCTATTTTATTAGAAGAGTACAATTTTAAAATAATTTTATGTTTCTTTAGAAGAGTTCAATTTTCATTCATTTACTTCTCACACCTTTATTAGTATAATAATATGTGATTTACAATTGATCTACCTTAAAAAAGTAAGGACACTATTGGAAAAAAATGACAAATTACTATATAAATTGTAAATTCTCCAAACTTGACTATTCTAAGGGAATAGAGAGATAGAGAGAGTATAATATATAAAAGTTTACAAAACATAATCAAAACTAATGAAAATGAATAAGCCCTTGGAAGCTGCTCCCTCCAATCCAAAATAAAAGTAGTTTAAAACTCTTTCAGACAGATTAAAAATTCATTAAATGACAAAAAAATCCTTAACTATTATAATTTAATAATACAAGGAGTCTTGGAGTTGTAATCCAATTAATATTCAGAATATATCATAAACATAATTAAACGTGATTATCTTCATTATTGCTATGTATAAATCTACTGGAGCTTCTCTCTCCTTGAGTTTATCTTCCAATAGGTAAAAGATAATCACTAACTTTTGAGTAGATAAGTTATGACAATGTTAAGTTGGAAAAAAAAAATTATGATTTTTCGTCATTTATTTTGAAAATTGGTAGTCCCTCTTAACGACTTTTATTTTGAGTCGGAGGGAGTATTTTGAAAGTTAAGAGATAAAAATGAAAATTTTTAAATTTATGGAGGACAAAAAAGAGACAACAATACAAATTAAGGGACTGTATCAATTCAACCTCTATAAATATACATAATAATCATCTTAAACGTGTTTGTCACAAGCGGCTCGTTTCCAGGTGGAAGTGGAACCATCTTTCTTGCAGAATCCCAGATTAAAAAAACGGTGAAAGATTGAAAGAAAGTTGACAACAACGTTGTAAATTAATCCTAGGAATCATGGGTTCGAACCCGTAGTCGCTAAAAGTGGTGTCCAAACACACAACACAAGCCCATTGTTGACCATAATCCCAAGACAAACCGTCGTGTCAGTGTAACGGCTGCATGGTTGTCACCGTGTCATCAGTTCAGAGCCACGGTGGAATAGAATTGAAGACTGAAGTACACCTGTAAGAGAAAAGGAAATCCATTTTTATGTCAGTTCTTTGTTTCGGTTGTCGGCACTCACACTCTCCTGTGTTCGTTCTTCGTGGTTTTCATCGAACCGCCCGACTACTCAGGTTTGAATCGAATCCTTTGATTGTTAATTACTATTGTTTTACGTTTTCGATTTTTGTCTTGGAAAAGTTTCATCACGGTGGTACTTTCTTTCATCATGTTGTGCTTCGATCATTCAATTTCCAGTTGAATTTACTGAGTTTATTCTTTTTCCTTTTGTGTAAAGTGATAATCCAAGAAAAACCATTGTTTTGTTTTTTGGAATTGGGAAGGAGGGTTGAAAAAAAAATTGGAATTCAGGAGTAACTTGTAATTAAAGGGGCTCTGTTGAATTTGCAGATATATACATACTTACAAGGGTTGTTGAATTGTGGATTGTGGAACAATTTGGTGAATTCATTCTTCAAGTAGTATAGTTTTAGTGAAATCATCAAGTTTGTGGGCGGATTCCTGTGTTTAGAAGCGCACTATTTCCAAATAGACTAATGGTTGGAATGCGGCCACTGATGAATTAGTCCTGAACTAGTTTGAGAGGGTTAAGGTTGTGATTTTGAAGCATAAATATTTGTTTAGTTTGTATTTCCCGAATTTCGAGATGAGTAGAAATTCTTATGAACCCTGTCCTTCGATTGTTCAGAAATGGTGGATCCTTACTAATTTATTACAGAATGTAAGAGAAACTAGGTTAGCATACCGATATCTTGGTTTGATTTCTGGGTAATTGTGAGACTTATGTGAAGAATAAGGAGTTTGCTTAAAGAATGAGAATCTTGAAAGCTTGTATGGAGTCTCTCAGTTTGTTGTTTTAATCTGTTCGTATGACATCCTTTGCATAATGATTAAGTTCTGTCTAGACATCAAGTAACGAAAAATGGAAGTTTTGGTAAGTTTATTCCTATATGTTCTGACCATTCAAGACTATGTTTTGATTACTTGATCTGTGTAGCATTAAGCTTTACTTCCCTGAGAACTCATATCTTGTTCTTTTGGACAGTTCGGAGAAAGGTTCTCTGCTGAGGAGAATCGGTCGCCCTTGAATTGGGATAAGATATGGATCATTCCTCATCCGGTTTGGCTCCAACATCCGATCAGCATTTCCTCTTGTCCTTTATCACAGGACTATACTTTGCTCCTGATCTGAAGGGAGGAGAGCCACATAAACCTGTTTTGCAACGGTGGTGTGAAGGTCTTCCGCCATACACATTGAATCAGTTAGCCGGTTCGTTTATAGATATTGAAAAAGTGGAGAGGGTGTACAACTATGTGCTGAAGAATGCAGATAAATCTGTTATTCTGCAACCCCCCTTGTTGCACCAGTTCTTTCAAGGAAGTCTTCCCACTCCTACAGATGATCTCACCATGAGTTATCCTCAGTTTGATGATCTCTTCCCCACACTGTTGCACCGCCGTGTCCACTTTGAAAACGGCTGTGAAAAGATTGAGAATGTAGTTTACATCCAGAACCCGGACATATCTTTCATCAAGCCAGGAGATCTCGAGAGGTTGAAGAGGCTAACAGGGCTGCACAATTTCCGTCTGTGCAGAATTGGAGCCATGTTACAAAACTTCGTGGATGATGAGATTCTGTATAACGTGCCAGTGCAAGAAAAGGTCAAGTCTGGAGATCTTGTGTACTATCGCAAGCGTCCTTTGAGAAGCGCACCACATGGCGGTAAATCTCCCAGGGGCATTAGGGAGCTTATTCCAGACACTGTCAGCAACCACATTCCTAGTGAAACTTCTCAAATATCCAATGCCACAGTTTCATCACCGACAAAACCTGGCCCTAGCAATGAATACCCTGAGCCGAGAATGGTATTCCTTCCTTCTTTTCCATCAAGGGAGGTTTGGAATGACATTGTTGCAGCCACTAAAGGTGGATTTTATGTCACTGGGACTGCGGCTAGTGGAACTGTTGGATCTTCTCTAGGACTTGTTGACATTGCTGAGAGTGAAGATTCCTATCTGTTTCAAGTATCGCTTCCTGGTGTCAAGAGAAATGACAGTAAGCACATATCTTTTTCTAGAATTTTACCTCGTATGTCTTGCAGAAAAATGTTCATCATAAACAAAAATGAATGAGCTACTTATGTGACTTGCTAACTTACAGCTATTGGAAGCTACATTTTCCCTTTTTTGCCTTTTAAACTACCTTGTTCTATGGATTTCAGATTTTTCTTTTAGCTATCTTTCGCTCCATATATATATATATATCCCCGTGTTCCATTTTTCACTTCTTATATTTCCTGATCTCATGGTTAGTTAGAATTTAGTGGTTTTCATCATACCCTCTCATGGCTGCAGGTGAGTTCCACTGTACAGTTGACCAAGAAGGTAAAGTTTCACTACGCGGAGTGATAACCACCGGCGAGAGAACAGTCTACAGGTACTCTCAGGCGTTTGAGATGCAATCGCAGAATCTTTGTCCTTCAGGGCCTTTCTCCATCTCCTTCCAGCTCCCTGGTCCAGTTGACCCTCAACAGTTTTCTGGTCAATTTGGAAGTGATGGAATTTTAGAAGGAATTGTGTTGAAAGCAAAGGCTTAAAAGCTATGGTAAATACCTATCATATGCTTTTTAAGCCATTCTGTATCCCTCCTATTATGTTGTCCTCCCTGTGTAAAAGCATTTGCATATGAGACAAGATATATGTAATGGGAGTAAAACATCAAAGTTTGATGTGCATTATTAACTTTGGAAGTAGTTTTCCTCCAAAAGCTTCTGGATCACCTCTGATATTGGTGGCGAAAAGCCTATAGAAAGTGATTGTGGATTTGTTGGTACAAACTATAGAAAGTGACAATGGATTTGTTGTTATAAGTATCGTCGTTACTGTTTGGTATAACTCATCAAGTGATTGTGGATTTGTTGTTATAATTATCGTTACTGTTTGGGATAACTTATTGAGTGACTATGGATTTGTTGTTATAAGTATCATATATTTGTCAAGTGACTATCAATATTTGTTATAAGTATCGTTACTGTTTGGGACAACTCATCAAGTGACCATGGATTTGTTGTTATAAGTATTGTTACTGTTTAGGATAACTCATCAAGTGACTATGGATTTGTTGTTATAAGTATCATATATTTGTCAAGTGACTAGCAATATTTTGTTATAAGCATCGTTACAGTTTGGGATAACTCATTAAGTGACTATAGATTTGTTGTTATAGGTATTGTTACGTACTGTTTAGAATAACTCATCAAGTGACTATAAATTTGTTGTTATAAGTATGATATATTTGTCAAGTGATTATCAATATTTTGTTATAAGTATCGTTACTCTATAGATAATTCATCAACTGACTACGAATTTTGTTATTACAAGTATTTATACTCTCTGGAATAACTCATTAACCATGATAACATGTTGTTAATTTGGCAGCCAATATGTGTAGCTACTCTTAGGTCTTCATCAATACCCCTTACCCTCCCACACAATAAATTTAAATTTCTGGCTGATGTCAAAGTTGTATCAGATGCATCTTACCGATCTTTCTTGGCCAAAGTTACCTAATACTGTCATGATTCATTGAATCATACATTGTCAAGGTATGGGGACTTGGTGCAGGCTTATAGTTATTTGGGTACCCTTTCCTCTTGAGCTAATTTTTTTAGAGTGAGTTCTACCTAGCTGTAATAGGGATAGGATCCACTAGGGGCCCACTAAAATTTTAGCACAATTCAAGAGGTGGTGATAATATAGAATTCAAATTTCATTTTCACCCTTTAAAATGTGCTGAATTTTTAATAGTACACCCTCTGCCCCAAAATTTTTGGGACAGAAGATCCTTTGCCCAGTTGTTGAAGCCCAAATTTTTTCAAACTCTATCCTTTGAAATTTCCAAAGAAGTTTCTCAGATCAATTAGTTCCAGCTCAATTTGAAAAAATTTCAAGCCAGTTTTACATTTACAACCATTTCAAGGGTGTAGGACATGAAATATCATTGCATTTATACCAAATTTAAGGGTAACAACAGAGGTTTGAATGAGAAAAATTATATCTCTGAATTTGAATTCAAACTAATATACATAAAAATAATATACATTAGGGCAGCATTTCCAGATGGCTGAAAAATATTAAGCAAAAACACCAAAGAAACTTAGTACCATATAGCCTACAAATTATAAATCATAAGACCTTTTCTTTACTTAGCGCCTTCAGATCACCTGTACTACTAACTTTGTACTAACGCTGAACCACAACTTCAAGACACAGGTATCTTCACGTTCATATATTTATCTTTCTTTCAAAACACTCATGTCTTGAAGTTGTGGTACAAGACTGGTACATAACTATTGGTACAAATGATCTAAACTCCTACTTAGCGTTCCTTCAAGCAGCTTGTTTCCCTATAACTTTGGCAAAACATAAATAAAATCCAGCTCCACAGCAGCATATTTGGCAACCTAGAGATGCATCACAGCATTCAAAAACAAAATTTCAGAAATGCACAATCAAAAGTTCAACTAGCAGAACAAATTCACCCCCTACTTTTCAAACCCTAGGACTCTGAAGGCGACTGAGGCTGCTGCTGCTGCTGCGGCGCCTCTGACCACATCGGGGGCGCCATGTAGGGATAAGGCGGCTGCGCATAGAGGGCAGGATCCATCACGGGGCTGCCCGCAGCCATCCCGGGGGTCCTAGCCTGTGCCAACTGCTGCTGAGGTTGCACATAGTAGTAAGGGAGAGAATCCGAAGACGCCCCCATTGGCAACGAGTTTCTTGGCACTGATAGAATGGACTCATCTTTGATCTCTTCCCTCGGGATAATATCAACCAAGAAATCGAAAATATCGGTTCTGGCAATGGCGGCCGCAATGTCATTCTTTTGGAGAGTCCTCCTTTTGTTTTCCTCGGTGTGATTCCAAGCCCTCAAAGTCAGTTCCAAGATGAACATTTCGCATGCCTTGGCAAATACAATCGGCGCCTCGGCCGAGATCATCCTCACATCTTCATCAGCCTTCATGATCTTCTTGATCCTGGCCAAGGGGAGGCTGTGATTCTTGAATTCAGAGTTTTTTTCGATCTCGTGGCGCTGGTTAGCCCAAAAGTTTTGGAGCTGCTGCTGCAACTCCTGCTGTTGCTGCTGATGTATCTGCTGGTAGGCACGCTGTTGATCGCCGAGCTGAACTCCTGTCCCCTGGCTCGAGGACTGCGCCGCAGCCAGCAGCGTAGCCTGAGACGGATTTCCGGCCATTTGGCGCGCCTCGTAAGGGTTTGGGGGATATGGAAGCTGAGATATGCTAGTCACCATGCCACTCACATGGGGTTGGTTATGATCTTGTTGATCCATTTTGCTGTCTTCAGGTTGACAAAATGTCAATATAAACCAGTCCTGGAAAAGAACATATCAACAAGTTTAAAATGCAGGAAAACAATGGAGTCAGGGCGCGCAAGAATGAGGATGAGAAAATGAGCAAGTGATACATAGAATTACAATTTTTATGTATAGTTCACAGAAATAGGAAAAGGAATTTGATAACTTAAACAATAAGATCCTCTCAAGGGCAATTTGAGATTTTTCTAATGAATAACTCATCTATTTTAGATATAAAATACTCATCCATTCCCGAATATGAAATGTTCGTTCTCCCCACCACACGCCAAACGCACCTAATCACCAAGATCATCTCTGTTTAAGCACAAATTTGGAGTTCCTTAAACTTCTGTCATAAACAAGTAAGTTCACTAATTTGGAAGCTGAAGTAAAGCATTCGAATAAAACCATTGATGATCCAACAAAAAGCATAATCATCATAACGCGAAAAATGAAATATAATTAAAAAGAATGGGTTCCCAAACAAAAACTAATCAATGCAGAAACAAGAACATCTTTCTGCTATGAATAAAACCACAAGATGGGAAAAAAGAAAAAAAGATAAAAAACAAAACGATAACAGGGGAGCCGAAAAGGGTACCTACGAATTTCAATTTCGAAACCCAGAACAGAATTTAATCAATCAGAAAGCAGAAATACATAAACAGTAACAGAAAGAAAGAATCAAAACAGAGGAGAAATTAACTTCGTTACCAAATGTAAAAAAAATGGTATGGAAAAAAAAGGAAGGGGAAGCACGTGAATGCACGCGTCGAAGCGGACGGAGGAAATCTAATCTGTACGGTGTCTTATGTTTCGAAAAGGTCTAGGTTTTTGACGACAGACCTTGATGAGAGTTTGAGAGTTAGAGACGGATCACAGAGATTTGTCTGGTTCTACTTCCATACTTACAGGAGGATGAGAGAGAAAGAGTCGCCGTCGTGATTATGGAATCTTGAGGCCCTAATTTTCACACCTTTTTGCCACACAAAATTTATTTATTTATTTATTTTTTTTGGATAAAGATTTATTTAGTTTGAATTGAACTGATATTTTGGCCTTTTTTGCCGGTTCACATCAATGTTCAATTTTGGCATTATTTCTCTGCCAATAGTTTCTTTTAGTAAGGACGTTAGAACAAAAGAGGAAATATCTCTCTAATAAAAAATGAAGGAAATATCTAATGAGCCCGTTTGACTTTTAACTGGTTCACTGAACCGATATGCATATTTTTATTAATAAATGATATAATAAGTTTAATATTAACATGCATATATATATATATATATTTTTCTCGCTATAGAAATAGGGGATACTTTTTGTTTAATATAATTGCAATACATCAACAAGTAAGAGCGATACATCAGAAACTAAACTCAATAAGTGATACAGTAAAGACTAAATTAATACGTGATACATCAAAAGTTAAATTTAATACGTGACACATTAGAGGTTAAACTAATAACCACGATATATTAGCAGTTAAAAGCGATACATCAAATGTCAAATTCAACATGCGGGTACATCAAAAGCTAATGCAATACAAGTGCTTTTCATTTACAACATATATAAGATACTTGTTGGGCCAAAAAATCAATACGCGAGCTGTTAGACGAATGCACATTGTCTTCCCAGATTTTTTACCACTAAGGTTTATGTTTTTTCTTTTCTTTTCTTTTTTTTTTTTTTTTTTTGTTGTTGAAGAAATACCTCATTCTCATTATATTTCAAAATTAGATAATAAGTGACTCTCTAAGAGCTCTTATAGCCATCAAATGTGCTTCATGCACCACTCACCTATTAACTTTTTTGATTCTCAAACCTAGAAAGACATTAACATACCTCCTAATATCTAGAATATTATCTCGCCCTTTTTATGAG
The DNA here is from genome assembly GCA_016801395.1 of Leptodermis oblonga. Classification (NCBI taxonomy): domain Eukaryota; kingdom Viridiplantae; phylum Streptophyta; class Magnoliopsida; order Gentianales; family Rubiaceae; genus Leptodermis; species Leptodermis oblonga. The sequence continues at coordinate 10,825,687 of CM028755.1, forward strand.
TTGTTGATAGGTCTAGAAGCTGACCTACCAGTTCCAAACTATTTGTGAAAATTAGTGGAATCCAACATTTTGTGACCATATACTGAATTGGCTGTAGACATGCTAAGGCTTCCATCTGTAGTGGTGATTCCTCTTGAGCTTTCATGTCCTTTTGTAGAATGACATATGATTTGTCCTTTGTCACCCACTTAATTGCTCATGCTTTAAGTTCTGGTTTGAAAGCCATACCGATTAGGAGCCTTACATGCGATCCCCCATCTTTTATGTTGGTGTTCCATTCTTTCCTTGTAGCTTTTGCATTCGTTGATCAGTTGATTATGTGCTTTCATGCCTTGTCTTTCCTTTCGTCTTCGTCTTAGATACCACTCATCTTGTATCTGTTGCCAAGTGACATCAGTCGGGATAAAGGTATTTTCCCATATTATTTTGTTTCTTCCCAACCAAATACCATACAGAATATGTAGGGAGAGCTTTATAGACTTTGTCACAACCGTGAGGTCAACCAAATTTCATTAAAACTTTTGAATCTATTTTATTGTATTGTAGTATTGATGTGAAACTAAAATTAAAGAGAGTAAATAAATGTATTATTAGAGAAATAAAAATATCGGAAGGAGTAATGATAGATATCTCAACTAATACACAAAAATGAATGTGTGACACATAATTTGTTATGAAAAAGGTGTGATAATTAGTTGAAATGTCTATCATTACTCTGTTGAAAATGTGCCATAGTATTATGCATATCAAAGCAAGAGAAGTTATGACAAATGTTTTGAATTTGTTCGTTCTAAACTTTTTCTACAATTGAAATCAATGGTGGAGAAAGAAATAAATTACTTAGGGATCAATCTATAACTATTTTTAAAAAATAATTAATCTATGCACATTTAAATTTAAAGCACTAAATGCCCTAAAAAGAACTATACTCCCTCCATTCTTTAATAAGAATCGTAACTTCTATGGACAAACAAATTAAGAAAATGGATAGATTACAATTTATCCTTCATATCTTCATTTCTTCTTTTTTCTTTTTATTTTTGATTTTTTGAAAATTAAAGATGTAATGTTATGAGATATGAAGAAAAAGAGATGATGGGTAAAATTTAAACTTTATAAACTTTTTGTATTGAAACTTATAAAGGAACACGTATTTAATGACCAAAAAAAAGAAAAAAGAAAAGTAGTTGGCTCTGTTTATTTTGTAACTCAATTAGGAAATTCTTCACTTTTTGAAAAAAAAAAAACAAAAACCTTTATTAACAAACACTTCATTTTTTTTAAATTCAAATTTTCTACTCACATTAATTATATAAAAATTAAAAAAAAAATCATCATTACCTCTTTTTTACACAATTTTCCATAAAATAATTTCCTTCAAAAAAAAAATTCTCTCCAAAAAAGAATTTCCTATTTGAGTTCCAAAATAGATAGAAGAAACTTATTTGAAATAGAGAAAGTATATATAAGGGAGATGTGGAGGGGGGGGGGTGTTTGGCTCCTTTCCTCCGCCACTATTTGAAAATCAAGAAGTCGATAAAAATGAAATGATTGGTTTGTGAACTGACTCGGAAAAGACACTGTCCCTCCACGGGCCAGCTATGGTTCAAGGGTTCTATGACCCAAAAACTAGCAGTTCACAAACTATCTAGGCCAGTTGTTTCATTTAGGTAAATGTAATTTACCTCCTACACTAGAGGCTTGCTAAGACTACCATTGCTCACTAATGTTTAAAAAATTATAGTCACTCTCTTGGATCAAAGTGTTAGCATAACAGTTTACTCCTTCTAATTTGATCAAATTATCATTGTCTCCTTATCAATAAATGCAAAACCTTCTTGTTACTTGAAAAGATAATTAAACATTGATGGAATAATAGTGATTTTCCAAAACCTTATGAAGGTTAGGATAATTTCGTCGAACCTCAAGGGATGAATTTAGTTTTAGACTTCGATTGATAACCATGATTCAGCACTTAAAATTAATGATTAAGAGCTTATTCAATTAAATGTGTTTGATAACTATTAGTTAGAAATCTTAATGAATTAAGTGATTATGGAATTAAGTACTTAATGTTAAGTGTGTTTGACAACAAAAACCTGAATAACTTAATTAAGTGGGTTTGAAAAACAAGTATAATTTCGGCCTAAAAAATAAGTGATGAGTGAATCACTTATCACTGAATCTGAATTGAATAAATATTTTTTCTTTTTCAATTTTCTCATTTTTTGTATCATTATTTAATTTTATTTTATGTTTTTAATATTTTTTAAATTTTATCAATTCAAAAAAATAAAAATAATTTAATTTTATAACTATAAAAAAAAATATATTATCATCTATTTTATAACTTGATCAGTAAATTCAATGTTAAAAATAAAATAGATTTTTTTAAAAAAAAATTTAATAACTTAATAAGATTCATACTTTAAGACCTTAGTCCTAATTTTATATTTTAAATTTCAAACTTCATATTCAGACTTAAGTTTTCACATATAAGTTTTATCAAATGAAACCATACTTTTTCATTTAAGTCTAAAATGGTAAAATAGTCCTTGAGATCTTCTGTCAATTCATCCTTTTTTCACAATATATTCTCTCACAATGAAAAAGTAAATCTCATGACGTGATATATTAGTCATATCTCTTATTGTGAGAGGATAAACGTGACAGTGGCAGAGAGAAGATCTCATTTCGTAAGGGAGGTTTAATCTTTCCTTTTCTTTACAAAAAGAAAAGAAAAGGCAATTTTCCCAAACGTGTATTCAAAAAATTGGCAAGGCAAAATTCTTAGTTGCGTCTATTCTAGGTTGTGACCAAATCGAACAGCAGTTTAGAGCATGTTACATTTGACAACTTAGATGAATCCTATTTCATCTTCACATTTATCACACAGAAAACCTTGCAATGAGTAGGCTTACTGCCATGAAAACAACGTAAACCCCAACAAGGCAGACTCCCCAGAATCTCGGAACCCGAAATCGATTCCAAGTTACAACCAACATCGTCCCCATCAAGCTACCAATCAAGAACACAAATGCCATCACTATGCTAATATGGAAATGGAGTTCGTAAGCCTCTGGATACACATTGGCCGATTGTATCACCAGAGCCGTTCCGAGCCCAAACAGCATGTTAAACATGGGACAAGCGAAGCACCCAGCCATGGCCATGGCGGGCTGGCCGGCTTTCGCAAGCGCCACATCGGCTACCAGATCCCCGATGGAGTTCCCCCACGCGAGTACTGTCAAACCTAGGAGCGCGGGTGGCAGTTTCAGAAGCGCTCCTAGAGCTGCGAGGCAGTTCAGGAGCTCCCCGGCGACTGTTGAGATCCAGAATACACTCATCACGAATGCGATGAGCACCACGGGCAGTTGCTCTGTTTTCGGGGGCTCTTTTTCAAGGGTGAAATGCAAAACAGCAAGAGAGCAACTTCCAAATAGTACTACCAACCAAAGAGGAAATTGGGTTTCTGAAAAGATGAAAAGAATGGGATGATCTAAAGGCATGAATAATCTGCAAGAGTATAAAAGGGCTAGAGGAACAAGAGCAATATTTGCAGATTGGTAAAATCTGCTCCATTCAGAAGGCAAAGTTTGTGGGATGGTGAGTTTCAGTAGTACCGAGACGGGAAGCTCCCATACTAGTGAGATCTGTAGACAAATAAAGAAAACATCAGCAGATTAAATACGTTAAGCAGGATACACAAATTACTGAAAATTGTATTATCACTGAATGCTTGCTCTATAGCACAGATACAACCACATTGTATCAAAGGAACAGAATTAATTGTTTCTGTATTAAATTTCAGCACAGTTTTAATGGTTAGATTTTCAATCATCTCACTAGCAAGTTAACTCACAAATCATAACCATTCATTATCAGCTAATGACTCCTCAAAAGTAAACACATCATTTTCATGCAAAGTTTCCAGAACTGCAAACATTTCTTATCTAGAAATACTCACTGAATGACAAGAGACATCCCTGAATCAAAATCCAGCCTTTAGCTCAAAATTCCAAGTACAAATCCTAAGCTTCTATCAACAATCAATCCGAAATCATAGTCTGCTTTCAGAATTATCAAGGATAAATTGATTCCTCCAGAATAAGAAACTGAGGATGCAGCAAAAGCATGCTAAGACACCAAGCATCAGTTGGTCAATTGTGAAAATTCAGAGAGTACTAAAAGAACTAAATACAAGAAAGAAAATATACATCCAACAAAGGAAAAGCATATGGTCAACAGAAGGCAATTGAGCCCTTCCCTTCTAACGTACGAAGCACCAATAAAAAAAACTCTTCTCCATCCACCTAAGTTAGCAAAAATTGTATCCCTAAATCTCAAACCATGAGAAGACTCAGCAATTCAACTTTCACTATGGCTTTCAGTATTTTCTTTACCCGCTAACTGACATCTCCTACTTTCAATTTCCTATTAGTCATTACAATTTTCTCTGAACTTCACCCCAAAAGCAAATGAACACCTTACATATTCAAGGTTCCCTCTCCAAAAGAGACCTCTTCAAAGCCAGTTTATATATTTGTGCTAATTGGTCCCAGTCAGCAACTGTGGTTTCTTAATTTTTATTTATTTATTTGCTAATTGATAATCAATTACATCTAAACCAAGTTTTCTCCACCAAGCACAAACAGCTACATCATCCTACCAGGAGTCCCTCACTATCGGTTGCAGCAAAAAAAACTCTAATTCCTACAGAAGAGAGTTCCAGGAGTGCTCCATTCAAAGCTAAATTCAGAAGTACACAGGCTTGTGGAACTTTTCTCCAGGTAAGGCTATCCATATCTCCTTTTTTACCTCTGTGACCACAACTTCTGCAGCTAGAGCTTGGGCCTGAAAAACTCGTAAATTTCTTTCCTCCTAAAGCCCATACAGAGTTGCAGAATGCCCAACTTATCTTATTAAAGAATGATTGGTCAACCACCTCAACTCCCCAGCCAAACCCAAAAGAACCATTTGCATTCTACAACTGGCTAGGATAATAGAACAAACAAAAGTTGTCCACAGCATTCAAAAAGAAGATGTTAGTGAGCCTATTGCTCTTCGTTACAAAAAAACACACCAGGCCACTTTGATCAATATCCCCATGTCATGATTCTTGCTTAAGTAGATAGCCTTCCTTTGCAAACAAGCCATAGAACAAAGGCATATCAAGGTATAAAACCATCATCCCAAATTAAGGAAGACTGGCTCTACAGGGCTAGCTATACAAACTTCTTATAGGCTGATTTCATGTAAAATCTCCCAGATGAATGCATCATTGACTTCTGCTGATCTTGTTTTTCATGGCTTCTATAATATTCAATAATTCATAAGAGTTCAGGAAGAACTGTCCTCAGTCCCACACTGCCAGTCATATCTAATCCTCACAATGTCTCACAGGCCGACCTGTGACACAATGTCTCCTTACATAGTCCGCAATAACAGAGAAAAAATTGTAGACAGAGACTGATACATATCAGAATGAATTTCTCAATTTGAAAAGGTCATCCAAGAGATTCTCTTCCTCCATAACACGTAGTTAATCTATCCATTCATGATATTCTAGTGCATATGCTCCTGGTCTTTCTCTAATAAAACAACCCGTTAATTAACCCCTCTTCCTCCAGTACTTTCTCATCCACTTTCAGTTAACCATAAAGTTTCTACTCTGTAATACATTTTTTATCACGATAGAAGTCACAGAACCATTTCCCTTAATTCCAGAGTGAGATAATTGATCAAGTGTCCAATTTATTTCTAAGAGCATATTATGAACCTTTTTCCCACCTTCCAATCATCTTTAGTTCGGCATCAACTACCCTCCATAACAAGATTGCTTCACTATTTACCTCCACTACCAACCAGATATACTCCAAATTCTAAGGTAATTTACTCCCATACAAGTCAAAGCAAGTGGACAATGGTCACTCAAAAGTTGAAAGAGTTTTAAAATCTGACTGTTTTGATGAAAAAACACATTAATCTATAGTTTCTATGTCTTGTATTGATCATAAGGAACCAAAACCAAGTGTACTCACCTCCTAAAGTGGGGTATTAGCATGTCTTTAACTTTTATTAAGTGCAATGATTTAGCAAACCTGTTAGCACTCCACCACAAATTAAGAAAACAGACCACATTCCAGAACCCCAAACCCCATGGTCAGCCACTTCATTCCCTCCTCCCAACCCGGTTTTTCAGCAAAGAAAACCATTTCCTGAATTACTATAACTCTCCTTGAAAAAATATTAATAAGTACACATTTAGGCTATACCCCAGCTAAACCCAGTACCAGAAATTTCAGGAACAAACAAGCTCATGGTTCTTTGATTCCAATGCATTGCCTCTGCAAACGCTGGCTATAATACAAGACTCCCCCAGGAGACAAAAAGTCTAGTTCTAACCGTTCTCTGTTACTAATTTCATTTACCAAGGGTTTTATTACATCTCCATGTTATTCTTGCTACCATTTACTAGTGTATTTTGTGTACATAAATAAACCTCCAACATTACTCTTTCTTATCTTGTAACTACAAAGATGGCATCCAGTGCTAACGAGACGCCTCCAGGACTCGCGCAGAAAATCAATTCATGTCCAAAGACATATACGCTGTGAATGTTCACCGTGGAAACAACAGAAGACATGCAAGTTATTCCTGCATCGGCTTCTAGATAGAAAGATTCCTTTCCCTATTTTCCATCATCATTACCCTGTTTCTATTGCACTTATTCAAGAAGTTTTACAGGCAATGAATAAGATATAGCAATGGAAGATAGCAGTCTACTCCCCTTTTATCTTATCATTTCATTCAATATACATAAGAAATGTTAAATTACTCAGCCATCAATATTTTTTCAGTGAATCAAATGCCTCCTTAATCAAAACTAAAGAAAAACAAAACTTGTTCACTGTTCACAAAACTATTCCAATATAAAAAGAGCTCCTCTCCTTTTATTGATAATATATGCCAAAGGAAAAACACAATTACTAGACATCAACCCAGCTTATGGCAATTTTTTGTCAAACTTATTAGTAGAAAACAAAATTGGAATACTTAACAAAGCATACTCCTGCATCAGGAAAAAGGTCAAAAATTGTTCTATGAAATTAGGCAAGGACAAGTTCCTTTCAAGATTTTTTAGGCAACATTAAAGTACTGAACCTGAATTACAAATTTAAGCACAATACCCATCTAATTCGTTTTATTGTAACTATTACAGTGGAGATTTGGGAAAAAGAACAATTAACATAGTCCATCTATGCAAGTCTTAGATTGCAGTTCTTTTCCTGCAGATTCCCTGATATGCTTATGACTTTTAACAATTTGAATAATGTAAAGAAATCGATGTACGTATTCACACCATTGAAACTCAAATTGTAAACCAAAGCCAACACTGCAGCAAAAGTTTTCTATATACCAGGCCACAACACAACAACCACACAAGAAGCATGCAAATCTCACTCTAAAGCAAAAGGAATAAGATTAAAACACACAGGTTAGAGCTTCGCAAAGTATAGTCATGTCTAATCTCCCATTATTTAATTTAGAACTTTGGCCATGTGCAGTATGCCATTTAGTTTCAGAAAGATACTAATCTATGCAATGTCTAAATACCACGAATCCAACTCCGAAGTTGTAACTCTAACCTCCTAATCGTAATATCTATATTCATTTCAGTAACTAACTTGGGAGCTATTTCTTCACCAGTGAATAGTTCCAACCAACTTCTTATATCAGAATCCCTAGGTATAAGAAGCAGAATGATTTTCAATGAACGCCTTCAACCACTGTTGTTCTTTATCAACCAAATCCAGCTAGACAATACATCTCCTAATCTTACTTTAGTGGTTGACCATAAGAGGAAACATAATCAAGTCATCAACAATAAATAACCATTTAGTCCAACACCTGACCTCACTTTGAAGCCACAAATATCCTTCAACAATAATCCCATATCACGTGGATAATATCAATAGGAATGAGCCTTGCCACTCATGATAGTAGAAATATTATCTTCACTAAATCTACTTAGCTCCCCCCAAATCCCATTTCTCTCTATCAAGATTCTTAATTAAGAACAATAGCCCTTCAACCATCAGCCAACTGCAAGCTCAAGCTTTGTTATAAGCAGAGGATGAAAGCTATTTAGTGTGTGTGGAAGTATAGATTAGGCATACAAACACCATTTTATGCACAAATTGTAATGTCTTTGTCCTTAGTTGCCATTATTATCATACAAGAGCAGCAAAATATCTTTTATCTTATTGGACAGGATTATGCTCGTATTTCATAAGAAACATTTCATTCTAAATGTCATTTTGTCCATCAAAAAAAGAACAGTTACCTTTCTGAGAATTCGCCAAAACCCAAATTTCTTCTCTTTTCCATATTCCGATCTCCCCATGGCTTCTCCACTTTTGCAATCCATCTCCATGAGCTCCTCCCCATTCCCAATCAGCCCCGCCTCACTCCCATTCTCGCCACTACCACCGCTACCCTTCCTTTTCCCTTTCCCTCCACTAGTGCCTAAATCCATCCAAAATACAATGCCAACAAAAAACAAATAAAACACAACAAACCCAAGTGCTTGCCACAAAAAAATCTCAGCACTCAAGTAAACATAAAACAGGAACAGTGCAGCAGTGAGGTAAAACAGCACATCCCTTATAAACGGCCCAGGATCAACCGAAAACGGGGCAGCATAAATGGCTACAAATCCAACAACAAAAGCAGAAACAAATGTCCCAGCTGAGAGAATTGCCCCAAATCCAGTCCTTGGTTGTCCGCCCCTAACAGCAGCCACTGATGCAAAAACATCCGGGGCTCCATTCCCCAAGGCCAAAAGGGTGACCGCTCCCATGGAAGGGGTGAGCTTCAAGTGAGCACAGAGCTTCGTAACGACCACAGAGAACCTGTCCTGGGCTGTTTTAACAAGGATGTAGAACTGCAGAAAGACAAGCAGAGTAAGAAAGGGTATGGAAAGATAAGGGTTCCCTTGGAAAAGGCAAAAATGGAGGGAGAAGTAATCGAGAATGCCATCGGAGACGGTCAGACTGGAATTCGAGCAGAAAGTGGGAGTTGCAGCCGCGTAAAGTGATCTGTGGGGGAATACTGGGGTTTCGGGAGAATCCCTCTGGGAATTAGGAAATTGGGGTTGTGATGATGGGTTGTGGAGGATGAAGAAGAGCAGGGTCGCGAGAATCGTCAGCAAGATCGCTATTTTTCGGAGGAAATTTGACTGTTGGAGACGGAAGAGGAATGCCATGCCATCCCAACAGATTTGCCGCTTCTTCTCTTGCGTGCTAATTTGATGCAATTTGTGATCTCAATGTTTGAATCTCTAGCTCATCAACGCGATTTGACTGGAGTTTGAATCTGGATTTTTGTATGTTCGAGGAACCTTCTTCATATGATTTTGAACGAAGAAAAAATAAGGAAATTCTGCAATCTGTGTAGCGTTTACTCCATGATTGAAAAACCAGCGACCGAATGCTCAGAATACGCGATTGCGTTTTTTACTTTCATGACTGTTTACCCCTTTTTTCTCGCTTCCATTCAAGCTTTCAACACATGATCAGACGGCCATTAATGGTGCGCTTGCTTCGAAATGAGAATATGATAATTGTTTGGTTTGTAATGGAAATAACTTTAGTAAAATGAAATAACTTGTAAAATGAAATAGTTGAATAACTGAAAAATGAGATTATTCATGAATACACAAAAATTAAAAAATATCCTTGGTAAAAAAATGTGTCAAAAAATCTTCCGTTGATTGCTAGAATTAGCTTCTAAATGCTAGAATTTAAAATTAAAAAAATAAAATAAAATTCCAAGTGTTCTTTGGACGCTGGTTCGATGTTGAAAGTCCATATTCGACGTATGTTCAACGTCGATGCAAGTATCGAATTTACAAGAGAGTTCTAGCTGTTTTGAGGTGTCTGTGCACACCGATTTCAACACCTATGTATCGATGTCGAAAGGTTTTTGGGCGTTTTTTGCTTCAAGTGTCAAAGTGGTATCAAAACATTATGAGAAAACTATCAATTTCAAACAAATGGTTGTGGTTGTTCTTTGAACAGTTGTTTCAGTGGGTGCCTCAATTTTCACCAACGAACTGGTGACTATTCAGCTATATAAATAGGTGTTGTTAGTCAAATTAAACCAAATCTTGTTGTCATAATCTTGTCCAAACAATCAATAACTTACTACTTTAATGATGTTTGTTGAATCTATTGTATTTAAAAGGTATTGCCATTGGCAGAGGCGGACTACATGGGTGCTGTTGAGGGCTCCAGACCCCACCAAGTTCGCCAGCGGCAGCCAGTAAATACTACTCGTCGGCAACGTCGGGATGGAACAGCCCCCACCACCAGCAACGGTTTAGCCCCCATCAACGATTCTGCAGTCTTCTTCTGCTTGCCTTTCTTCGGTTTCTCCGGCGACCGGCCAGTTCTTCAAACTCTGAAGTTCAGTGTGACTTCAGTAGCACAGCAGCGCTGCTGCCGAGCTGCGGTTGAAGGCTTGAAGCAGTTCTGCTTTTTCTTACTTCTTTTTTTTAATTGTTTAATGCTCCCTTGTATCGGTAATCCGTAATCGGTTAGTAAAACGCTAGCACGGTTTAGAAGCGCTAGCGTTTTATTTACTGAAATAAAATTAAAAAAAAGGTAAATTACAAATTTACAAGCGATAGAGCCCTAATTTGTTGTTTGAAACTCGATTCTTCTTTCTGTGAAGCCTTCGCCCTCTGGTCGGCGGAGACGAACTGAGAAGTCTTCCAAATACGGTACCCGTTTCAGATCTTCTTCTTCTTTTAACCTTGCTGATGTTTCGCCACTTCTCTTTATTCTTTTCTTTAATTCTTTTGATTAATTTTCTTTGCTGAATGCTGCGCAGCTCCAGACTGCAGGCTGCAGCACTGTAGATCCATACGAAGCTCCATAATTTACTTTTCTCTAAATTTTTTGATTTTGCATTCAGGTTACTTTTTTTTTTTTTTTTTTTTAGACTTTCAGTTATGAGTTGAACTTTGAGGCAATATTATGAATTTAAAGAATTTTAGGTATAAAACAGAGAAATTAGGGATTTTAAAAATTACAAGAATTAGAGATTTGTATTAGATATTTCATAGTTTGAATTAGAAAATTATGAATTGTAGTCTCTTAGATGTGAAATTATTAGATGTTTAATTTATATATGTATCATTTATTCATTTATCTAGGGAATATTTTTAAATTGCTACTCTATTGTAGTTCCGCCACTGACACTGTTAGTGTTAATGTGTTATGCCTATTTCATAGTATATTAGTACTTGTATTTTGTTTACCTGTTTACATTTGCTAGTTTAGTTGATTTTTTATTACTTGTATTACTAGAATAAACAACATGATTTACATTCATTTTCTTTTTTATATATAGAATGTGGAAAGGTTTTTTAAACGGGTACGAAGTGGTGGATCTTCTAATGAGACTTATGTTCGTGAACCTATGGAAAACCAATCTCGTGTCCGTGTAGAGTTAAATGTAAATGATATTGTAAGTGATCCGGGATTACGAAAACCAATTGAGGATTTTGATGTTGATATTCGAGATGAACTACGAAGAGAATACTTGATTAGGGGGCATTGCCAACCAGTTGGTCATTTGTATCCAAAAAAACAATTTCGTAAACAAGAAAGAAGTTTTCAAGATATTTGGTTTGGGAAATTTGCATGGCTAGAGTATAGTGTATCAAAAAATGCGGCATTTTGTTTTTGGTGTTATCTTTTTAAGAAACCGCATAAAGGAGATCGATATGTAGAAGAAACTTTTATTAAAATGGGATTCAATAATTGGAAAAAGGCATTAGAGAGATTCAATTTTCATATTGGCGCAATAAATAGTTGTCACAATGATGCTAGAATACAATTTGAGTCTTTTCAAGATCAAAGGCATAGTATGCCTAATATATTACGAGCCAATGGGCGCGAGATGGAAGTTGCTTACCGTATCAGTTTAACGGCGATGTTGGATGTGACTCGCTTTCTTTTGAAGCAAGGATTGGCTTTTCGTGGACATGATGAGTCAACTAGTTCTTTAAATAGAGGCAATTTTCTTGAATTGGTTGATAGTATGGTCGGCGAAGCGAAGAAGTTGCAAAAGTCATAAATGAAAATGCTCGTGGAAATAATCAAATGACTTGTCCAAAAATTCAAAAGGAATTAACACATGCTTGTGCTTCAGAGATTACGCTTTCCTTAATCGATGATATTGGGAACAAAGTTTTTTGTCTTTTGGTTGATGAGTCTCGAGATATTTCAGTGAAGGAGCAAATGGGAGTTGTTTTGAGATATGTGAACGATAAAGGATGTGTGATTGAGAGATTTCTTGCAATTGTGCATGTGTGTGACACTAGTTCTCAATCTTTGAAGGATGCTATTGATGCTTTATTTGCAGAACATGGTTTATCATTATCCAGATTGAGAGGGCAAGGATACGATGGGGCTGCAAACATGCGAGGTGAGTTCAAAGGGTTGAAGTCCCTCATCCTAGAAGAAAATTCGTATACCAGGTATGTTCATTGTTTCTCTCACCAACTCCAGCTAGTTATTGTTGCCGTTGCTAAAGGCAACTTTATTGTGAATGAATTTTTTCGCTATGTCACTATGATTGTGAATACTACTGGAGCATCATGTAAAAGGAGATATCAACTTAGACAGATTGAACATGATAGGATAGTGGATGAAATGGATAGTGGAAATATTTTTAGTGGAATAGGGAAAAATCAAGAAACTAATTTGACAAGACCTGGAGATACTCGTTGGGGATCACATTACTTAACATTGCTTTGTCTAAGCTCTATGTGGCCTTCAGTTATGAAAGTGTTGGAGATTATACGCGATGATGCCATTTCTTTTGATAGTAGAAGTGCATCTGTAGGTTTGATCGAGAAAATGGAGACTTATGAGTTTGTTTTTGTATTGCACTTTATGACATATTTGTTGGGAATCACAAATGAGTTGTCTTTTACCTTACAACAAAGGGATCAAAATATTGTTGAAGCCATGTACTTGATTGACAATGTCAAATGCCAGTTACAAAATTTTAGGGAGGTTGGATGGCAATTGGTTTTGGATGAAGTCAATAGATTTTGTGAGTTGAATATGATCCCTCTAATTGATATGAAAGACAATATGAGAACTCGTGGTCAAAGAAGGCATAAAGCGAACGTCATCACTAATTTACATCATTATCGTGTGGACATTTTTGGACAGGTATCATATTTAAATATCTATTTTCTTTTTTTTGTTTAATTTATTTTTCTTTACTAATATTATCGTGGTTTCAATGTTAGGTTGGTGATTAAATTATTCAAGAGATGAATAGTCATTTTTCAGAAGCTAGCACAGAATTGCTTAAATGCATAGCATGCCTTGATCCGAGAAATTCTTTCTCAATTCAATGTTGATCAACTCATCCGTCTTGCTACTTTATATCCTGAGGATTTCTCCAATACTGATTTTTTATTTATGAAGAAGCAGCTTGAGAATTTCATTTTCAATGTGCGGCGTGATCCTAGATTTTCTGCAGTTGAAGGTTTACGAAGTGTTGCTCAAAAAATGGTTGAAACAAAGAAAAATACAGTTTTTCCATTGGTTTATCGCTTGATCGAGTTGGCATTGGTTTTGCCAGTTGCAAATGCAACAGTTGAGAGAGTATTTTCTGCGATGAAGATTGTCAAGATTGAATTACGTAACAAAATGGCAGATGAGTGGATGAATGACAGTCTTGTTGCATACATTGAGAAGGATATTCTTGCAACCATTGAAAATGAGCCAATCTTGCAACGTTTTCAACAAATGGAGACACGTAGAATACAATTGTCACTTCTATCTGACTCGAGCACGACTAAGACCAGTGCTTCATCAAGTGTTAACCAAATAGTGTAGTTTTACATATTTTTACATTTTTTGCGCTTTTATAATTGAGTTTTAAAACTTTAGTCATTAAATATATATATTTTCATCGCATGCATGTTACTTTATTTTTTACACTAGCTCCCACTGTTATAATTTTCTGGTTCCGCCACTGGCCATTGGGTTTAGGAGTGGGCATGGTTTGGTCCAATTCGAAAATCGAACCGAATTCGAATTTACCGAATTCGAATAACTCAATTTGAATTCAGTATTCGAATTAGGTTTGGTTTGAAACCGAATTCGAATTATGAATTCGGTTTTAGAATTAGTTTTCGAATTTGGTATCCAACTCGAAAATCGAATTGGGATATATGATTTGTATTTTTTAAGTTTATACTTCTCATTTTACTCTTCCTATTTCCTTCTTCCATCTTTCTTTCATTTTCTTCTATTAGCCATCAAGTTTTTGGGAGAAAGTTATGGTAGTGTTGATTGTTGTTGTTGGATGGTGGAGATTGTGGGTCTGGGAAGGGGCGGCAATGGTGGATCTGGAACTGGACGGTGCTTCTTCTCTTAATCTATTTTCTTTCTTCTCTTCATTATCTTTCTTTATTTACTCTTCCTATTTCCTTCTCCCATCTCTTTTTCATTTTCTTCAAAGCCTTACTGTGTTAAACTATTAACTATGGAAATAAATTTGTGAATTTGGTTTCCACGGTCCAAACCGAATTCGAATTATGAATTCGATTTGGTTTCTTCAGTTTTAAAACGAATTAGGTTCGGTTTTTGGATTGGCAAAAAAATTTTAAAATTCGAAGAAACCAATTCGTGCACAACCCTAATTGGGTTGAGATCATTTGGTCCAACTTTTTTTGGACCAGATGTGTCTCAACCCATTTTAGGAAAAAATAGGGGGGCCTAGTGGTGGGATACCACCACCACCAAACAGCTCCCCCCCCCCCCCCCCCCCTCCTCCCCTTTTTCTATTTTTTTCCTAAAAGGGGTTGAGACACATCTGGTCAAAAAAAAATCGGACTAGATGATCTCAATCCATTGTCATTAATCCCGGTTAGTGAGTATAGTGGGGGCAATAAACTTTTTAAGAACAGTAATTACACGCCTTAGATTCGAAATGTAGCTTTAGAAATCCCTATTTGTGTTGTTCTTGTTGCATTAGAAGTGTTCTTAGTGATCACTTTTATTTGTTAATTGTTGTTTTTGAGTGTTACAGTTTCCTAACCCCTAAAATTTCCAAATAATCTTAAAGATATCCCCAATCTCAACAAGAATTCACCATGAACGCTATGAATAAATATTTCATAAAGTTTGATAGGATTGATGGAATGGGGCCAACAACATGCGATGGAACGACAAGATGATGTTCTTCCTCACAGCCTTGAAGGTTGCATATAGGTGTTGAATCCAAGAGTCTAAGAGAAATTTGAAACAAATTGGAACGTGAGTATGCTACACAAAAGTGAGGAACATATAAGTATCTTTCTTAGGAAGTTTTTTTACGTGTTAATTTCAAAACTAAATAATTATGGTGTTAAGATTTCAGAAAGTTTCAAGTAGGGGCTATAATATTAAGTTACCTACTTCATGGAATAACAACTAGAAAAAGTTGATTCACTCTTCTGAAAAATTGACTATGAATAGTGTTTTGAAATATTTGAGAAGTGATGAAAGTGTTAAACTTCTTCTTTAAGTTAAATGTTGAAGGGAGTTCTAATATGAAATGTGTTGAAGGGAAGAACAAGAAAAGAAATTCAAAAAATGTTAATTATGATGACAAGAAGAAGCACATAACTTGCTACAATTGTAAAAAAAAAGGGCACTACAAGGTTGAATGTAGATCCAATAGAAAACAAAAGGGAGATAACTCATCAAGTGTAAATCTTGTTGAGATTGAGGAAGAAATTGTAGCATGAAATGAAAATAAGACAGAAAGAGTTACAATTTAGTCTTTTGTGCTTAGATGTCACTATGCTATTTTATGTATTCTTTAGTGTTCATTCCATGTTTAGATTAAGTGCATTTATGTTGGAGGGATAATAAAATGATTATGTAGTAATGATATAATATATATTATGTTTATAATTTATCAAATTTAAAGTGCTTGACATATTGTTATAAATAAAGTGATGTCTATTTGTTTATATGATATGCGTTACTACGAGATTAAAATTATGATTGGAAGAAACATGTGTTTTTTTAGTTTTGTAAGTAATGAATTGTTGGAAGTTGGAACTATGAAATTGTGTTCTATGATTATAAAATTTAGGGTAAATTACAACTAACCTCCTTGTGATTTGATAAATTGACAAATTCCCTCCACATGATTTGAAAGTAGATAACTTATCCCTTTCGTGGTTTGAAAATAGACAACTTATCCCCATGTGGTCTGCAAATTGACAACTTACCCCCCTATGGTTTGAAAATTGACAACTTACCCATTTACCACATAGTTTGAAAAGGGATCAAACAGAAAGTGTAAGTTGTCCATTTTCAAGCCATTGGGGGGTAAGTTGTCCATTTTCAAACCATATCAGGGTAAGTTGATCATTTTCAAACCACGCAGGGGTGAGTGATACACTTTCAAACTATGAAGAGATAAGTTGTCTATTTATCAAACCACGAGGAGGTAAATTGTACTTTACCCTAAAATTTATTTTTTTGCAATGTACATGTGTTAGCAAAGTAATCATGTTAACTATGAAGTTATGAATTTTATAAAAGCATAAAAAATGCTTTAAGTGCAGTGTTATTATTGTTGTGCAAGTTATGGATCCATTGACTAAAATTTGAGAAACGATTTAGAAAAACTTGACAACTTAATGTGAAGTAACCCTTAAAATAAAGTCACCAACAATAGTAACCCAACCTCCTTCTAATACATTCTTAGATTGAGAGACTTAAATGGTAAAGCACGTTGTTTGGTGGTTGTAAGTATCCTATTTCTGTGTATATCATTTCAAGTTAAAGATGCACGAAATTGTAACTTTTAACTGAGATGAGTACTAAAACTTTTAATGGATTTGTTCCAATGCGTTCTAATTGTGATTCAATTAAATTTGTACAACTTCCACCTATGTGATCATAAGTCTACCTACGATTTTGGCTGATCCTTCCTTCGTTAGTAAATGATCATGAAATTAGGATGAGGACATGGTCTGAATAAGTGTTACAAATGTTGTAAATTGGAGTGCATTTGAGAAATTGTGTGTGTGTGATCAGTTAAGTTAATATTGAGCATTGGGTGAAGTAATGAGCCACCATTTGTCTCGTTTTGATCTTGTGAATTATTAACACTAAGAGAAAAAATATTAAGACAAAAGTCACTTTTCTATTGCATGATTTCAAAGTGTGTTGGTTTGGGTCAGCATCTACAAACTAAATGGGGGATTGATGGAATTAGTTTGTAAATGCTGGAGTTCAAAAAATATTTAAAGTGTTCTTTCGACGCCGATTCGATGTTGAAAGTGGTGTCGAAAGTCCATCTTCAACGCCTGTTTGACATCGATAGACTATCGAAAGTCCATCTTCAAGCATGGATCGACAATAATGGTACCAAATCATGAACTCAGAGAGTTTTAGTTGTTTTGAGGCATTTGTGCATACTGGTTTCGACACCCATGTTTCGATGTCGAAACGGTGTCAAAAGTTTTTTAGCATTTTTGTAAACTCACTTTCGAAGTCGCTTTTGGCGTCAAAAGCGATATCGAAACACTACAGGTAAACTACTAGCGGTCTAATTTCAAACAAAAGGTTGCCAATATTCTTTGAACAATTACTCTAGGGGTTGCCTTAATCTTCACCAATGAATTGGTGGCTATTCACCTCCATAAATAGGTGTCGATAGTCAAAATTAAACCAACTCTTGCTTTCATAATCTTGTCCAAACAATCAAAGAACTTACTATTTTGTTGCTTGCTAAATATATTGTATCCTAGAAGGGTAGCACCATTAATTCCGGTTAATAAGTATAGTGAAAGCAATAAATTCTTTAAGGATAATGATTATACATCCTAGATTCAAAATTGTTGTTCTTGAGTGTTATGATTGTGTGGTACACTCGTTTTATTGTACTGTTAAGCTTTGTTTACTTTGTGGACAAATTGGGCAAATTTTGGTTTAGAGAAAGAATATTTTTTGGAGAAATTTTTTTTTTTTGGGCATTTGTGTAGAAAAGAGAAGAAAAGGTATAATGATTAGGTTATTTATTGAAATTATGTTAGTGAGATTTTAGATGAAATTTTAAATTTTGAACTTGAGGAAAAATAAAGTTGTTTTTGGATTGAGATTCTTTTTATTAAAAAAAAATGATATTTTGCCATAACACTTTTTAGTATATAGAGCAAAAAAATTATTTTGTCACTAAATTACCCTTAATGTGATTAAGTCTCCTTATTTCCTTTTTCTTTTCAATCTCTTTTTTCTCTCCTCTCTCCCGTATCTCCACCGTCAAACCTCAAACAACAATTGTAAAATCATACAAGTATTCTTAACTTTAATCTATGTCTCTTCTGCCGCCATGCCTTGACCGCGTCGGTTAGCGTCCATATTGGCCACCCTCACCACGTTGTGGGCGAACAAAAACTGATAGCTTTTCCGATGCAGTTCCAACGCAGGCTCTGGAGATTTTGTATATGGTGAGACGGCTTAGCCGAGGTTGTCGGAGGTGGATGAGCGGTTTTCGTTTCTGATATTTATGGTTCTTTACACCTGAAACCATAGATGCACTTAATCATCAAGAACAGATTAAAAAATTAGACAAAAACCTCCATTTGTTCTATTCCTAAACCAGAATATCTTCCACCACCATCATCATCGATCTATAACCCCATGCTTATAGAAATGTTACTGGAACTCTGAAAATTCTAAAATGTTGTTCCAATTAAGTTTGATGGGAATATGATAAATTATGGATACTTTAATTGATTTAGGATGAATGAAGAATAGAAACTGAATCTGAGGCCTCGTTTTCGGTTTTTTGCATAATGGAGATTGATGTGAAGAAGAATGATTTTGATCACAAGTGTTGACGAAAGTACTTTTGAGAATTTTAAGGTGGTCTTTTATTGAAGTGTCATGTTGTTGTCCGATGCATTTATACTAAAAAGTATTCTGACAATAACACTTTATTGGTAATTGTGTGTGTGTGTGTGTTTTTTTTTTTTTTTCAAACAAAATTATTGAGTTGTTAATAAATCTCATATTACAGCACATAACTCACGTTAAGTTACTTACATATACTAAGGAATCAGTGGTAGAATTAAACTCTTAAGGTTTGGAGGGTAAAATTTTAAGGTAAATTGTATTTTAGTTCATAATTTTTCGCTAAATTATATGTTGACCCTTGAAGTTTCAACAATGAGCAAAATGTTTTTTTTTAAGTGTGTTTAAAGGAATCAAATGTTATTTTTAGGTTAATTAAAGGAATACTGAAATTTAATTTATATTACTTCTGTCCTGTTTTCTTAGTTTTTATGGGAAAATATTAGCTATTTTTTTATTGTTATATATCAATAAGGGTATTTTGAAAGAAAAAAAAATGAGAGGCGGAGCAAATCGCCCACCAGGATAATACATAGCTTCGTCCACGTAGAGAACACCAAATGGCACACTTGAAGCCTCACATCAAGCAAACTACCTTATTCTTACGAATATAGGACGTAAATATATCAGAGACTTACATACTAATTACAAGAATGATCCCTATAATTAATCTTAACAAAAATTTACATTAAAATGTACAAATTTTAATGTTACTTTGAACCCAAAACTTACAATTATCACTTGAGTTGTAACTCTTTCGTTGTCTTAAACAAACAAATGTAGGTTTGTAGACATACATATATGCTAGACTGCTACACATGCTAATCAATCCGGAGTTCAAATGCTTTACCTTTCCAAGATTAACGTATTTGATACTTCAACGAGATATACATCAATGATCAAGATTGTCTTCATTCACCAGTTCCTTATCGGTGGATTGGTTTTTTTTTTTTTTTTTTTTTTTTTTACTGGGGAATAGTTAATAGTTAATGCAGCTAACATTACGACACATAAATATGGTATATAACTCTCGTTTGGATACCTGAAATATTTTAGAGAATATCTTATGACATATATGAGACATTAGTACATTACCTTGAATACAACATCTTATCACTCCGGACACCAAATTAAAAATATTTATGAACAGTGTCGAGGATTCAGTTAAAACATTACTTTAAAAAAGAGAATAATCTTTAAACTCTTAACAAAAATTTACTTTAAAATTTTAACTGTGATCGATGCTACTTAACTCAAAAGTTATACTTTGGATTAATAGGGTATTATTTTTTGACACAGGGCAATCATCAAGAAAGTATCGTAACACAAACTATTGAACGAAACTACCCAATGAATTAGAAAAAGGGTATTGAACAACAAACAAAACTCTACAACTTTTTAACGGTCACTTTCCAGGTGCCTCTTTCATAAGGCATTCTCCACAGTTCCTTTTTAACCTCTTTCCGTCATCACCCATCGATTCAGCATCATCCATGCCCGGTTTCCGTTCTAATTTGGGTTTAAAGCCAGCAAAAATGAGAACTCCATCAAATGATGAACTCATCAATGTTTGATGCTTCCACGAGAACCATCAATGATCAAGATTGTCTCCATTCACCATTTTCCTATTTTATATATTGCTCTATTTTTCTCTTCTTAAAGTAGATAGTTATCTCGTTTTGATCTCCAACTTCAAAATGTTTTGTTTTCAACCATAATTTACATTTTACTTCCCTCGAGGTTTGACATATACGATGGTTCGGCACAGACCTCTTTATTTCTTAGAAACATATGATGCTTTTGTTAAAGGCATGGATATCGACTCTAACCTCAAAAGTATTGAGTATATGTTATGAAAGATTGCATATCAAATATTTGAAGGCCGAAAGTATCACATGTCGAACTACGGTCTCACAAGGGACTCCTTCTAAAATGTTTTGTCAAATTACAAAAAGACCTGAGTTTTGAATTCAATTTTTAGACTTAGAAAGGTGCAAATGTAATTTTACCAAACCAGGTGGGCGTAATTGTTATATTATTACCCGATCAAGTGGGGTAATCGTAGTTTCACGAAACCTCAGGGGAGTGTTGGTAGTTTCAAAAAACCTCAAGGGATGTCAATTTCAACAGAATGTCAGGCTCTGTTTGTTTCCATCCTTTTTTTATAAAAAAAAAAAAAAAAACTTCACGATTTTGAAAGAAAAAAAAAATCTCTACAACCAAACACTTTAATTTTTCGCATCTAAATTTAAATTTTAAATTTTTCTCTAAAACTGTACTCACATTATTTTTAAAATAATATCATCATTAACAATTTCCTATACAATTTCCCAAAAACACAATTCCCTCTAAAAAAAAAAAAAATCATCCCCAAAAAAAAATCTCCTATTTGAATTACAATCTAAACATCTACCGAACTCTTTTCAGCTAGCATGTGACATGTTTTAGGCCAAATGAAGGGGGTGAACAGAGCCATTTGACACATTTTCATTTTTTATATTTGATAAGGTTACTAATACGTGAACGTCAAAAACAACTAAAATGTAGTAAAAAATTTGTGTTTGAAATCATTTTGAACTATTTTTCTGAAAGAATAAGGCCAACGCAACGCCTTTTGAGATATGGTTTGGAATGAAAATGGTCGACCCAAGTCCAAAATATGTTTGTAATGTATTTTGGAGTACCTCACTTTAGAATGTGTTTTAAAATATTATTTGGTAATGTGTTTGAGATATTGAGAGAACGAATGGAGACAATAATTCAATTTTAAAAAATCAAAGAAGTGATTTAACCCTCGAAGTTCGTCCCCGAAAACGCGTACTTTACAAACTTTCTACAGCTTTATAAACCATCTCATCTTTCCCATGCAATCTCGACAGTCCCATCCCAGTTTCTCTACAATGGCTTTCACTTTAAAGTTTCTGTTTCTCCAAACAATCTCCGCTCTCATTCTCCTCCTCCTCATCCTCTTTGGGCCCGAAAACCGGGCAGGCCGAGCTCCCTTCAAACCCACTACTATTGCACTTCTCCTGCCGGTTCTAAGAGATAACACCGAAATCCAAACTTTCCAGGGCTCAAATCCAGGCCCTTTTACCGTCCTCGCCACTTCTTGTTCGCCGGCATCCTTCCTCCGGGGACCCGTACCCAGCAATATACAAGGAACAGTTGGACTTCAGTGAAACCTCGCTGTCAAAATACACTAAGTGTTCTAAATTCAGCTTCAACTCCACAGCATGATCACTAGGCCATGGATGGGATGCATGATCGATCCTTTGTTAATCTTTCATAATTAGGACCGTGATCTTGTAGTTGCTTAATTATGTGGTTTTGTTTGATGCTTTTGTTCTATATATGTGTACCTTCTCACCTTTGTTTGTATGGAGTGGCCTTTTGAGTATAAATCCAAAACTAGTGTTAAAATTAAGACTTTTGTAGTGAGACAGAATGATTATATATATCTTATATATATGAGAAATTACGGTCCGCATTTGTTGTACCACATCATCACTCTGATGATATGTTGTTTATTGGAGGTGGTAGACAGTTTTGTTTTTCGTGGTGGCTGATGGGTTTGGGGATGAAGATAGGGTTGGCAACGGTGGGTGGTTATTGCGTTAATGGTGGTCGGCGGCGAGGCGTTGCGGTAATGGTGTTTTTCGGCTGTAATGAATGAAGCTAGAGGCGCTAATTAGTTTTTCTGTGTTGCAGCAATGGGGGGATAATTTTATAATTAATTGATGAAACACAAAATGCCCCATGAAAAGAGGTACCTAGAATAGAACCCAGAAACCTTCTGTTACCCGGTAGACTTGGATTTGACCTGAATCAGAAAAGAGAAAATAGTGGGGCTATCTCTGTTCACTCCAACGCTCAAGTCAGTAAAGAGAATGTAAGAAGAATTGACAAGCGTAAAAGTAACACTGAGAATCACATACCTTCTTGCGCCAAGACTAGCTTACTTGAGTGGATTCCCGTTGCACCTTTTCCGACTATATCCCGCTCAATGCCATAAATGCCTCCATATTTGCCTCCTCTCATTACTATCCCTGGATCCGGCTCCCGTATTTAATGCTCCACGTGATACCTGCCTCTTACCATAAATGTAGCCAGATTCCTGTCCTTCGGTTATGATCATTTAAACTTGCCTTCTGTTATATCCCCTGTGACTCAGTATTTGTTGTTCATTTACTTTTATCTTATCCAAACCACTTTATTATTTTTTGGGGAAATCCAGTAAAGTTACGTGACCCATCACTTGTTTATTCTACTTTTGTTTATTGGGCTTTTCTTTCCTATTGGACCAAGGCAAATGTTTTAACTCATTATTGGACACACCATTAATAAACAATAAAAATAATTTTTAAAATCCCATGATGTGGTACAACAGATGCTGGCGATAATTTCTCGAAAAAAAACATTTTGAAAATAACTCAGTTTTTTCTTTTCCTTCTTGACACAAAGGGATGGAATCATAAAATTGAAGAGACAGGTCTCATGTTTTTTTAAAAGAAATATATTAAATAACTCAGTTCTTTTTTATTTTTTAATCATAAAATAAATTCAGAAAAAAAAAATCTCATGTTTTTGAGTTAAATGCTTTCGGATATGAGTCATTAAATTGGAACAATATGAGCAGGAAATTAGGGGCCCAATTCAAACCAACCTTGGTAAAATCTAAGACATGAACGAAAAAAAAAACTAATTCCATATATTGAGCCCACAACAAATGGACTGACTTGTCATAATATCCAGACCCAAGATTCTTGAGATCCAGACCCAAATGTAAAGCCCTTCATCCGGATCCGATATGAACTCTAGTTCAATTATATTTTCTATCCAAGTCAAACTCAAAGGTAGAGAGAGAGAGGGCCACAATTGTGTTATTAAATTCGGTTTAACCTTTCGAGTCTCCACCCTCTATTATGATTGGTTTGATTTTTTTTATAACCGAATTTGCTCAAATTCGTTCAAAAACAACAAACTTGCGATTGAACTCGGACTAACCCGTGGTTGAACTAGAAATTCAGGCTAAACTCTTAATTTAGAATAAATTATTCTAAAATGTATTATTTTACGGTATTATAATATATTTATACTTAAAATTATGATTATGACATCTTCAGTTTGACCGAGTTGACCCTTTATTAATTCTTTCGGCCGGTTCGCTTACTGGTCCGATTCTAATAACACTTAATCACACAAATAACAGATCCAACCGAGCTCTATAAATATCAAAGCCATCAAATCTCAAATTCATAAAAGAATAATGTGTAATAATAGCAAAGTTGAAACATGAAAGCCAGGGCTGGAACCACATAATAAGGACATGTTAACAGCTTTCATTTCTTCCATGAAGATTAGCTTAACAATAATTATTAATAATTCGATCAAACGACAGGACTTTTGAGCTAGGCAGCTTCTCGGAACCCATCTACTTGTGTACGACGTTAAAGATAATTACAAACCTCAAAAACACCAAAATAAAAATAAAAAATAAAAGTAAAAAATGAAAGGCAAAGTTGGCACATGTAATTGTGAGTGAATCTTGTATCCCAAGTGATTCCCTTCTCTATTTCCACCGCCTTTTAAGGAGTTTGCCAACACGTAATTCCTACTACTAATTGCTTTCGTTTCTTTCCTTCTTTAATTTGGTGTTGCATCAACACAAATGTGGTACATTTTGCCGTCTTTTGGTTTTAATCACTAGCTTGCTTCTTTCTTTGATAACTATTTTTCCGACAAATTTTTTAGTATTACGTTTGAGTCACACTAAAAATGTCGTTTCAAAAGGTCGACGGTATTTCTAAAGAGGTAATTTCAAATTTACTCGTCTTTTTAGCATTAATTACTGAGAGCATGAAACGAGAGAGAGAGAGAGAGAGAGTTAAATTAGTTAAGAATTTTAAAGATATTTTGATGTATTTCTTCACAAGTGTGCAAATGGAAAATTTATTACATGTATATGATACTTATTTAATGCAGTAAACTAATAGAAACATGTAACCAGTAAAAGGAAAAATGGCATTTTTAGTCCCTTACATTTGAGCCCGTGACACATTTAGTCCCTTTTGTTTATTTGTAGCAATTTTAGTTCTTACGTTTGAGCCTGTGGCAGTTATAGACCATTTTATTTGTAACTGTAGATTAAACAGGTCACTTGGAGCATTTTTACAAAATTTATAAATTATGGGTTAAGACATGAACTGTAAAACTAAAAAAACTGCACTTTTGATATTCTAATTTGACCCATTTTCTTTTGAGGTTGAGAATTTTGCCTTATGAATTTGCAGTTTATAATACTTTATATCATTTTACTGAAATCCAACTCTCAAGTGTTTTAATTTAAACTGCAAACTCATATGTCAAAATTCTCAATCTCAAAGAAAAAGATTAAAACTTTAACATGGTTAACTATATGGTATTAAAAGTGCAATTTTTTAATTTTATAATTCATGTCTTAACCCATAATTTATAAATTTTATAAAAAGACCCAAGTGATATGTTCAACCTTCAACTACACGTAAATGGACTAAAACTGCCAAAAGCCAAACGTAAAGGACTGAAACCGCCACATATAAAGAAAATTGACTAAAACTACTACAAACTCCAAATGTAAAAAACTAAAAATGTCATTTTTCCACCAATAAAATAAACATGAGCTCTTATTTATTTGTACTTATAATATAAAAAAAAAATTACACTTATATCATTAATTTCTAAAACTGCACAACTCAGTTGAATAAAATAATGTCTCATTCAAAAAAAAGAAAAAATTACTTCATGCACATGATGTATCTATTATTAAACATATATATCAAACTAATAAAAACAAATCATCAATAAATATGACCACCCCTATTTGCTCAAACTTTTTTTAAAAAAAATTGCACGTGTACTCACAACTATACTCATTATGAAACGTTTATGAAATTGCATTTTCTAGAACAATGCCACTAGGGAAGAAAACTGGTCAAATTTGTACACAATGCAGAATGCAGTGTGAAAAAAGGGGACTACAAACTTTGGGCTGTAAAGGAAAGGAAAGGAAGGCCCCAAAGGAAAAGCCACTGCCCACTTACAGCCATCATTACTTGAGCCTTGAGTCCCATTCCCACATTATTATACCAACTTTATCTTCTTCTTAGTTCCAAATATAATATTTGAGAACTGTCTATCAACTCCTATCTTTCTTATTTATTCTCTCACAATAAAAAAATAGATATATGAGTCTCTTAAATCTCATATTCTATTGTGAAATGATAGTTAAAAGAAGCCAGAAAATCTAATCTCCGTTAAGATCTAATCTACGTTAGATAATTAATATACAAAAGAACAAATTGAAAAAAGTCTCACATCGGATAATGATTCACTTCCAACTTCAACCTATTACCTTAAACTTTAACAAAGCCAAAACATAACACAAACTCATCATATCATATCATCCTAGCTTCTTAGTGATTCATACAAAACATCATCATAATTCATACCCAAATTTACATAATACTACAACTATCAGTGTTTTCATCGCTGAAGATGTGGGTATACTGGTCGGTTGCCGGAGCCGGCGGGCCGTAGTACATTTGTGGCGGCGGCCGGGCGTACATCATCGGGTGGTACATGCCTTGGCCGCCGTGTGCTTGCTGCTGCTGTTGTTGCTGCTGCTGCTGAGCCATCATCATCTGTGCCATGTATTGCTGCTGCTGGCTCATATATGGGTTCCCCTGTCCCATTCCGGGATAGTATCCGCCGCCGCCGTTCAAGGCTGCTCCAGCCGGCAACCCCTGTACCGCCGAAATATTTCCGGGATGACCCATCGGAAAATTATTCCCCATTTGAGGCATCGGACCACCACCACCGCCGATACCTCTACCGCCTAATCCCATCTCGTGGAATCCCTGGGGCAAATTGTTCATCATCATTCCTCCGCCGCCTCCTCCGCCTTGCATTTTCCCTCCGCCGCCGTTCTTCCCACTGGCGCCGCCGTTTTGGGGACCCCCCTTCACGTTTGCGGATCCGTTTTTACCCTCTCCTCCGGGCATGCCCCCGGAGTTTTTACCGCCTTGACCGCCGTGATTTTGATTTCCGCCTTTGCCGTTCTTACCTCCATTACCGTTCTTGCCGTCATTATTATTGCCTCCCATGGCCTTCAATTGCATAGCCATATCAGCCCCACCACCGCCTTTCTTGTCTTTCCCACCATTATTGAACACTCCCTTCAAAATACCATGCATCATTCCATTACCCCCTTTAGCTCCGCCACCTCCGCCGCCCATAATAGTTATCGGTTTAGTCGGCGGATGGCGTCCGTCAAACTCATCATCAAATTCATCATCGAACTCATCGTCGAAGTCATCAAAATCGTCGTCGAATTCATCGTCTTCATCCTCAGGCAAGGCGGCGAACTTCACGGATTTCTGGTCCTTGGGAGGAGCTTTCAGATCCTTTGCCCCTTTCATCATGTTCTGCATCTGGGCTTGTTGTTGTTGGGCACCCTTCTGCTGGTCCTTTCCGCCCTTTTGAGATTTGTTGTCTTTTCCGCCTTTGAAGTTGTCAATTTGCATGTTCTTGAACTGGTTGTTCAAGTTGAACGCACCGCCGCCGCCCTTGGGCGCTCCCCATAACTCTGCGTGCTTTCCAGATTTATCGAGCTTCTTTATAAGTGTCGCCGGATCGACATTTCCGGTCACGGTCACTTTTCCCTGGTCGGAATCAATTTTAACAGCGTAAACTCCTGTAAAAATAAAAGGCGACAAGAAATCAGTGACATACCGCTGAAGAAATCTAACAAAAAGACCCATAGAGATAGCAAGAAAGCCAATTTACCATCGATTTTCTGCAATTTCTTTTTCACTTTCTGCTTGCAACCTTCACAATGTATGTTCACTCTGAGAACACATGTCTGCAAGAAAATTTGGGATACACAGAGAGAAAAAAAAATATGAGAACTGTCCAAATTAGAGCAGGAAAACATCCCAACAGAAAAATATCCTCAAAATCACTTGTTTTTGGGAGAAAATTGTTATCTTTATAAGTTTTCAACACCACAAGTTTCCAGGTTGAAGATGAGTGGTGTATTTTCCCACTGTCTTGGCAGAAACTTATGAATAGGCAGTGTAAAACCATCTTGAAATTATAAACAAATGCTAAAAAAACTGAAGCAGAGGAAAGAAAACAGAGAACTACATAAAAATCTCAACTTGAAAGAAAGAAAGAAGCAAAAAAACAGTACCTGACTCTTCAAAAAGTCTGGTTTATTCATTCTGTTTGATGAAGGTGAAAACACAGACTACAGAGCAACTCCTCAGAACAAATGGGTGCTATGTTCCACTCCTCAAATCAGTGAATCTTCAAACAAGAAAGGGGGAAATTGAAGAGAACCCTCTTGGGAAGAAACAAGAAAATGCAGAGAAAATGTAAATTCCAGGGAGGAGAAAAGAGGGGAGAGAAGGGAAGAGAAGCCAGGGAGGTGGTTGATTGGGAAGGCTTCTTGAAGCATAAATGAAAACTATTCAGGGCCCTTTTATGGCTTTTTCTAGCTCAATAGTTACTTGGGGTGGTGTGCTTTTTTTTTGAAGAAAAAAAAAAAAAAGGAGAAAGGCAAAAGAATAGTGAAGAAGAGAGTGAGCGTCACACTCCAAGGCATGAGCTGTCTTTCCAATAAACAAGTTCTAATATTGGCGGATTCGATATCAATAGCAGCATCAACAACAGAAGATGGCTTTCTCTTTGCTTTGGTACACATAGTACTTCTTCTGTCAACTACAATTTTAATGGCGGTTTCAATTTCTTTTTTTTTTAAGATAAATTTTTATCATTATTTATACAATTTAAGCCTATTTTTAATTCTTGTTTAAGTTTTAGTCTATATATATATATATTTATTTATTTCCAATACACTATTTTTAAAATCATTCTAAATTAATGTTTTAACGACAATTACATTGCAATTTCAAGCCTAATTTCATTATCTTTTTACCTTATGACATGTTCGCACGTGTGTTAGACGCAATTTTCTATCTGATTTTTCATTATTTATTATATTTAATTACAATAAAGTAAACTTACACCATATTCGATATCTCATATTTTGATTATGTTTCGATTTTATTTGTTTTTTCTTATTATACATCACATATTTTATAATAATTTATCAAGAGTAAATTCATACTTATTAATTACAACTTTTTATAATTATTTTAAATTTCAAAATAAGTTTTGAAAGACATCTTTTAGAATGGTCTATTGTACATGTCTTTACTTATCAAGCACCTTAGAAAATGTAAGTGCATTATTTAGAAACAGGTCAGTATCCAATCGGTTGTGACCTATAATGTGCTACATAAAATTTAGTAGTTCGATTTATAATTCTACCCATTTCTTTTATATTTTTGCACAGATGGACAGAACGGTGCAAATAGACGCCCCCCAACTTAGCCCCGGAAATTTTAATAGTTAATTGTTCGAAGAAAAAAAGGGGGGGCTGGAGGGGGAGGCGTGTTTATTAGCTTTATTTACTGGTCAACATATCGGTTGTTTTTTAAAAATTTCCATAACTTCCCAACAATTTCTCAGGCCTTCCATCTGAGTTGCAGCTCACTAGAAAACATGAACGAAAAGAAACAAAAGACAAACGCAATAGTCCTCAGTACCCTCAGATATTTATGGTCCTCACCTCAGTAATTAATAAATTATAGTACTATTTCACCTCCGTCAGCTCCCAATTACTATCGGTCCCGTGTTGTTGACCTTAGTGTTCTAATTACGAAATTCTCCCTGTTGTTTTCAAATTTACATTTACTCTCCTGAACTTTTGATATAATTATAAAATTAACTTTGATGTTTAAAAAAAATACTCCTTTAACCTTAAAGATTGTACTAAAAATTAAATTATAATACTATTTATCAATGTTTTGTAAACCGGACTGAATATCGAATATGTGGAGAGTACGGGTTAAAGGGTCAGAACAAATGAAAAAAAAAATAAAAGGATGTCATAATAATTTTAATTATAAATATATTATAATACATGAAAATATTATATTCAGTTATAAATATGTTAGAACATTAAGAGTTTGACTTTGATTTTTGATTTAACGAATAGTTAAACCCTGTTCAACCACAGGTCAATTTAATTTTTACCAAATTTTATTTTTAAATAAAATCAAACTGATCATGATAGAGGTTGACCTGGTGGCTCAACTCGGGTTGAACAACACTACAATTTATGTTTATGTTGTTTGTTTTGTAATTTTTACAATACGTATGATTATTTGTCTTGTAATTTTTATGTTTTACGTGTTCCGTTTTGTAGTATAAACAACCAAGGAAAATGAGAATTTTGTAAGTTTGGAAACAACAAGATAAACTGTAATTACATCTAAAGTTCAGGGAGATAAATATGACTTTCAAAACAGCATGAATGATTTTATAATTTTATCTAATGTTAGAGTTTTCTGTGATCATTGTTGCATCAAAGTAGATGAAGACGTCATGATTTAAGTGACTTGAAAGAGAACGAATATGAGTTTAATCAAATTAAAATTAATTATCTTGACATGTTTGGTTTACTTACAATTGTATGAATATAATTCATGATTTTTTATTTTTAAATCCATAATTCAAACCATGTAATTTTTTTTTTTATATATCGTTTCATTCCCTTATTATAGACCCTCAACCCAAACCCCCTTTCTTTGACTAATCATGTTTTTTCCCATAGATTTACACTAACTATTTGAATATGTGATACCAATCTAAAGAACTCATAAAGCAACATAGTTAAATATTTGACTCGCTCTGTTCTCTTGTGGCTTGTGTAGGAAAAATTTTGTTGGAGGGAAGTTTTTTGTTAGAAATTTTTTGGAGGGAAGTTTTTTTTGGGAAATTGTGTAAGTGAGAGATAAAAAAGTGTAATGATTGTGTTATTTTTTGAATTTATGTGAGTATGTATTTAGAGGAAATTTTAAAATTTTAATTTTGAATTGTTGAAAAAGTGAAGTCGTTTCTTTGTGTAAAGTTTTGAAAAAAAAAAGATGATTCTTGGGAAATTGCTACAAGAGAACAGAGCCTAAAACTACATTTGAAAGGAGAAATAATAATAATAGTAAAAAAGCAAGAATGCAAATATCATTTATCACCTTGACAAAGCTATCCTCTTCCCTACAACATTTTACTATTAATTTTCAGTTTTATTTCTCAATCTATTTTAGATTTAAGTCTATCAAGCAAACACACACAACCCTCTCCCCCCCCCCCCCCCCCCCCCCCCCCCAATTCTCTCTCTTAACCTGGTCAAATTACATTTACCTTTCCCAATATTTGTTTAAATTACGAATCAGTCAATATAGGTTTTGAAAATTATAAATATATTCCTTAACTATACGATTTTTTTTTTTATTTGTGTGTGTGTGTGTGTGTGTTTTTTAACTAACAATAAGAGTGTTGCCGAGTAGCGACTCAGTGATATTTGAGTGTTCAATCGAATCTAAAATTTTGTTCATGTTCGATTATTTATTAAGATCGATTTTGGTAATTATAACCAAACTAAAAGGATATTTTGTAAGTTTCAAAAATTACAAGAATTGATTCGCAATTTAATCAAATCTGGGGAAGGTAAATGTAAATTGCCCCATTCTTTCACAGAATAGATGGTAAAAAAGTATTGACAAAATATATTTTAAATGAAATTTTTAAGATTATAAATCTGACCATTTTTAGTTGAATATGCTAGCAAATTAAGCTCCCATGTGATTGAAGCATTTGGTAATTCAAAGTCAAAGGACACATAAAAAACAATGATTATTATTATTATTATTATTACTAATTAATTAATTAAGAAATATGAACGGATCAGAAATTAGTACAGGAATGAATTTGGTTGACTTGAAGGCCTAAACCCTGACTCCTAACAAATAAAAAAATAAAACAAAAAACAGAAAATGAGAAATTAAATATTAAAAATGAGAATTAAGATGAAAATGAAGGTGGACACAAACTGGTATTTGTCAGTAGGAAAGCTGGTCTTTATTACTGCCCAATGAATATTATTTGATTTGATTTGATATATTATTATTAGTTTATATAGTTTTGCAGAGTTAATTACTTATTAGTCATTAATTAATTATACATGCAGTCTAGCTAGTCTTGAGTCTAACCATGCATGATGCAACTATGAAAGAATCTTGAATGCACTAAAACCTAGGAAGAATTACTAACCATTGTATTGTTTTTCTTTTTTAAATTCTAATTATATATATATTGTACTTTTTTAAAAAATATTTATATTATCACCTCTATATATTTGTAGACATTTTCCACCTTTTTGTTTTGTTAGGGCTAGTGACATCAATGTAATCTTGTTGGCCGGGCTCACAAAGGGTTTTGGAGTCCGAAATATAACAAGAGTAATTTTTTATTTTATTTTTTAAAAATATGTTATATATCAGAGATTAAACTCAATACATGATATTTTAACAGTTAAATTCCTAATCGCAATACATTAGAATTTAAGCTCAATAGACCAGACGTTAAACTCAATATGTGGCGAGAGAATTTCATGTTAGACGGATGTACAGTTCAAAAGGAGACTCTACTACATGCGCACAACATTTATTTATTTATTTTTTATAGAAAAAGCAATACCTTTTTTTATTTTACATGCACTACCATTTAAAAAAAAGAAAAGAAAAAAGAAGATGCACTATTTCGACTATTAAAATCTATATTTTTAAATTTTTTTTTATAAAGAGACAATACTTTTTATTTTTCATGCACTACATTTTTTTTTAAACATCCACTACTTCTACGTAGACATGACCACGATTCTAACACTTCCAGTTTCGGTTCATAGGTAGTGGAATTGGAACATTAGGGAACGGTTCCGCAATCCCCTATTCTACCATGATTCTGGTTCAAATTTTCACCAGTTCATTTTTTTTTTTCCTTTTTATTTAAGTGTAAATATTAAAGTAATTTTGTCAATAGTTTTTAAGTATTATAAATTCATAAATTTTCAAACATTATTGTTTTATAAATATTGTTTCTTAATTTTAATTAACAAATATTCTAACGTTCTACTTATATATATA
This sequence comes from Leptodermis oblonga, assembly GCA_016801395.1. NCBI lineage: Eukaryota > Viridiplantae > Streptophyta > Magnoliopsida > Gentianales > Rubiaceae > Leptodermis > Leptodermis oblonga. Next base: position 10,858,727 of record CM028755.1, read on the forward strand.
TATATTTAATTCTTTTACTTATATCATATATGATATATTTTTATATTAATATATAAATTAATAATATACGCAATGTAATTAATTTATATATTATTATAATATATCTCATATAAATTTTTCTATATAATTATCTATTTTACTAGTAAATGTATATCGTGGTGTAGCCAGAAAAATATATATAAGGGGTCTAATATAGAAAAAAAAAAATTCCACACAAGTAAATAAATATATCACTCACATAAATATATAAATATATAAGGGGTGAGGTGGGAGTTGGTGGGGTCTTGAGACCTCTTTGGACCCCCTTAGATCCGCCTATGAATGTAGTGGTTTTCAATGTAAATTTGTAGGAAATTTTTGAAAACTAGAACTATCGATTCCGGTTCTTCAAAAGGTAGAATCATAACTGAACTATCTAGGGATGTCCGGTTACGATTTTGGTTAACCGAAACCATGGCCATGAGTTCTACCCTAAAAATCGATAACTTTTGTTTTACATGTGCTATTTTTTAAAACAACCACTACTTTTATCCTTACCATCGGTACTTTTTATTTTACATGCACTAATTCTACCAAATCAAAATGTCATACATTAGATACTATACGCAATACTTTTTTTTTTTAAGAAACACGCAAACTTATTACATCATAACATACAAACGATAATTTTGAGGTTAAAATTGACACTTGTTCTTACCAATTAAAAAAAAAAAGAAGAAAAATATATGCATGCTTTTTAATAACTACTTGTAGACATGAGCGTCGAACAATATGGCAGTCCAGATAATGTACGCAATACATAAGAGACTAAATTTGATACATGGTATTTTATTAGCTAAATTTATACTCGCGATATATCAGATATTTAACTCAATAAGCAATATGCCGGATGCTAAACTCAAGACATACATAACAATAAATGTCATATTTTATTATTCCAGATAAAACAATCGATGCAACTATGGATAATTTAACCTGATAATATTAGGTTACAAATAGTTGAAAATACATCAAGTCGAAGCTACATATATCTAAACAAGTAATAATCATGTTGATTTAACTAGTATAACAAAATATTGTCATCGCGTTAGGCAAATCTCGTTCCAAGATAAGAATTTGATTTAGGATTTGCCACGAATTTTCCGAGGAAAGCCTCCAAAAGATTTGTAGACTTTCACTCGAAAATGATAAAATATCATGTTATTTATGTGGGAAAGAAACCCCTGCTCATTCAGTGACACAAAATATCTAATTATGAGAGAACAAAATACTCCTCTTAAAAAAATAAAAGTAAATTAGATAGAAATCTGTAAAAAAAGAAAACTATTTCCCACATCTTCGTCGTAATGTGGAGATAGGGGAGAGAAGATTAAAACAGATGACGAAAGCTTCGTAGGATTTGTAAGAAGAACGAAAGACAGAGAGATACCGGCGAGTCTACATCTTCTTCTTACTTTTATACTACAAGATAGAGGAAATTTTATCTATTAATAAATAAATAGTCATTATAATTATGACTTAATTACACTATTGTTAATTAATTTGTGGGGAAAGAAATATTTAGAACTAATATAAATATAAATTGAACTTCTAACATTTGAGTGACTCTCTATACATCACAACTGTTGAGATACCGACTCACTCACAGGTCGATGAATCAAAGCACTGACTACTACTAAACAGTAAACTCCATTCACTCAGCCAAAAAATGGTAATCATTCCCGAGTTCGTTAAAATTGACAATTCACAAATATGTATGAATGATTTCAGATTTGTACTTGTGTTTATCATGCATACATTTATACGCTGAAGCAACTAGGCACACTGTCTTCATTTCACACGCTTTACTTGGTTGCTTTATTAGCATGCGTGCCACTCCAAACAAAAAACCAGAAGCTCATGAATATTCTTTACTTGTTCATAGAAAAGGAAAATGCCCCCTAAACTCACAAATTTAGGAAAAATGGCATTTTTAGTCATTTACGTTTAGCTTTGTGGCAGTTTTAGTATCCTTTACCTGTAATGGAAGGTTGAACAAGTCACTTGGGACATTTTTACAAAATTTATAAATTTTGAGTTAAGACATAAACTGTAAAACTAAAAAACTGAACTTCTGGGTATCAAAAATGCGCATGGAAAAGGGCAATTTTATAATTTTTTGTAAATATATGGTATCAAAAGTGCAATTTTTTAATTTTACAGTTTATATCTTAACCTTAAATTTATAAATTTTGTAAAAAGTGCCTAAAATGACCTATTTAACCTTCATTTGCTGGTAAAGGGGACTAAAAGTCTAAAACTGCCACATTGACAACAAAATGGACCCAAATCGCCATAGAGAAACAAAAGGAACTAAAATTGTAACATGCCTAAATGTAAGGGACTAAAAATGTTATTTTTCCTGCAAATTTACATCATCAAAAAGATTGCACAATCGATCGATTTCCTTGTTAAGGATGAACCAGATGGAAAACTAGGGGTGTTCGGTTCGATTCAATTTAGTTTGGGTTTTGAATAGATTTGTACAGTTCGAATTGAGTCGAGTTTTGAGTTGAATTACTTGTGTCAGTTTATAATATAATTGAGTAATACTTTTTCTTCCGAGGAAGAAAAAAAGAGAGTATATGTTAGTTATGTTCGGATAATTGTGTATACAACTCGACCAGAACCAAATCAAAACAATTGACAATTTCAATTCGGTTAAATGGGTAAGGTGTTTTTTTTTTTTTTTTTTTCAGCAATCCTATTTCTTGATGTGCATGTATGTAGTGTGTCCAGTTCGATCTTCGGCACATATAACTGGGCCTATGATCTGGCCCAAGTTAGCTCAACGGTAGAGAATAACTTGTATTTGGACAAAAGGTAAAGACTGACGCGACGAGCCGGAAGACAGTTAATTCCTTGTTTTACCTTGTTGAATGACATGGGAGGACCTCAAAGCAAATGACTTATTTCCTTTATAAATATTAAATGGTGTACTCACCTCTAAAAGGAGATACTCTTTTTTACCCTACTAAACTTTGTTCATGCTTTTTACTTACTTTGGCAACGAAGCGGGGCAACCCCTGATCGACTGGAGATGACGAACAGGTACTAGAGATGACGTATCAGAGCAGATGCGACCCTGAGACGCTCACCAACAAGCCATGCTTCATCAGTATGTATCAACAATTGGATTAATCATGTTTTGTGGGATACTATCATACTTTTTTTGTCTCATATAAAAAATCTGGGTTCTAAAACAAATATAAAAAGTACAATGTTTATAAGTGTTATGGTACAATTAAAACATGAAATTAGTAATTTGAAATGATTTTTTCTTTTTAAATATTTGTTAATTACGAATGACACATAATCCTATTAGTAAATGTATAGAATGTAAAAGAGTAAAAACAAAACTCGCTAATTTATTGGGATAATAAACCTTTTTCTTTTTCTTTTTTTGAAATATGACTCTTTAAATACTTGGCTCTTTTTGTTTTGATACCACCCCTAATCTTAAATAAATATCACTCGTTTGAAATCTTACTTACATTATTATTAAAAAATAAATTTATCATTACATGTTTTTCCACTTTATTTCCGCCACTAATTTTCACAAACAAATTTCTCTAAGAATTATTCTCTCCCCAAATAAAAAAATTTTCTCATTTTAATAACTTTGGTTAAAATATTGAAGAAAATTTTGACATCCACTAGTGAAGTGCCATGGTTCATCTTTTATCTTGGCTCTTTTAGGTTTAGTGCCAGTGCCGACATCCTGGCTGTTTGGCGCGATTGCAAAATAATTGGGTACAGCCAGCCGTACATATGATACGCACGTGAATTCATTATTTTGCAAATGGACGGTTCCCAAACGTTATTTTTTTTCTTGGATCAAGTTATTATGTTCATGTCCTCATAATTTCTCTCAATACGAAAACAACAACTTATATTGGATTCCATCATTTGAATTGTGACGTTTTCCTTCCACAACAATTAATATATATACTAAGACTATAGTATCGTCATTGAACCATTTGGGTAGTGATTAATAGCTCGTGCAATTTGCCCATTTTTTATAACGTCCGGAACTTTTTTGTTTTAAAAATAACCTTAGAGGTTTATTTAGCCCCTGGACGAAACATTAAGAGTTTACTTGAACTTTTGCCCAAAGTTTCTACTGCTGGTCAAAAGACCAAAATCACCAAAAATTAAGGAAAATGGACCACAATTACTACTACAAAAACAAGAGAGACCAAAAGTGCCACGAGGTCAAGGCAGAGGTACCAAAAAAACTATTTTTCCTTTACTTTTAATACTCTTACTAATATAATTATGTGCGACTCACAATTAACTTACCTTTGAAAAACAAGGACATAACTAGAAAAATGATAACAAATTAATTATTTTAAATGTTATACTCAAAACATGTATAAAATTATACATTTGCAAAACAAGACTCTTCTAATGGAATAGAAGAAATATAAAATTGTACTACGATATAATATTAATGTATGAATGCAAAATTTTGATATTACAAATTATGTTTACAAATATTCCCTATAGTGTTTTCATAATTACAATCACCCTCTAATTTATTCAAGATTTTTCAAAAGAACAAGGTTGAATCATTCTATTTGTCCCTTAATTTGGAATATTTTTTCCATTTAGTTCCTTAACTTGAAATTGTTTCATTATTATCCATCAATTTCAGATATTGTTTCAGAATGGTCATGAGCCCACATTCTTACAATATTTGAACTACTATTGAATAAACATGTGTTGTTTCAAGTTAAATTAAAGGGTGAACAAAATAATTAATCTTTATTTTTTTTCATTTGTTGTCCTTGTTAATGTCTATGAATCTCATATGTTAGACGAAAATAACTCGAGTATTATAAATTTCGAGCTCGCTACCATTTTAGAATAATTTTTATGTAAGGGACGAAAACTAAACAATTTCAAGTTAACGGAGACAACATCTCAAAGTTAGATACCAATGAATTGATTTAACCAAATAACAAATAGGCCCACAAAAATGCATTTCTTTTACTCCAATAAAAATATTTGTAATTTCACCAAAATTTGATGGAGGTAAATAAAATTATTAGAAAACTTGATTAATATTTATAATTTTATCAGAAATTGGAGGAAGTAGATGTAATTCACACTTAAATTAAGTAGATTAAAGGTAAATACTAGTTTTTGTATTACAAAAAAAAGTTATACAAAATTATTAGGATGTATAACAGGAAATATCACACAAAAGTTTCAAAATATTTTTTTATGAGAAAAAAGAGTTATTGTCTATCGAAAAAAAAGACCAAAAAATCAAATTTGAAAACGCCTAATTATTTTAAACCCTTCAATATTTTGAGGGAAATTTGGATTTTGCTATTAAGTTTTCACAACGTTTTTTTCCCTTGAATTAATATTATTTCTCCTAAAAAAGTAATGCTAAAGATATAGTGGTTAAATTGAAACTACATCTAAAATACAGGAAGTCAAAAGTAATTAGTCTCCTAGTAAAATGTTGAAAACAACAAAAAATATTTAAAATGTGAAAAGTATTTTAAAAAAAAAATATGGGGCATGATATTTGCAGCGACGGTTTCGATATTTGCAGTAACATTTTCTTGTGAAAAGTCTAAAATACCCCTAACACTTAAAAAAAAAAACACCAAAATATCGCTGGTCGCCGGCGACATTTTTGGCCCAAAATGTCGCCGGTCGTCGGCGACACTTTTGGCCCAAAATGTCGCCGGTCGCCGGAGACACTTCCCCCCCCCCCCCCCCCCCCCCCCCCCCCCCCCCTCCCCCCCTTCAATTTGATATTTGCAGTAACCACCGGGCGGATCTTCGCCAATCCGGTAAAAAATTCACATTTTCGACAAAAATACTAACACATCCGGACATAATACAACTAAATTAATCAAACCAACTATCTAAAATAATACCGCAAAACATTATAACTTTAGCCACTAATCTTTTTCCGATCCGAGTCGTCTCGATTTTTATCCAATTTTGTAATTCCACCCGGCTCTGCTTTGCAGGAATTATTAAACGGAACAGAGACCGTGAGTTGCTTTTTCAAATTCTTTTTTCAGCCTGCACGGGCTGCATAGTTGGTTTGTAATTTTTTTTTTGTCTAGGGGTATTTTTGTCTTTTTATAGGGGAATATCGCTGCAAATATCAAAACCGTCGCTGCAAATATCAATTCCGAAAAATATTTGTTCACTCATGTAAAAAGGACGAAAATAATCAATTTTTAGTTGTCATATCACAAAGTAAATGAAAGATTTAAGATGGAGGAGGAGCCCATCCCTCGACAAGGACTTCAGAGTGAAACCTTCAAAAGCATTTAATGGGACATATCATATTTGTTTGGTACTTTCGGGTCTACGTTTAATTGTTTGGGGCTTAAATATTAGGCCGAATTACAATTATCTTCCTCGATGATCGGTCAAATTAAGAATTAGTTTTTACTGTTCAAAAATTACAAATATTTTATTGAACAATTCAAAAGTTATTTGGTTTTGTGTTTACTTATAGAAATCAAAATCAGGTTGTATAATTGGTTACAAAAGATTTAATATGATAATGATCAAATCTGAACAACAAGAATGTAATTAATCTATCAAATTGTAAATTTATATATAACATAAATCAAAACAATGTAGGAGTATAAAACTCACAATTTACTAAACAAATCTCATACTAAAAGTCACGGATGTGCCATTAATTAATTACCAATGAAAACCTCAAGACTAAACTTTTTCTGAGTGTTCGACCGAGTCTTTATTCACCATAGTCATAAATATAATTAAAAAGAAAACCATAATTATGAAAAAATTACCATAACCGAGGAAACTTAATTATTTAATGGAGAAAACTAAGTACAATCGAATGAAAGAAAGCAAAAAAAACTAAAGTCCTCATCCCATAGAGTTGGGAGGGATGGAGAGAGAGAAAGAGGGCGGTGAGAGTGGATATTCTTGAATTGAAATTAGTGTTTTCATAAAATATTTTTGACATCAATTTGTGCACTATAATTTTAGGTGAATACTATCAGATCATCTATGTAGTGATTAATAACCTAGTCAAAATTTGTTATGTGATCTTCTTTGTTGAGTTGACAATTTTAATATCCACTTTTTTGTTATTTTTAATTTTAATTTGTGCAGAAACTTGAATAAAGTGGATTCATATAGGCAACGGGATTTAAGACGCGCATACCACTACAGTTTTTTTTTTTTTTTAATACTCGGGAACAATACCCGTGGAGTGTATTGCGGATACACTCTCAAATATCTTGTACTCTATTCAAGATACTATATTCAAATAATTTGAAGAGAGTATTTGCAACACTCTCTTCAAGTATCTAAGAGAGTAGTAATACTCAATTCTCTCTACTTGAAGAGAGTATTACAAGATATTTAAAGAGCGTATTGCAAGACACTTGAAGAGAGTATCCGTAATACTCTCTTCAAGTATCTTGTAATAGTCATTTCAAGTATCTTTAATAAAGTTACTACTCTATTTAAAATACTTGAAGAGATTATTACAAAACACTTAAAGAGAGTATTATGGATATTCTCTTCAAGTATCTTGAATGGAGTTACTTGAACAGATTATTTCGAATACTTTTAGAGACAGTAACAAGACACTTGAAAAGAGTATTACGGACGCTTGAAAAGACTATTACAAGACACTTGAAGAGAGTATTACGGATACTCTATTCAAGTAGTTTGAATAGAGTTACTACTATATTCAGGATATTTTAGAGACTATTACAAGACACTTGAAGAGAGTACGCTTGAATAGAGTTACTACTCTATTTAAGATACTTTAATAGACTATTACAAGATATTTGAAGAGAGTATTACGAATACTCTCTTCAAGTAACTTGAATAGAGTTACTAATCTATTCAAGACACTTTAAGAGGTTATTACAAGACATTTAACATTTAAAACGAGTATTACGGATACCTCCTCATATCTACTACTCTATTCCAATATCAGTTTTTTTTTTTTATTTAAAATTCTTAAAGTGATAATTGAACAAGTATCATTTTTATGTTGTTCAAGTATATGTTTTTTTTTATTAAAAAAAGAACACATGACACACAAACACACACGAGTGCACACACAAACAATACCATTTAAAATGCATAATGAATGCATGAACAGGTTCATGCACGGATGTGCTTCCGTGGCATGCATAAACTCGTTTCATGCAAGACTAACTCTTATTTTAAAGTTTGATAATTCATATGTATATATACAAAATATTTTTTATTACTAATAATTCTTTTTTTATAATTTAAATTTGTTTATATGTTATGATGGATATCATTCAAGCTTTTTAATTATTTTGACTAATCTGATTCAGTAACCCCATCAATCTCTTAACGTTAGCCGTTCTGATGCTGATCCCATTTTCAAAACATTGATCGATACCCTATTAATTACCACAAACACTTGGGCAGCTGCCTCAACCGCGATGACTGGCCGGTGGTAGTGATGAAGTTGGTGCTAATTTGGTTGTTGAATTATGAAAAAAGTAAATATATTTTTAAAAATATAACGAGCAATACTGAAAAGTACTCTAACAATATAGGATTATTAAATATTTAAACCTTCGCTTTTAATCTTTCTCTTTTATTATTTTCTTGGTTTCCCTTTTTTTTTTCGGTGAAAAGGAAGAAAAAACAAACACTTGACCATAACCTAACACTTCGTGAACTATATGACTACTTATATTTATCAGTCCTCATAATAAAGAAGTTAAAACTTCAAAGTATCATAAAATCCTAGGATAAATTACAAAATGAAAAAATTCATAATATTTGTGTGAATTACAAAATGAACCTTGATAGTTTAAGAAATTATGAAATCTTCTTCATGGGGTCCTTTGAAAAAAATTATATCTGTGATTTCAAATTTTTAATTCACTCTAAGGGTTAATTTTGTATTTTCAAAGTTTACTTGATAATTTGAATAAAAAAAATTCAAGAGTTTTGTAATTTACCCTAAATATTTAATGTATTAAACAAGGAAAGATTAGAAAGTATGTAGGCCTAGACATTTAAAAATATGCAATAACAAAACTGGTCCATAGTTGACAATAAAAGATGCAAGCTAGTAAAGTACTTTGTAGGACATTGACAACTATGAACCAATAAAGAAAGAAATTTGCATCAAAATTTAGTTGTGTGATTAATGCTCAAAACGTTTAAAGCTCTTTAGCATAAAATGGGAAATGTCACTTTCCTCCTTTGCTATTTCATTGTTAAAGGCATGCATTGAAGGTGCCTTTTCATTTTGGTTTTTCCACTCTAAGAAATGAGAACCCAAGGAAAAATAATGTTTGCAAATGAGTTTATTTTAATATGCCATCTTTTAAACACCTTTTTTCATTTCAGCTCAGAAGAAACTAACACCATACTCTAGTAGGGAAGAAAATGAACACGAACGTTCACAAACAAGTTTGGAATTAGTTTGGTTAAACTTCGACTCGAGCTCGTTTATTTAATAAATAAGCGAATACGAATAGAATTTTAGGCTAGATTAATAAATAAAAAAAGGGATGAAAACTCTTTTATGTTCATGAACAAGTTCCATTAAGATATTACTCATCTACAAACAAACTTGGACTCGTTTATATAATAAAAAAATGAGCACCAACATAATTATAATCTCGACTAATAAATGAATAGTCCAAAGCTCCACTCAGACTGGCTCAAGATATATCACCCTTACACTCTATGTCCTATTAAAAAAGTCACATTTCTAAAACTATTTTTATCTTGATAAATTTATTTTCTATCTTACTAATACAATTTAATTCGATTACAATTAACTCATACTTAAAAAATAAAGGGTATAAGTGACAAAAATTGTGTCAAATTATTAATTTTAAGTGTTTTACATGCCACTCATAAAAAGTTGTGTATGTTTCAAAAATCTCAAAAATTTGTATCGAATATGTCTTACGATCCGATGAGACATGTATCGAGATCAGCCTCTGATGTATCACAGTTTTGTTTTGAAATATCTGTACGAGTTTAGCCTGTGACATATTGTAGATCGAGTTTAGTCTATAATGTATTGACTATAACTACTAATGTATCGCGGTTATGAGTTTTACTATTGATGTATCGCGGTTATGAGTTTTACTGTTGATATATCGCATAGATCGTCTTATTTATCGAGTATTGAGTTTAATATATGATGTCTCAACTTTTGATATTGATGTATCGCGATTATGATAAAATAAAGAGAATTGCCTGAAAAATGCGTATATAGTTTTGAAAAAATGCACCGAATCTTTCGTAATTGATTTTTTCTTAATACTTTCGCCTTTCACAAATTATAAAAAAAAAAAAATCGAAAAAGAGTGTGATAATCTTCATATGACATAAATTTTGTTAAGAAACTAATTTCCAAGAACTCAGAACTGATTTTTCTTTTTTCTTTTTGGATGCTGTTAAATGCACATATTATATGCATACATAAAGTGGTTTATGTGATCACTCAAATATTATTTTACAAAAATATACTTATTGTATTATGACATTTTGCTTTCTCCTCTCTTCTCTCTCCTCTCTCCTCTCTTTACCCCGTCGTCTGCTCTTCTTTTTTTCTTTTTTTTTTTTCTTTTTCCTTTTTCTTAAATATTTTTCTTTTAATTAATTTAATTTTGGTATTTATTTTTGACAACTCTTTTACAAAAAAAAAAATTACCCTATCATTTTCACTATTAAGCATTTTAAAACCCATTAAACTTAATATTTAGTATTCTTATTTATTCAATTTTTTAAAATAATAATAATTTTAATTTTTTTTCTTACTTTCTTTTTCGTCAAACACATAAGAGAACTTAACTTTAAATTTTTCGCCATTAAAATTTATTCATTAAATTTTTTGCCAAACCCATTTTTTCATAATAAAATTATTATTATTATTATGAGAAAAATGAATAAATTAGAATCCAAAATTAAGAGAAAAAATTAGATGATTCGTTTTGTAGTGAAATGGGTTTCACATATTCAATTTTTAAAGCTAAAAAAAATATTAGAGAAAGTCAAATCTGAAAGAAAAAAAATTTAATTAGTGTAGGAAGAAGGAAACTAAGTTGTAAAACAAATAATGGTAGAGGAGATTTTTGAAAAAAATTGATTGCAGGAGAGATGAGAGTTGAAAAAATTGATTGCAAGAGAGATGAGAGAGGAGGGAGGAAGACAAGACAGGAGAAAAGAAATAAGTATAATACATTAAGGATATTTTTGTAAAATAATATTTGATTAACCCACATAAACTACTTTATGTGCATATTTTTTTGTACATAATATGTGCAATAAACATTTTCCTTTCTTTTTTATTTATTTATTTATAGGAATAACATAGAACTGATTTGAATTCCAAAAGTGACAGTAAAAGCAGATTTATGTGTTCTTTTGCCGGTTGCAGAATATAATACAATGTCAAAATCTAAAGGACTTTGTTGCTTTTGAGAAACCATACCAATTATTAAAGGTACAGAACTGCAACGTTTAGGTTGTGATATTTTAAGAAAAATATCTTTTCTTACCGCCTACTCTTTTTTATGGATTTGACATTTATTTTGAAAACAAGTTTTAAAAAAATAACTTTATAATGTGAAAAGTGTATTGAAAATATAAAAATGTATAATTAAATAATAAAAATTTGTATTGAAATGATTATAATATATTAAAATTACTGTTAAAACTAAATCTCAAATCAAAATCAAAACTTAAAAAACATGCCCTTAAGAAATCTCAATCCAAATACTGTATATCAAATTTTTTTCTAAATATAAAATATAAAATATTCTTTAATTTCTTACTCACATTATTTAAAAAATAACTTAATCATTATAATTTTTTTTTCTTTTTCCTACACAAATTCCAAAATAATTCCCCCAAAACTTGTTCTTTCCCTAAAACAAAATTTTCAGATTTTTGTACCAAAATAAACATTATAATGAGAGGTTGGAATGAAAAATGATTTCTTGGGATCCATTGTACATCTTTGATCTCATAATTTATGAGAAGTAAATAAAAAGGGCTTTTACGTCACAAGAAAGACAAATTAAAACTTCAAATTGTGCAAACATTTCATTAAGAGATCTTTGCTGTTACAAAAAAAGACTTATACATCGTTTGTAATATACCCATAAAGCCAAAACAGTTGCGAATAAATTAACGTGGTGACAAGTTTGATGTTTAAAAATGATCATAACTTTGTAGATCTGGTGAAATTATTGCGATTTTACAACGCCGATTTCTAATGGCCATAACGGTATTACAATATCCAAATCACGCGTATAATTTATCGTCTCAAAACTTTTGATGGATTCTTCAAAAGCACATGGGGCAAAGGGGCATATACTTGCATCCGAGTATAGTATACGTACATTCTTTTAACCCTTTGTAATACTCCATTCGTTCCATTTAAAGAATTCACTTTCAAAAAAAAAAAAAATCTTGTCCCATTTAAAAAGTTCATTTTGAATTTATTTACATTATATACCCTTACTAATATAACAATGTGTGATTTACAATTAACCCTTATTTCTAAAGTAAGGATATAAGTGAAAAATATGGTAAAAAATTACTTATTTTAAGTGTTGTACATTTCAAAGTAGGTTTTTTGAGTGGGACGGAGGAAGTAGTAATTATTCCTATGCATGTGACGGTGAGGAAACGATTAAACCAAGTGTCACTGAATTTAGAGTGAAAAACTATTTCTTTTAACTAAAAAAAAAAGAACTCATGTTTGTGAGAGCAAATCCTCTCACAGGCTTGCGGCAAGAGGAGGTTTTGTGGGTAGGAACAAATCTGATCCCTTTTCTAAAGCCGCTACAGCAAGTGAAGGTCACTCGGGTTGCCTTGGGAGCACCCGCGGCAAGGGGTGAAATTGAATATCAATGGGACGGCTTTGGGTAATCCAGGATACATGGGGGCAGGATTTGTCACTCGAATGAAGGAGGAGGAGGAGTTATGGCTGCCGATTCGGTTTTTCTAGGGTATGGTACTAATTGTTGGCTTTACTCCATGGTTTACGGGCATGTATTTCGCTAGGAGTACTGAGGGTAATCATCGAGTCTGACTCTCTAATCCTTGTCCAAATGGTACGGCGTATTTTCAAGATTCCATGGCAGCATGTACCCACTTCTCGATCCATATGGCTCAGTATGGATGCAGACTCATGGTTGATAAATCACATTCATGGAGAGGCAAATTCAGTGGTAGATGCTCTCGCGAAGCAAGCAAGCAGCACCAAGATCTCTTCTGATTTCACAGCAACTACACTGTCCTTCACTACCCAGGGCCTAGTTAGATTAGATAGGGACGTTGTTTCCAACCTCTGTCTAGTCAAACTGTAATCTTACTTTCTTAAATATCATATGCATCTTGCATCCTTGTAAGTCGGGATAAGGCTCATAACATCCCCTGACCAAAATTTTAATTTTTATATTAATAAAGGGTCTCTGTGACTCTATACCCCCAGCCACTTAATCGGATATTCTTAAAAATAAAAAAAATAAAAAACTATATTATATAACAATATAAGTATATGAATTTAATTATTTAAGTTAGAAAATTATCCACCTCTAAAGAGAGATCACCATGTTTTTAGAAGCAGCCTAAGAATCAAGCTATCTAAGATTATTAGGCAATTCATCAAATATCTTACAATTATTTTTTTTTTTTTGAACAATCAACTATTATAACCTCTTGTGCAAATATGGCAGAATTGACAGAAAAACAATAGTCAAACCTCTAACTTTTGATTCACTCGTTATAAATCACAATTGTTTGGATATTGACTCATTTCTTACAGTTTGGACATGAAATTCATTCTTAATTTTAATCATAATTCAATACAAAGAAAAACTCTTGCGCAAATATGGCATAATTGACAGAAAATCAATAGTCGAACCTCTAACTTTTGATTGGCTTGTTATAAATCACAATAGTTTGAACATTGACCTCTTCTCAAGCCATGCGAAAAATAAAGAAATAGTTATCACCCGCTCGAGTAAAAACTTCCACACCCGGTTGACCAAAATGAGGATCCCCAATTGCACCGTTTGGGCATTGAATTCATTCTTGATCTTAATCAATTCAATACAAAGAAAAACCAACCTCTCAAATAAAAAGAAATATAGTTTGTTCTAAGGACATGTTCTTAAACTAATCAACGGGGATAGAGTTCACCAAACTACTACTAAAATGAGTCAAGATTTTGGTGGTACAGATTCTGGAACAAACACAAGTACTGATAATTGGGCTTGTTTTGCCAATTAATTAATGAGATGTTCATTATTTTAGTAAGAGTTGTGACACTTTTACAGATAAAAGGGCGTTGTCAAAGGGACAAAAGGAAAATAGAAGGACAAGATTTTCTTCACGGGTTAGGCTTTTAAGGACAAAACAATAATTTGGTTACAAAAAGAGGAGTCCCAACTTAAGAGAAAAATAAAATTTGAAAAGAAAAAAAAAAAAAAACATTTTTCAACCACTTTTCCATTTTAACTTCTTGTGCTCTGACTCTTAGTGCCCGTCCGTATCAAAATTTAGGCATGAAGCACCACTTCTTGTACTACATCTTTTGACCACATTCAAATGTGAGTGCACTTTCTACTTGTATTTTTTGTTTCTCTCCATTTCTTGACCATTTTTAGTCGCAAAAACTTATATCGCCTATTGAACGGTCTAATGTGGATACGAGTATTGAGTTTAATTTTAAGAGTATTATATATGTGTTATATATCATGTATAGTTTTTAATGTAACAAGTTTAATTACTAATATACAGTTATATATATAAAATATATATTTCTATTTTAAGAGTTTATATATTACATGTTTCAAAAATATTCCTTGTAAAAAAAAAAAAAAGATATCGTTTGTTTAGAGGAAAAAATATCGTGTAGGACCTCTAAAGTATTGCGTGCATACATACCAAGAAGGGAAAAAAAAAAAGAAAAAGAAAAGAGGCATCACCTACACACACAAAAAAAAAAGAAGAAAGAAAAAGAAGCCGTACACTAATTACTATTATAATTAAGAATGTTAAAATAATTTAAAAATGTTGTTTGCTACGAGTGATGCATCCCATGTCACTTGAGGTTATAAGTAGTGACATAATACTTGTGCCTTGTATGCTTAGTAAATTTTTTTTCTCTTATTCATAATTTAACAAAATTTCGGCCAAATTTTATCAATATAACTAATATTCAACGCATTATTCATTACTCATTAGTGAACAAGGTGCCGTTTGATTTTGCTCGTTTATTAATTAAAAATAAACAAAGAAAAAGGCTCAAATATGTTTACCCAATTGCGATTCCAATACATGCAAAACCAGTCACATTCCATACGTCGGAGGCCGGCGGACCCGCTTTCTTCTCTAAAAGCCTCGTAGCATATGTAAAAGAACACGTTTTCAGTTCAAGTGGCATGATTTGACTACCGACTTCAACACCTAACATGGGAAGTTTGTTTCCCACAAGCACGTTTCTTGGACGGTTTTAATATGAAAACAACAACAGTAGAAATTCATGAAAGTGATTTAACAAATACATCAAAAAAACATAGGTGATGATGTACCTAAGTTTCCTAGGTTTCTAATTTCATTCGAAAGAGGTTTGAAAATTGAAATCAATGTGCAATAAGTTGACAATATGTAATATTCCTACCTAAATGTAGAAATTGGTTTTATATATAAGAGGGATGGAGTTGAAAAAGTTGACCATTATGAGTTCCTATTGGCCCAACTTTTCTTTTCAATCTATTGTGCATGTATTAATCAATTGAGAACACAATTGAAATTTATAGACCAAATACAATTCAAGATAATGAGATAATCCGACGTTTTGGAATAACTTGTTTAGCCCATTTTGATTTTATAATAATTTTTCGTAATTCCCAATAAGTCTTTTTACATTTTCAATAAACATTTTTACATTTTCAATACATTTTTTTACATTTCTAATGTAATTTTAATATTATAAATCAAAATGAAACTCAAATCATGGTTTGAGTCTCTTTACCAAACAAAGACGTACAACTGAGAACGAACACGAATATTCACGAACAAGCTCGAGCTCGGCTCGATAAAAAACGTTTACGAATATGATTTTTATGTTCGATAATAAACAAACACGAACACGAACAAGGTTTTGAAAGCTTGTTAACATTCGTGAATAGGCTCGATTAAAATATTAACTATACAATATGAATAAAATAAGTATATATAAAATTAAAATTTTAAATAATACAAATAATTGAATCTTTATATATATTTAAATGTACATAGATATAAATATATGAGTTTAAATTGAATTTTAATTTTTATGTAAGTTGATATAGTATATTAAATTAACTAAACATTACAATTTTCTGTTAGTTAATGCGAGATAGAACGCACACGACTGTTCACGAACAAGCTTAGTTTGACTCGATTAATAAATAAACGAACACGAACAAGATTTAAAACTCGATAAATAAATGAACACGTCAAAATTCGGCTCGACTCGGCTCGTTATATCCCCTAAATTAGGCGTATTCTCTTTCATTTTTTATTTTTTACTGTTTTGTGTTTTTTTTTAGTAAATTGAATTGATTATAATCATTTTTAATATAACTTTTTACTATTTAACTATATATTTTTACATTTTTAATATATTTCAAAATTAGGAGTGGGTGGTATGGGGAGCCGGTAGTGGCGAGTCTAGAAACTACGTTTTCAAAATTTTGAAGGGGTCAATTATAAATATAAACTTATTTTTGACAATTAAATACATGGTAAAAAAAATTAATTTAAAAATATACACTAATAATAAGGGTGCAGGAGAGGGTTGGAAGGGTCCGAGGGCCACTCTACCCCCCATGGCTACGCCCCTGGGAGCCAGACACAGCTAAACATCCGAGCTCTTGAGTTACTTTTCATGGACTCGTGGCATATGATAAGGGCTTTAGTTCACCTGTCGCATGGGGCCCACCTCATATATGAGAGGGATCACCTCTCGTGTGCGACAGGTGATCTGATTCCTATGATAAGGAGTTGTTGTGGATTTGTTTGGCAGACTAATGAGGTGCTCCATCATGGGGAGTATATTGGTTGGTATGTATGCTCCATTGTACAAATTACAAATTTCATAGAGGCTTTGGACACATGTAACTTGGTGGATATTGGATACAAGGTTCTGAGTACACTTAGAGTAGAGGGTTGGTCATGCGCATAATAACATTGGACAAGGGCACGTGGAATAGCAAGCTGCACGTATTATCACTACTACTCTTTAAGATTTAGGAAACTATCGCTATTGCCTAAATGGTCAAAATATTTTCTAAGTAATAAAAAAACTCTTGTTAGGAAGGTTTTAAAGTCCCTTGGAAGATTACTATGCAGCTCTCAGGCAATTTTGTGATATTATAGAAGCAGGTTTTCATAATATCGATCACATTTTTTCGGGAGGCTAATTCAGTAGCAGATGCATAGCACATCAAACTAGTTCTCGCCGCTTAGATCAGAGGCTAGTTGGTTCGCAAATTGATGAGACTCTTTGCGCCCTTGTCCAATTGGATAGGGAGGCGATGCCCAATATTAGATTAATCACAATTACTTAAGAAATAGTTCTCATTGATAAGTTAAGATCCTTTATTCTTTCTATTCACTTGATGCGTTTGTAATATTGAGGTAAGGTTATTAAGTCTCCCTCGGTACATAATTTGTCCTACATTAAAAAAAGATCACCATGCCCTCCAGCTACTTAATCGATTATTCTCCAACAACAACAACAATAACAACAAACAAAAAAAAAAAAAAAAAAAAAAAAAAAACTATTGAGATTTGTGCTCATTTGAAAAAACAATGTTACAACTCTGATTCTCCGTTAGGTTGCAAACGAACTTCCTCCTTTGTGATACCTGCTTTTGGGACATTCTCCCAGATTTATGCTCCGACGATCAAGTTAGTCAAGACTACAAATATCAAGCAATAAGGGTGTTCTAGTATAAAAAAAAGATCTAACCTTTCACGAACATGTATTGTTCTATTTATAGGGAAAGTGGAAGTGACGGCCCGGTTGTTTGAGGTGGCTGAGGCGGTCGCAGGTTGTTTTGCTTGTTGGCCAAGTATCAGTTGAGTTGATATTAGTCCCCTACTTGTGGTCCTCAAGATGATATTGGCCCCCCTACTTGTGGTCCTCGATTGCTTACAAGCCGCCACGTGTCTCTGGTTTCATTGCTCCACTTTCCTGTACATCATTACTGTCCGAACCAATAGTGGATAGCCACGTGTACCCATAATATTCCTTGTGAATAACTCTTGTTTGTTTCCAGCACTAAGTGTTAATTTTCGGGTTTAGTATATTTCAACCCTGTGCCGGGTAGGAAAGTGCATCCAACCCGGTGGAGGGTTACTTACCCAACACTAGTCCCCCAAGTGGGTGAACTTGGGGCTAGCTTCGAGTTTACCCACTAAGAGATAAGCTCGTTTTTTCACCCAACTTTCTGGTTGGTATTGTAAAAACTATACTTTGTACTTTTTTCTGCAGAGTAAAAGAGTAAAGCGCCAAAAATTTTTGGGAGAAAGAATTTTAAATATTTTACCTTAAACGCTTGATTTACATGCGCAGCTTTTGGGCTATCGGTTCTGTAATTATTGCCCTTTTAGGCTATTAACTAGCTTCAACTTCCCATATAAAAGGTCATTCCTTTTGTCCCTTCGTTCACCTCTTTCTATTTTACCAACTTTTCATTCTATTCATCTTCTTCTTCCGCTCCTGATTTTGCCCTAGAATCTGATTTCCTCTTCGCTCTTCTTTTCTTCCAAATTTATTTTATTAGTCTTTCTCCTCTTGAATTTTCATACTGTTACTGCTATGTTTGATTCGGATGACTCTGCTCCTCATGGGAATGCAGTGCAAGATTACGACAGAGGTTTTTTAGAGGCGGAAGAAGATTCTTCTCCCCTCGTTGGATAAGATAATTTTTTCGACGTCGTGAAGGAATCAACCAAAGTTCCCACTGGGCCTTTTAAGAAGAATCCTTCGAAGCTGCCTAGAATACTATACCCGAAGGGTTACCGCCCCAAGAAGAATCCTGATAAGAAAATTGTGACGGTCACGGCTGCTAAAGCCACTAAAGCTGTTAATGATAGTACGACGTTTGCCAGTATGCTTACGGAGGGAGATTTGGCTAAGTTCCGGGTTGATTATGGAATTCCTCCTAAAATCAAAATTAAAGTACCTCAATTTGCTTGGCGAGTTCACCATATCCGATCGGGTTGTTGGGTTGTCGTTTATGAAGATCAATTGGATACTGGGCTTCGATTTCCTGTTCCTGATGTTCTAAGTAATTGGCTACGCGAGCGGAACTTCAAGGTTGCTCAGCTTACTCCAAATGGGGTTAGAAATATAGTTGCTTTGTTTGAACTGTGCTCTTTATCTGGAGTAAACCCCTCTGAGGAACTCATTGACTGTGCTTTTCAGTGCAAGAAAAGCAGTCTCGGGGATTGGTTTCAAATCCAGAAACGACCCGTTTATTCTAAGATTTTTCTAGAACCAGTAAGTTCCATTAAGGATTGGAAACGCAAATATTGTTTTCGTGAAATCAAGTCAAACCGGGTTAAATTTTGAGTATAACAACAGCACCTCCAACCCTGCCTTGATAGAGGATGCTTCTGAGAGAGTTGAGGGTCGTTCGCAAGGACATTTAGTTCCCCATCAACCAGGCAAAGCCAAACTTCGACTGAAATTTTCTGTTAATGAAACTACTCCTAAAGAGCCTCCAGATTATACTCAGGCACAAGGTAATGTAATCTCGAGGATAGCCCACATTAATCTTGAGGAGGATGAGTCTCCAAGTCAAGATGACGTATTTTCTGCTTTGGAGATACAGGGATCGCAGGGAACCCTTCTCAGCCTCCGACGTCTTTGAACCCTGCCACTAGATTTCAACCTATTGATGTCGATCCAGATCTTTTTATTACTAACTCTCCGCCTATTTATCCTATGCCTGAAATTAAACTAAATTCACTTTTCACTGCTTCTCAGGTAGATATAGATAATTTTCCTCTTTCTCCTTCGGTTCATTAAGAATTTCCTGAACCCAAAACGCAGGTTGACGTGAAAGTTTATGCTATTCTGTCTTCACCTACTGTGAATCCTGGGATAGGGGAAGAAAGAAAAACTCTCTCTGTGCAAAATGTGGTACCAACTTCTACTCCTGCGGCTACCTGGGGTACCACGAGTGAGGTTCGGGGTTCTTTTATCAATCCTCAAGAAATTTCTGAATGTATTCCTGTCGTGGACTTGCCTTCTTCAACTTCCAGGCCTACATTGGATGTTTTCCCTATTCAAAAGGTGATGCCAACCTCAACAACCCAGTCATAAGCAGACTCCTTCTGGGTTGTTACTCCTACAAAGTTAGCGTCTATGGTGGTTATTCCGGAAGATAAAGGCAAAGCCACTCTGGTCGAGCCTGATAAGCTGAAGAAAAAAGATATGCAGGGTATGGTGCTTTCAACTTCTACACTTTGAGCATCTCGAAAAGTGGTAAACGTCTTTCCTTTCTGCAACCTAACAGTGGAAATCTTCCTAACACACCTATGTTTACTCCCTTAACGGTTTAAACAGAGATGGTCACCTGTGTTATTGGGAAGACGGGTCGCCCAGGGTTTTCTTTCATACAAACAGGTGAGACGAAGAGGAAAGCTTCTTCTGATAGGGTTGATGACACAGCCAAACCAGCCGGCAAGCGAGTTAAAGCCGGGTCTGACTTAATATCGAACTCGAAGAAATACAAAAAAACAACTTATGATTTTCGTTCTTTGATGATTGTGGAGGAGCTTCCCTTCCCATAGGGTTTGTATGATGATCCTGGGCTCGAAGCTGATCAAATTATGTTCAACACTTTGGTGCCTCAATCCACCTCAGATTTTTTCCTTTATCCATCAGGTTCACTGTTCTTTCCAATTTCATGTTGTTATTTGTTCTACAAAATTATTGTTCGATTTCCAATTTTTCCTTCGTATTTTTATAGCGCCAAAGTTTTATCATCTCTGAATTCAGAAGGCTTGCTACCTTAGAAGTTTATACCCGAAATTTGCACAACAAATATCTCCGGGTTCAAGAGCAGGCTTTTTCTTTTGCTCATAACCCAGTAATTCGGCGCTTGGAGAAAGAACTCGGCCGGGCAACTCGTGCCCAAGACCAACTGGCTGCGTAGCTACAAGAGTTACAAAGGGTTCATGGACAATTGGAATTGGACTACAACTACAATCGTACCCTAACAGAGTCAGTGAATGAGTCTCTGGCCACCATGATATCTAAACTGAGATTAATAGAGAATGTCTTACACGCTGCTCAACATGACCTTGAGGCTCGTGATTTGGCCTATGAGACTCTACTGAAAACTTCGGAGAAATTGCAACAGGAAAGTAAGGAGTGCTCTGAACAGGTGGCCCTTGAGAGAAAATCCTTAGAAAAAGAGAAAGAAGTACTCGACACTAGGACTCAGGCAGTTCAAGATGCCCAGGCTAAAGTTGATGGTGACGAGTATTCCTTGAAATTAAGGGAAACTAACTTAGCGAGTCGAGAAACTTAGTTGGCTGTGAGTCGGGTTGAGTTGGAGAGTGAGAAACAAAAATTTTTGAATTTCAGGTTGCCCAATAGTCTGAATTAACTGCCTCTTATGATCGTGGTTTTTCTGAAGGTCAGATTGAGGGGCGTGCGGATGGGATGGTGAAAGGGGCCAAAAAGTTTTATCACTCCAAATGGTTAACTCGGCATATTGAATAGAGGGGTCAACAGGCAGTGGAAAACTTTATTCGTTCCTCCAAGTTTAGAAGGGTTCTAAATTCACTTCTCAACACTGGTATGCGAGGTGCTTACAGCTATGCCATCTAAGATATTCATCGTAGATTGAAAGGCTTTACTATCGAGATGGTTTCTCTTGCTCGATTAGGCTGGTTTGATCCAACTGGCCCTGCTGTTACTCTAGATTTGCTAAGATCAGAGAAGACTTGGCTTGGAGTGAAAGTGATTAATCGAAAATCTCCCAGTCTAAGGTCAGATATTGAGGAAGAAGAGGAGGGTTATTTTAACTCAATGGCTACGGAAGATGAGTTGGCTCAAAATGATCCTGAGCCCCTCTATGGGGAAGCTTTTGACGAGATTCCTAGTCACCGTTTGAACTCTCTTGACCATGAGTTGGCTCCCGGGGAACCCTTCGTTCTCAGGGATCCTGATAGCGATGATGAATTGAACCCTTCTCTGTCACAAACTTGTCATCAACCGGGAACTTCCGCTGGGGATACTATTTCTAGTCTTCTCGGTGGATCGTCTATTCCAGTTGAGCAACCCTCTGAGGAAGATTCCAATCGAACCCAAATTTCCAGCTCCTTGGGATATGGCGGTGTTCATATACAGCAAGGTTCTTCTTCTCAAGACCTGGAGACTGGTGCTATTTCTAATGAATCTGTGGACCCTTCAAATCCATGATTTTGTATAAATGTTAGGAAAAACATTTTGATAACTTACTATTGCTTTAAAGCCAATTTGTGCTTCTAACTATTGTTTCTGCCATTTGACAATTAGTTTTATTTCCTTTCCTTTTGATAGTGCTTTTTATTCTTAGCATTTACACTTTTTCCTTAAGGTGCATTTCTTGCTTTCAGATTTTTCTGCTAGATCTTTCACCTGGTTGGAATGAATTTTGTGATTCAATCTCATAAAATTTTCTGAAAAGCCGAACGCTTCCCCTAATTCCACTGTGCTGTGTTCCAACTAACTTCCCCCAAAATTCTTCCGATGAGAAACTTTATCAGAAGAGTTTCATTATCCCAGCTATGTGGGGTATTGTCATCCCCGCTATGCGGGGCTTCATCATCCTGACTATGCAGGATTTCATCATTCCAGTTATGGGGGGTTTCATCATTCTAGTTATGGGAGTTTCATCATCCCGGCTATGCGTCATCATGCAAGCTATGGGGGTTTCATCATCCCGGATATGGGGGTTTCATCATCTTGGCTATGGGGGTTTCATCATCCCGGCTATGCGAGGTTTCATCATCCCATCTATGGGGGTTTCATTTACTGGACCCAAAAGGCAATATTGTACTCAGTTATATGCCAAAATTAAATGGATCAATTTAAAATAATGAAAGAAATTGTTACTAACCCGACTTCTTTAATATAGATAATCAGAAACCATTCAGACATGTTTTCTCTTTCGACTAGAAAAACACAGGTCTGCTTTCTCTACGCAATTGTTGATTTCACATTACATATAAAAGTTTCTGAGATGATTTCCGTTCCAACCGTTTTCCACCTCTATTCCGCTCATGTAAGCTAGCCGATAGCTTCCGGTGGGTCTGGCTTCGATCACTTTATAAGGGCCTTCCCAATTTGGGGAGAGTTTTCCCAATGAAACTTCATGACTGATCTCATTTTTTCTCAACACCAAGTTTCGTGGTAAGAAAGTTCTGGACTTGACTCGGCTGTCGTAATGCCTTTTTATGATTCGTTTTTGTTCTTCTAGTTGCAGGGAAGCTACGTCCCTTCTTTCTTCCAACTCATCCAAAGCCAGCCTCATCTTCGTTGAGTTGGTCTCTTGATCAAAGTAAACGACCCGGGCACTTGGGTTTCTAACTTCAGGGGGCATAACTGCCTCTACTCCATATACCAAGCTAAAAGGTGTTTCTCCAGTATCAGCCTTTGGGGTAACCCGGTAGGACCACAACACCGTGGGCAACTCATCAACCCAAGCGCCCCTCTTCTCATCAATTCTAGTTTTGACTCCTTGGAGAATAATTTTGTTAATGGCATCAACCTGACCATTTGCCTCAGGAAGGGCTAGAGAAGCCCTGCGGTGTGTGATCCCATATTTCAAGCATAAGTTCTTGAACGGGGGAGCAATAAACTACATCCCATTGTCCGAGATGATGAACTCTGGGACTCCGAAACTGCATATGATGTTTTTCCAAACAAACTTCGTTACTGCTTGGCTGGTGATTTCTGCCATGGCTTTAAGCTCGACCCACTTTGTGAAATAATCAACTGATACAACCATGTACTTTACTTTAGCCGCAGCTTTAGGCAAAGGTCCAACGAGATCAATTCCCCACATAGTAAATGGCCAAGCTGACATAATCTCTGTCAACTCGGCTAAAGGGACTCGGGTAACTGGGGCATGGACCTGACACTTTTCACAGTTCTTTACCAACTCTTCAGAATCATTAAACATTTACAGCCAGTAGAACCCTGCTAACATGGCCATCTTAGCCAAATTTTGTGTGCCAGTATGACTGCCACATCTACCTTGATGGATTTCTTCTAGGATATTTCAGGCTTTAAGCGGTCCTATGCATTTCAATAATGGGACCAAATAAGACTTTCTATACAACTGGAAGCCAACTAATTCATATCGCAATGATTTGTTTATGATCTTTCAGGATTCCACCCTGCTAGATGGCAAAGTTCCATCCTGAAGAAAAATGACAATGGGTGTTCTCTAATCAGCCACTTGAACTCCAATGTGTAAGGTTTCTACTCGTTCGATGCTTCGAGTTGCGACTTGTTCCACTAAAATAGACTTGGTGAGAAGCGAGTAAACTGAGGAAGCCAACTTAGAAAGAGCATATGCGCTCACGTTCTGGGCCCGGGGTACCCTCAGAACTTGCACCTGGTCGATGTTTGCCATAACCTCTTTCTATTTTTCTAAGTATTTCTTCATGATGGGATCTTTTGCTTCGTAGACTCCGTTCATCTGACTCACTATCAATTGAGAATCACTGTACACCTTCAAACGAGTCACTCTCATCTTAATAGCTAATTCCAGTCCAGCTATCATAGCTTCATATTCGGCCTCATTGTTAGATGCCGGGAACTCAAACCGCAAAGCATATGTGTGTTGCTATCCCTCAGGGTTGGTGAGTGAGATTCCTGCTCCGGCCTCTGATTTGCTGGAAGCCCCATCTACATACAAGGTCCAACCCGGGTTAGTGTCCTCTTTCTTTTTTTCGATCTCTTCCTACCTGCGCAAACCTTCAACTAGAAAGTCAGCTAAGCCTTGCCCTTTAATTACTCTTCTTGGTTCAAAAGCTACTCCAAACTCGGCCAACTCAATGGACCACTTTATTAATTGTCCAGATGCTCCAGGCTTCTCAAGTACTTGCTTCAGAGGTGAATCTATCAATACCGTGACCGGGTGAGCTTTGAAGTACGGGCGTAGTCTTCTTACTGCTGGCACTAACGCCAAGGCCAGCTTCTCAATCTTTGCATAGTTACGTTCCGCGGGTTGAAGCTCTGCTAACAAAATACACTGGATATTGGATTTTCTCTTTCCGCAATTAACATGACACTGATAGCTACTGGTGTGGTTGATAGGTAGGCAAACAAGGCTTCACCTGGTCCCAGCATCACAAGTTGGGGGAGTTGGGTCAGGTATTTCTTTAATTCTTCATGCGCCTGTTGGCAGTCTTCCGTCCATCTGAACTTCTCAGTTTTTCTTAGCACCTGAAGGAAAGGTAATGCCTTTTCTGCTGATTTGGATAAAAAATGATTTAAGGCCACCAAGCGCCCTGTGAGTTTTTGCACCTCCTTCACTGTCTTGGGGGGTTGCATATCCAACACTGCCTTGACTTTTTTGGGTTGAGTTGCGATCCCTTGTTCTGAAACCATGTATCCCAGGAACTTTCCAGAAGACGCTCCAAAAACACACTTTTTCGGGTTGAGTCTAAGCTAGTATTTCCTTAACACCATCAACTTCTCTTTTACATCAACTAGAAAGGTTGAGGCATCTTTACTCTTGATCAGCATGTCATCAATGTATGCCTCCATATTCTGACCGAGTTTTTGTTTGAAAATTTTGTTCACCAATCTTTGAAACGTGGCTCCTGCATTCTTGAGACCGAAAAGCATAGTGATATAGCAATATGTTCCTTTTTCTGTAATGAATGAAGTCTTCTTTTCGTCAGTTTTGCACATGAAAATCTGATGATAACCCTTATAAGCGTCTAAAAAACAAAGAAACCTGAACCCGGCTATAGAATCAACCAACACGTCGATTCGAGGAATGGGATGGTGATCTTTTGGGCACGCCTTGTTCAGGTTTGTGAAGTCCGCACACATCCTCAATGAATCATCTGGCTTAGTGACCATGACCGGATTGGATAGCATTTTGGGTATTCTACAACTCTGATTAGCACCGCATGAAGTAATTTATCCACTTCTTTCTCCATCGCAGCTGCTCGTTCTGTTTCACTAGGTGAATTGTGGGATCTGCATTCAGTTTGTGTTCGACTATATGTTTAGAAATCCCCGGTATGTCTTCTGAGGTCTAGGCAAATACATCTAAGAATTCGATTAGAATTTTCAGCAACTCTCCTTCCAGCTCCGCGGGTAGATCTTGTCCAATCCATGCCGTTTTTCTTTCCTTCAAGCTGACTTCCTTTCCTGGTGAACCTGGTTCCATGGCTACCGTGTACTCTCCAATGGGTGGCTCTTAGTCGGCCACCTGTAACACTTCCGAATTAGTGTCTATCTGTTTCATCGTGGCCATGTAACACTCCCTGGCCTGTTTTACGTCTCCTCTCACTATGGCTACCCCGGTTAGGGTTGGGAATTTTAGAGCTTGGTGTAGGGTTGAACATACTGCTTGGAACTGATTTATGCCAAGTCGACCCAGGAACATATTGAAAGACGAAGCATCTTCCACAATCATGAATTCTAACGCTTCTGTTCTGACCTTAGTTCCTTCGTTCAAAGTCACCAAGATGATGATTTTTCCCAAAAGAGTGACAGCTTGGTTGTTGAAACCTACAAGCGGGGTTCTAACTTTCTCAAGTGCCGTAATCTTATATAAGCATCTTTCAAAGATTTGCCTGGTCATGATGTTAACTGAACTACCCGCATCAACAAGGACTCTGAGAACTCTGAAATTTGCCACAAAATCTAGGATAACTGGATCATCAGTTCAACCCTGTACCGGTAAATCTTCATATGAGAAAGTGATTGGCAGAGTTGACACCAACCGCCTCCTTTTCTGACTTTCTTGCTAGTTTCCCTCATGAACTTTTTCCTTTGGTTGGTAGAATCGTCGTATGCAGGGCCGCCTGAGCTGACATGAATGGTTACTGCCACCCCCAACTCTGCTATATTTGTGGGTTCAGGAGGAGGGAGTGGGAGAGCCACTTGAACATTCTGAATAGCTGCTGGCAGCCTTTGGATTGCTACAGGTAGCACTAGAGCCGGGGCGGGTTGTGCTAGAGCCGAACTGGGTTGCTGTTGGCCTCTGCCACAACCCAGCCAATTGTTGAATCGCCCTCGTCCTCTGCCTCGGGCTGTCCATCCACCTTCTTGGCTTTGATTGCTCATTCTACATTGTTCTGTGTTGTGGCCGTAATTCTCGTGAAATGCGCACCATTTACGCTGTGGTAACTCGCCAGGGGGTAGACTCACGAAGCTTTTGCACTCTGCTGTATTGTGGGTCGTAGACTCATGGAACGTACACCATTCGCTAGTTGTTGAGTCTACAGACAAGGCATCCGATGCTCCAAATTCTACAGTTATCATTTGTGCGTATAGGTTTGGCTTCCATAGACTCTGAGTTTCTCCTCCTTTAAAACTCCTAGGGCCTCGACTGGTTTTCTGCTCCATGCTTTCTCTTTCCCTTGTCTATTTGACGAACTCAGATTGTTCTACTCTGACGCATTCTCTGGCCATAGCCATCAACTCAGCATAACTCCTAGGTGGTGTGGCAGCTACATTCTTGTTCAAGTCTCTACTTCGAACTCCGTAAATGAAATATGTTATTATTAAGGAATCTGACTTGTTCATGACTTCCAACTGCTTCCTGGTCGAATCTTGTCATACAATCCTGCATGCTTTCACCCGGCTTCTGCATTATATCCACGAGCTAAGACGGAGCTTTTTCAATGAACACACTTCCCATAAAATTGGATAAAAATAAATTTACGAACTCTGCCCATAAGAAAACCGAGCTCTTGGGCAACATCGTATACCAGTTCCGGGCTGCCCCTTTGAAAGTCATTGGGAAAACAATACATTTGTTTGCCTCAGACAACCTCCACACTCTCATGGTGGAGTCGCAATACGACAGATGCTGCTTCAGGTTGCCCAACCTGTCATACATTTCCATCGGGGGCCAATCCTTAAAATGTCTTGAAAATGGCTCGGACTCGATTTCCCAGCTAAAGGGGTAGCCATATTCCAATATTCCTGACTGGCAGGATCGGGTTGTCCCTGCAATGGGTAAACCTGACCCTGATGATGATTGGGGGAAGGTATCACAGGTCTTCTCTTGGGTTCCTCAGGTGATGAGTAATTGTACTCCGGTGTTTCATGCCTCCGTCTCCTTCTTTCTCGGCCGCGACGAGGTGACGTAGGCATCCTATCTCTTCGGTGCCTGCGTTGTGGTCTGGGCAATACAGAGCATATGCGGCGTGCGTGAGCATAGGCCCCTCGGACTGAGACCGATCCTCGAACTAAGATCGACGTTTGCGGAACTTGCTCCGGTCTATAAAATCTGCAAGGTCTGCCTGAATGCCTACTCCCCAATGCTCATTTCCTCTCAATGGTGGTTGGGGAGGAAGAGGAAATTGCATTGGCGGGGTTGGGACATGTTCACCCTCTGCTGGTTCCTTACATTTTCTTACACACTCTGCTTCCTATGCTCTTTGCTCGTGCTCCAGCCGCAGCTGACGATACATAGAATAATTTTCAATGACGTCGTTGAGAATATTTTGCCGCTCGACTTCATTTGCTACTATCGGCGTCGAAGCTGAAGCTGTGTGTCCGTCCTGCATCCTTCCTTCAAACCATATTTGCAATGAATCGATTATTGACTGATGTGTTAATAATCGTCCCACAGACTGCGCCAATTGTTACAACTCTGATTCTCCGTTAGGCTGCAAACGAACTTCCTCCTTTGTAATACTTGTTTTTGGGACTTTCTCCCAGATTTATGCTCCGATGATCAAGTTAGTCAAGACTACAAATATCAAGCAATAAGGGTGTTCTGGTATCAAAAAGGATCTAACCTTTCACGAACATGTATTGCTCTATTTATCGGGAAAGTGGAAGTGATGGCCGGGTTGTTTGAGGCAGTTGAGGCGGTCGCCGGGTTGTTTTGCTTGCTGGCAAAGTATCAGTTGAGTTGATATTGGTGCTCTACTTGTGGTCCTCAAGATGATATTCGTCCTCTACTTGTGGTCCTCGATTGCTTACAAGCCGCCACGTGTCTCTGGTTTCATTGCTTCACTTTCCTGTTCATCATTACTGTCTGAACCAATAGTGGATATGTGGAAAGGTTTCAAAATATGATTTAGAGTTTTATTTTGATTTTATAATATTAAAATTACATTGGAAATGTAAAAAGGTGTGTTGAAAATATAAAAAGATTTATTGAAAATGTAAAAATGTTTATTGGAAATTACGAAAAACTATTATAAAATCAAAATGGGTCTCAAATCATGATTTTGAGTTTGGTTACCAAACGGGGCCATAGTACTCAAGGATTTAGCTCAATAATGGCATAAAAATCTTGAGTAGTGAAAAGTTCATGACTCAAATCTTGAAAAAAAATTGGACAGTGAAATCATTTTCGAGTACAAGTAGTAAAAATGTATGGTACAATCGGCATCCCCAGCCCCATGTTGTGTGAGACAGAAATTGATAATGGTTGATAAAAAAAAAATCATAGAGGTTTGTTTCTTTTCATTGTTTTTTGCTAGTAAAAATGGATGGTATAATCGGCATCCCCAGCCCCATGTTGTGTGAGACAGAATTTGATAATGGTTGATAAAAAAAAAATCACTAGAGGCCTGTTTCTTTTCATTATTTTTTGTTTGTGTTTTGGTTTTGTTTTTAAGTTTTACAGCAAATTTAATATAATATAATAATTTTTTATTATTTTTAATACAACTTTTTATTATTTAACTATACATTTTTGTATTTCTAATACACTATTTATATTAAGAAATTATTCCAAAAACATATTTTCAAGATCCAAAAAAAAATAAATAAATAAAAAGAAACATGCCCCTTACAATTCAGTACAAACAGTTTGATTAAGGGTCTGTTCTTTACTGAAGATTTGAGTTTTAGTTTGAGTTCTGATTTTGAAAAAATAGTTTTATAATGTAAAAAATGTATTGAAAATGTAAAAAAATATAGCTAAATAGTCAAAAGTTGTATTAAAAATGATGAAAATTAATTATAATATATTAAATTTACTGTTGAAAGCAAAATCAAAACTTAAAGAACAAGCCCTAAAAGTAAAAAAAAAAACAAAAAACCTCCTTGATTTGGGCACCCAACCGAGTGTGGAGATAATAAAATTAAGATTGTGAGAGCAAAACTAAAGGGGAAATCGTATTTTTCTCCGTCTTTTATCCCTTGTGACATTTTTGATTGCTCTTTTATGTTTCGTTGTATTTATGGATTATATATTTTTTTTATGTGTTAACACTTTTAATCCTTATAATTTGTGGTAAAAAGGCTTTATTGGTCATTTTAGGATGGTTGTTTAAATTTTAAAATTGATTTTGACTTTAAATGCCCTGTAAAATTCTATTGCTGGTTATACGGACTAAAACTGCTAATACATAAGAAAAGATGAACTATAAGTTCAACGAGAAATAGAAGAAGATCAAAAGTGTAACGGAGTATGAAAAATAGACCAAAAGCGCGATTTCCAAAACTAATGCAGAAAATCCATGGATTAGTTAGGTTTTAAATCAAAAGCAGTGGAGACAAATTACAAAGTGAAAATCTCCCAGATCTTTCTTTTCTCATCCTCATATCATATAAAAATAAGGAAACCTACAACGAATGGAAAGCCAAATCCAAAACCCAAATGTTGAAAGGGCATTCGTTTGCTGGGCACCAACCGATGGTAGCTTTCATTCTAATCTCATTAATCCGTCACAAGATTTGAAGAATCACGTGGACGTTGCCCCCTCATTTATTGTCAGTTTCATTTGGCGACGAAATCTGCCACACAAGTGACGAATTGGAGCATTCAAAATCTCTGTTTCTGTCTCCGTAGGGCATGGACGGAATTCAATTCAATTCAGATTCAATTCACTGGCTTCGCAGAACAGTAGAGTACAGTTTACTTACTATTGAAGTTTTTTTTCCTTTGTTTTCTATTCTTACTTATCCGTTATGTTGAAAGTAGGAACTGTAGGGAAGGAAAAAAAAGATGTGGGAAGTCAGTCGCCTAGAGGGTCTTGTTAATCTGTATTATAAATAGGCAAAAATTCACGAAAGTAAGAATCGAACCTGGCTGGTTAGATGACTATCTATGTATCAGAACCGTTGAAACATTGGCTCGGACGAAGTTAAATGGTTAATCCAACTACCCCTTTTTAAGAGAAACTGACAGAGGTAGCAGCTGTTTCCCATGTCTGATTTGGTGAAATACGTCTTGTCCTGTTAGGCTCCATTAAATATCTCATGTTTTCTTCTTCTGATTTTATGAACATTTACTCTGCAGCCAGAAGCCCTCCCAACAGAGTTGTTAAGCACTGTTTGGTGAATTTCATTTTAATTTTATAATAAATATTTTTTAATTTTAATAAACATTTTTATATTTTTAATTTTTTTATATTTTTAATGTAATTTTAATATTATAAAATTTAAATTATAGTTTGAGTCTCTTTATCAAATCCATGTAATTATTTAATAATAGAAAAAGACACAAATGCCCTTAATGCAGTTTTTTACTTTTTTTTTTTTCTGACTTATCAGGCTGCGTTTTGTTCAATTCTTCCCAGTTTATCTCTGTTTATCTGTGTGTGACTTAAAAAAAAAGAAAAAAAGAAAAAAAAAAAAGCAAGCTTCAATTTTTTCCTTCACTTCACATAACTAGAGTCTATAGATAGCATCTAACTCTGAATAAAGGTTACCTAGATTGCAGCTGGATGCACAGCCACTGCATTCCTTCTTTTTTTTGGACAAATTACATGACACTTAATTAATGTTTGCGTAACTATTTTTGGTCACTGAACTGATGAAAATGATTATGGTTGTTTTGTTTTGTTTGGGTCATAATTTTTTTGCCTCAACTTTGATACAGCAATTGTAGATTTTATTCCAATTTCATGATCATACTTCCAACTGATCATGCATGAACTCATCTCTCACTCAAAATTTTACTTTCCTTCTATACACCGTGGCTGTCCTAATTTTTATGTGGATTTAGTTGAGAAAATTGGGTAAAAAGAAAGCACCAACAAACAAAGATTGGTGCGTGCGGTTTTGCCCCTCAAGATCCCGACACGCTCATGACACTTTTAATAAGTTTTTATTAGCGGAATGACCATTAGGGGTAATTTCATTAATTCTGTGACTGAAAGTTTAAAAAAAAAATTTAGAGACAAAAATTAGGCGCATATAGACATGACCACAATTCCACTTCCGTTCTGATTTAGAAATCGCTGATTCCGAATCAATGCAAGGCGAAACTGAAACCAGAACCTTGAAAGGACGGTTCCAACTGGTTTGGTTTTGCGACCTGGGTCCATCCAAGTTGAAACTTCTTTTGAAGAAAAAAAAAAAAATGTTAGCTAAAATTCAAACAATAAAAAATTGACATCTTAACTTTTTCTATATGTTCATTTCTCATCAATTCATTAATTAATTTATATATTTGTTTTCTTCTATTCCGAGTTCAATTACTCTTATCTTATCTTAATTTTTAACTTATGCGAAACCATTCAATCACTAAATAATAGTCTATGCAATTGTATAAGTAGTTGCATAGACCATTTTCTAGTGGTTGCATACTTGAATGGTTTCTTGAAGGGACTATAGCATTTCCCTATATTATAAAGTAATTAATAAGACTGAAAAGAATTAACAAGTTACAAAATAAAATATTTTAATCATTAACTTTTAAATGATTTATACAACAAAAAAATAAAACTTTGGTAACACATTACATTTAACAAAAACTTAAAATAAATACTATTAGGCTCTTGAGGAAATGTTAGGATATTTTAAATTTGAATTAGTCTTGTTTAAAACGGATATGTACATGTGATCACTGTTCACGTGAATGTATAAACCTATTTTATATGAGTTTTTGTGCTTAAATTTGAAAAATTCTGTTGCACAAAAAGAAATTGTAATGTTGCTGCCAAATTATACTCAACTCAAAAGAAAATTTTGTTGTGGTTTAATGATTTCTCATCAACTGCATAGTTGTCAAACTCGTACGATACGCGATATGTATCGTACGATACGTATCATGAATTGAGAATTTCGATACGTATCGCACGTACGTATCGCAAGTCGTTGTGAATCGTGCAATTGTGTGCAATTCGTGCGATACGATACGTATCGCGATACGTATCGCGTATCGTGCGATACGTTAAATATGTCTAAAATTCAATTTTAAATGTCTAATTTAAATTTTTTCACTTATAAAAGTAACTTTTACTCTATATTAAATATAAGATATTATTTCAAAATGTTATTTTTATTTAAAATTTGTTTATAATTATTATCTCACATTTTTCCTATTTGGTAGTATTGGTTTTTGTTTTGCTTTATTTTTGTAAAATATATTTAAAATTTTATAACAATTTTCATCATTTTTAATACATTTTTTACATCTCAAATACACATTTTACGTTTTTAATACACTTTAAAAATTTTAAAATTCATTTCTAAAGCATATTTTCATCCCAAATACATTTTCGAAATAGAAAAACCATACTAATCATCTTTATATTTGTTTAGTGATTTAAAATAATAATATCACTAGTATATTTATTTTGATGAGAACATTAATTATTTAATTTAATAATATAATATGTTTTTAATTTAATTTAAAAAAGATTGTGGACTGTATTGTAAATTTATGATATGATTCAAATAATACTATTTAAGTTCAAGTTTAACTTATAGTTTTTATGATTTTCACATAAAAGTTCATTTTTATAAACTTGTGAAAGTTTATTTTAAAGTAACTATTTATTCTTATATGTAATCTATAATATATAATGAAAAAAAATATAGTTTTAATTTATTTTAATAATATATAACCATAATATATAATGAAAAAAATATATAGTTTTAATTTATTTTAGTAATATATAAAATTTATATTATATTATATATAAACGTATCTTACGATACGATACACGATACGATACGCGTATCATAAATTTAGTTTTCGATACACGATACGTATCGCGATTCGACAACTATGATCAACTGTACTATCTAACTTCTGCCTATGCAGATTTGAATTTTTAAAATTTGATGTTTTCCTACAGAAAAAGAAAAAAAATCTATAACGATTATATTAGCTCATTTTATGATTTTATTCAGGATGATTTGATATTTAAATTATATATATATATATATATATATATATATAAAGATGATTTGATAGTCAGACATGTGCTCTAAATAGGCAGAACTAACAAAGATAATAATCAAACCCGCGACATCTGGGTGGTTTGTTATACATCACAACTGCTGAAATGCTAGTTCGTTCTGATATCAATATATTTATTCTATATTACACTGGAAAAGAAACAGAAAATGTCTATATTTGTGCAAAGGGACAAAATTTAACATGAAAGTGGAAGACTCGCCAGTGGTGTAAGGCGGCAACGTAACTGAGGTTGGTATATTGGTATGTGCGCTTTTTCTTTTCTTTCTAAATATATCGGCCAAAAGATAAGGAAGATGATAAATGCACTAAATAGTAGCAAGTTCTCTTGGCACTACTAAAATTTCATTCCATAATTACCCCTAAGTGATGTCTATTTAGAATGTCACTTAGGGGTATTTTTGATATTTATTCTTGCAATACTACTTTAGTGGCAATGAAACTTGACACTATTTGGTGCAAGTGTCATTTTCCAAAAGATAAATA
Organism: Leptodermis oblonga; assembly: GCA_016801395.1. Lineage (NCBI taxonomy): Eukaryota > Viridiplantae > Streptophyta > Magnoliopsida > Gentianales > Rubiaceae > Leptodermis > Leptodermis oblonga. The sequence continues at coordinate 10,893,664 of CM028755.1, forward strand.
TCAACATAAGGGGAGGGCTAGGCTACGTAGACATTAATATATATACATTTGGTTAATTAAAAATATTGTGTCACTTTGGATAAAAGTCTTGTTGAATTCAAAACTGACAATTGAAATTTATGTGCATATAAATCTATATGAAAATTAAATTATTTTATACTTAATCATTTTATTAGTTAATATGCATTCTATTTGTATTATATAAGTGGTATCTTAATCGAGTTTGTTCATGAACGTAAACGAGATTTAAATTCATTTTCTTATTAATTTATTGTTAATCGACGCTAAATTTCCGTTCATGTTTCTACCAAACCGATCCCTAGCTTGCACGTAGAAGTTCATGTTCGTTCTCAAACTTAACTAACAAGGATCAATTCGTAATCAATAGTAACTCATAAGAGAGGTATTAGTAATTTTTAAAATCACAGTCTAATTTGTAATTCGACTAAACTTCCAAGGATGTAAATATAATTCGCCCTTTGACCAAATCAACAAAGGTTAATTGTTATGATAATATCTAGTCATGGTGAATTTAATTTCTTTGTGCCATTTTTCAAGAGTAGCATTGCTTGTAGTTGATCTTCAGAATTATGACTCCTACTTTAATTTCTTAGTATTAATAGCATGCTACTCCTTGATCAACAACAAAATGATATATAAAATTATTTGAAAGAGAGTTAACTATTACTCTTTCAATGTCAAAGTGATATACCCGAAATTTACAAAAATAACAAAAGAAAATTGTTGGATAGACTTGTGTGCCGATAATACGCCACCGTATGTATAAAATGTGTCGCATGTATAAATCCGCTTTATCGAAGTTTTTGTGTTCTTGAATTGTTTGAGAAATACAATAAAATGATAAAAATTATTTTCAATTTTTCATTCTCATGTTCATTTTTGCAAACTATTATATTTAGTTTTTTTATTTTTTATTGATTAGATTCAATTACGTAGGTAATCGATTCATTTTCATGTTTACATTATTCAAATGTAAGAATTACATTGAGTGGAACTGAAATCATATAACCATTTTCATTATGTTCATTTCTATGCACCAAATGTAAACGGTAAATTTTTTTTTAGTAATTTTGCGATACTTTGATGGAGTAAATTTACTAAACTCTTATAATGAGAGAAGTAACACTGAAAATAAAAACCAAACTAAACAAAAACTAGGACCTCCACTTAGCCAAAAAAGTAAAATGATAACCTAATCAACGACAATGGCTTTCCCTAGTCTTTCTATACAGCTTTGAGTGGGGCTTATTATCAATATATATGATAAACTAAACCGAGTGGTGCATGCTTTTTTGATCATTAAACCCACTAATACAACATGGATTTGCAGAAAATTTGTATAAATCAACGAAGAAAGGGACAGCAGGGGTGAGAATTGAGAACTAATGAAGGGAGATGGTGGCGTTTTATCTCATAACCGGATCATCTTACCCACTTTTAATTTTACGTTAGCATACTATAACGAAAATATAACTGAGAAGTAATGATAAGAGATGGTGGCGTTGAGGAAGGAGTAAGATAATCTGTCTAATTTTTGTTGTTCGGTTTGGCTACTACAACCACAAAATAAGCGTCAAAACAAGTACACGTTAACGTTATAATTCACGATTAGAAATGACGTGGTTAGAAATTATTGGGCGAAAAATCTAAATTCATTCCAGATATGCTGTCGCGAGGGGACACGGTCCCTCCTCACAATTCAGTGGAGCTCACAGTGGACCTCCTGAATTGTGACGAGGGACCGTGTCTCCTCGCAACACTGGATCCCAACTCGTCCAAATTAGCTAATGCAGTTTTGTTTGGTCATCGGCAGCTGCGAAGATGATCTAAGTCTTTGTCGGAAAAAATTTAACACTAGTACTGGAGAAAAGTTAGGAGTTTGGGGTATCTCCATACCCTTTTGAACCTATCGCCGACCCTGACTTTAATAGTAGAACAGAAGATCCGAACTGGAAATCTACAAACTCAGTATCATTCAAGATCGAAACTATGAAGTCTCCCACTTCCCATCATTGCTTGCATTATTCCTCTTCTTCTTTTTCTGTCTCGTCCTCATTAGACCTCGTGTACCCTCAACCCACATTCATTATTATTTATTGCATTAAATATCAATCAATTGTATTATTATATGGCCCAGACCGTCTTTTCTGCTTCTTTTGAATGATAAATCTAAAAGCAGATGGGATCTGTTAATTGTTCTTTAATATTTCTTTCTACAAAATGGGTTTTTTTTATAAAAAATTTCTAAGTCACAGCTTTTAGGCATGGTTTTAGGGTGTTGAAACGATAAAAAATTGTGCCTTGCAATAAGCTGGACAGGCAAGGAAACACGAGACAGCTTGCAATGTGAAAATGACATTTTTGTTCTAATAAAAGAGTTACGTTTTTTTTTTTTTTAAAAAAAAGGAGTTACATTTTTTTTCACATTCTTTTTTCGTACTAATATGATTATTTATGATTCACATTAATCCATAGTTAAACTCTCAGATTATAAGTGGCAAAAATAGTGTTAAGTTACTAATTTAGATGTTGTTGTTTATCATCTATAAAACAATTTGTACTCTCTTTGTTCCACTAAAAAAATATATTTGAAAATTGTATAACTTATGAGTTGTGTGGTACAACACTTAAAATACATAATTTGATTATATTTTTCCCCTATACATTTATTTTGTAAATCACGTATTATTATATTAATAAATTAGGAAATGTATGCTACATAAACGAATAGAAAAATAAATTCTTTTATTGAAACAAAATTTTCTTTTTTAAAGGAAGACTCTTTATATTGGGTGGAGAGAGTAGGTAAAAACATTTTATTCATCTATAAGACATGTATACATATTTTCAAACATGACTCTTTTGTTGAGTGGGTTGGTCTCCAACTAGTGACACCACCCACTATTACGGTCAGAGCCACGGGCCAAGGTAAGGTTGGTTTTTGTTTTTGTTTTTTGATTACAGCGGTGACCCACCCATTTGAATATTTGATGGAGCAGTTTTTCAGAGGTTCGGAGCAGGTAACATCCAGTGATTCCGCAATATCGTAAAAAGAAGAATTCATCCTGCAGGATCAAACTCATTCTCCGTCTCGTGTCCCCAAAAAACAAAAAAGTTCAGCTCAGCTCAAGAAGAGCTCCACCCCACCATGACATTTGACTAGTTGTCTTTGCACAAAACAAATGGACCCGGTTCACGGACTGTACCCTCCCAATCAATCATCAAAGGATCCTCTGGATGGATAGAGTGAGTGTGGTTATCCGACTGACGGATTCTTTCCAAAATTTTAAAATAAATAAAGCTGAAATATCAATTATTCACTTCTGAATTGTATTTTGATTTTTTGTGTGGTATTAGTTGTTATAGATTGTTCTTTTAAATCACCAAAAGACAAATTGTTTATAAACAATACTCACTAACAAAATAATAACCGTCAAATCTCACCCGCATATCATACTCAACACCTTGTGCCTTAAGAGGAATAGGAAAAGGAAAAACAAACCTCGTTCCGGTAGTCTTTGTAGTTTGCACGTTCGACGCTCAATTGAAAATAAAACGGAAACAAAGTTGTACGCCAAAGCTAAGGGGAGGAAACAGAAAAGCCCAGCAATACAACTATTTATAAATCGCAAGTTACAACTCAAAATATAACTTTTCTAGTAAAGCAAAATGAGTAATTAGCCATACAAAGACTCAAATTCTCTGTATCGACCACTCCTTTTGTTCTATTGGAAGTCTTTTTTTTTTTTTTTTTTACCCTCATATCCATAAGATTCGAACTAATGACCTCAAACTTACAAGACTCTCTCACATTATCGTTTAGAAGAGTCAACTTTATAATAATACTAAAAACAGTATTACAAAGTGAACTCTTCTAACGAAACATGTGAAGTATTGTGTGCAAGAACAATCTGAACAAAAGGTTTGAGGTTACCTATCATAACAAAAACGACTCAAATACAAACCCTTAATCCAAATAAAAATGACTTGCAGTTTCCAAAATGAAACGCATGCAAAGGTTCTCTTTCCTTTTGGGTCAGAAATCAGATGTTCAGAATCAAAAACGCAGAGGTAATAACCCTAACACATTAATAGCAACATTGTCAGAAGGCTAATCCGTAGCTTTCTTCTTTTTTCTTCATTCCATCAGTTGAGCAAAGCCAAAAACACAAAACCAAACAAAAAAAACAAGTCTAAAGTAGACAAAATCCAAAGCCAATGGACCTCTAAAGTCTAAAGTTAAAGAAGAAAGAAAGAAATCATCAAGAATCAAAGGTAACATAACAAGAAGATCCAGATACCTTCAACCTGGGGATTATAACTGATTCCCTTTCTTTATCTCCATTCAAAAAAAGGACTATGTTCCCTTCACACGTGACAGATTTCTGCTCTCTTTTCACGCCATCCCAAGCGTTTGTCACCTCAGATATTCCACATTTACAGTCAAACATTCAGATTCAGAGTTTACTTCTTCACCAAATATTCCCACAACATAACTTCTCTCTTTCAAAATAGACACAACAGAGAGAAACCACCATTGACCACTTTTGCTCATTCAGGAAGCAACTATCTGGTTCTGGGATCTTGCTTGCGTAAACACAACATGTGAATGTGACAAAAAGAAAGGGATAAAAGCCAAAGCTTTCTGAGCACCCCAGAGGTGTGGTGGGGTGGGGGGAATGTATAGGAAAACTATATATCAACCAAAAATATAACTTTAGTATGAATCTTACAGTTCAATCACTGTACAGAATCTATAGTTATTTCCCCCTTTCAAGCAAATGTACAAAATCCAAAAGCCAAGAATGTCTGGTATATTGCCTTGCCACTCAAATCATATTGCAGTAGCCATCTGTAAATGTTCTTGTTTCTTTGTACAGTATCATTAGGGCCGATGCAGAACCGGCTCATGACACCCCCCCTAGAAAAAGAAGCAGAGCATGTAAATGAAAAAACTCAATGAGGAAAACAGTCCTATCAATATGTATATAAGGAAAGGACTACCGTTTCTGTTACGGAATCATTTAGTCATTTGATAATGACCTTGGATAAATTATCAATGTCATTGCATGGCCATTATCAAATTATTGTATGATTCCGTAAGATAAAAAGATAGGTCGTCAGTTGTATTACCTTCATCAACCTTGATCTCCAGAAGTTCTTCTATAGGCTGGCGACATATGGGACACTTATTTGATTGCAGCCTCAATTCTTTAGCACAATCACTGCACATACACTGGAATAGCAAACAAGTATTAGAGGGAATGTTGGCAGCACAAACAAAAATAGTTTAAACCACATTTAGCATATTTTTCATGGTTTTCAATACATTTTCTCACATCCAAATGGTACCATACATGTTAATTTTTTTTTACCCCGGGTGCTATTTTTCATGTTATTCTTCAATGCATGCATTCTTCCAAAAAGTCTTAATCAAATATAAGTACCCCATAAAAGTGACATGAAATAGCACCCGGGCTAAAAAAATAACATGACATCTACTAGTCACCTCTTCAAGCTGAAGTTTATAATCTCACTACAGAAAAAATACCAAATAAACAATCTAGTACATTTGGCTGATTATACACTGATAAGAGAAAGATGTAGTACTTTGATGAAACATTGTAGAAAAAGACATAAGCAAGATTCTCACCATATGCCTACATGGCAGAACTGCAGTATCCTTTGGCTCAGTCATGCAAATAACACATTCTTTGCCTGAATCCTTGTCATTAATGGCTATTTCATCGGTGTTATCGATACCAAAAATCTCCCGGAGCTCATACCTAACCTCATCTATCCACAATATCTGCTTAATTACTTTGACATGGAAATGATCATCGTTGTTCTTCTCTATGACAGCTTGAGTAATTTGAGCATGACGAGAAGTATCCCCTGCTTCCTCGTTGAACTGACCATCTGTCAATGTTGATGGTGAACTTGACTCTGCAGAAATTACTAGAGGGAAAACATCTCCATCAGATGGCTTTGATAAGTCATCAATGTCAAAGAATCCCAGGTCTATTCCCCTTCCGGAAGGCTGGCAGAATTTCTGGCTCAATCCTTTCTGGAAAGTAATTTTCACCGGCACATACATCTCAGGATAGACAGGGGTGAATGTACATTTCATTCCTTCCTTTGCATAATAGTAAATAGTGATGCTGGAACCAAGAACAAGAATCAATGTTATTAAGGTAAATTCTGCTGAAAATCCAAAAAAAAAAGGAGAGAGATTGACAGTATATAATTGCACCTCAGAATTCCAATTGACAAATGATCAAAAGATTAGAAATATACAAAAACAAGAAAAAATATTTATGGTGAATACTACAAAAATTTCAGAATTAAGAACTGCTGGACACAAAATATGACAGCAGGCCCCAGTGTCAGTAAAGGCCCTTTTAGAGCTTAACAAGTGGTGCACAAAGTGATTAAGTCGGGTATATTTTGGAAAATTTAAACCAAATAATATCCATCTTGTTTGATGTATAAGAACAAATTAGCAAGGCAATCATGAATCAAGTAACTGTTCCTGTTTGCAAAAATAGGAGGCCACAAAATCCATCAAAAACTGTTATAAACAGCTCATTAACTATATGGGTAGCATGAATCACCAATGACACAATTCACCATTTATTCCATCTTATTACCCACTTGAGATGAATGTAAAAGTGCATTCCATAAAACTTTTTCTTAAGTAATTTATTGACAATTAAAGGACCAATATCAGTCCATACTCTCAATTTTGGGATTAAATTAAAAAACAAAGGAAAAAGCGCGAGAGAAAGAGCCTACTAAGTCCAGCCAAATTCTCACACAACATGGCAACTGAATTTGATGGATGATTCATCAAATTCAATTGAATAGCTGTTAGATGATGAGGATGTTCACAGGATATCCTCATCAAGTGTTACCGCACATATCCATAATCTGCAATTGTAGTTCTCCCTTACTACTGAAACCCCTCTTATTTAACAATCAAAATACCACTAAAATGGAATCTTTTCCTTATACCTTAAATAACTCAAGCTGAATTTTAAAAAATTTATGTAAGAAAATTTTAGCCACAAAATTACGAGTTTAGATCGTCAAGTTTGCCAGATCAGAATAAATAAAGCTGATCAGCAATAAATATATACTATCTCAGTACTAACCACCAAGAAAATAAAAGATAAAGATGAGGAAAATCCTCCATAAATAAAGCATCTAAAGCTTATCACACTATATGGAATCATCTATATGGATCATATTTCGCCTCTGTATTTATTGAAGAACATGTTCCCATTCATATTTAAGTATAACATATATTTTCTAATAGCCCTTTTCTAATTCTTTTTATGTTCTTACCTTCTCAGTTTTATTCGAATTAATAATTCTGTATTTTTAACAAGCCACAATGGGGCATTTGAAGGTCTGCTTTGATCCTACCCAAACCATCTTAAGTGTGTTTATCTCATTTCATTATCTATTGTGTCCATTGTCTTTCTAATGAATTTATTAAGTTTTCTCACTAATCTAATGTGTTTGCACATCCATTTCAACATTCTCATTCGCCTACCTCATTTTTTGTTCATGTTTATATTTAGTCACCCAACACACTACTCCAGAAGGGCTTGTTTTATAAAATTTTCCACTCAATTTCAACAGTACTTTACAAAAATAAAGAATAGAAAAGCATAGAAAAATGCGATATCATTTGTTTCATCTTACTTAAATCCAAGTCTAACAGTTTTACCAATTACCCCATATTTTTCAATGACCATATTTTTCAATGACAGATCTTAAACATTTAAAACTTATGGATGCATTTATCCTGTTGTTACTTCTTTTGTGCTACTGTCACTTCGTATATTCAGTTTTAACCCTACTTATGATAAAGCATCTCAATCCTAATGCCTCACTCCAAATTTCTAACTTAGCAATTACTTCTCCTCTCTTCCTTGATTAATACCATATCCTTTGCAAATGAAATACATTCAGACATAGCTTTCTACAGATTGCTTAGTCATCTCATCAACTACTAAGGAAAAAAGGTATGGATTCAAAACTGATCCCTAATGCAGCCCTATAGTATTAGAGACTGGTATCTATACTAGTCCTCGCACATGTTTGCATCTTCACACACATTTTTACAATTCCTATTTAAGCTACTAGCACCCCTCATTCCCAATACCCACCATATTATGGTCGTGCATAGATATACATTTTATCTTTTATTATTTTTCTATCTTACTCTCAATTTTATAATATTATTTTACATTTCCAAAGCACCAATTTATATTTTTACAACTTTAACATTTTTACAACAAAACACAAACCACGCCAGAAACAAAAGTAGGTGCCCGTACATCTCAATTATCTCTTCACATGCTTTTGTCAAAATCAATAATTACCATATATAAATCTTGTTTTCTCTTGTCATAGTGCTCATATGATTTTCTTATTAAAATTATAGTTTCCATTGTAGAGCTCCCAAACATGAAACCAAATTGATTATTTAGTTCAAGAGAAATTAAAAATAAAATAAAATAGAGAGCATCTTACTTTCTAAACTGTCCCTACAAGGTCTCTTTTAAAAACATGAGAACTTCAATATCTCATGATTCAAAATGCAATTTGGCTTGCCATAACCCATGAAGGTTTCAATAACAAGGTACCCAAGCATAATTAGACACCAACAGCCCCTGAGGGTGAGAAATGTGTAGCAACAAACAGCAATTGAAGTATAAAAAAACTTGATCCATTCAGCTTAACCTAAGATAACCCAAAAGTAACTCAACCAAATACAAGGGCCAATAGTAACTTCAGAACAAGTAGCGCTTAAGAATTTGGTTGAATATTCAAGTCAAACAATTCAACTATTATGCATATGGCAATCATAAATTTCGCTTCAAATCCCTAATTAAGAATGTCCATATTACCTAGTAACATATGCGCACACATATTAATTACCTAATACCCAGTCCCCCCTACTGCACCTCTTAAGAGGAGAGAAAATTGGTAATTTAATAGCTAGGAGTAGAACTTGACTATAGTACAGAAGTCAAGGATCAACCATCGGATTGCTACACTAGTAGGTAAAGTTAAAAAATGTTAATACCAAAAAGAATGGCGAGGTTAGAAGCCTTTGTGAAAAAACTAGAAGACATGTCAAGCTTCTAACAACAAAAAAGTGTGAAGTAACAACCAAAAATACTTTTGATGCTTTAAGCTAATTGCATTCGTCACATATTTGCAGGGGACAACATGATAGTTGACAAATTGCACAAACAATTTCCTCTGAAAATAGCTGTAACCAGCCATCATCAGAGCCTCACTACCTTTTAACAGATCCTATGTTATCTGACATTAGAGAAGATAGAAGTGTGGAAGGATAGAATACTTAAGCAAATCATACCAAGCTAAGGCATACTAATACCATTATCTGCTTCGGTAGCTAGTAAGGAGTTTACGCGCACAAATAGACAAAGGAGAATGACTTCTGAAAGATATCCACTTAGAGACTGTAACTATCACCAAACACAGAAAAATACCACAAATGCACCTGCAAAGTTTGTTAACCCATACATAATAAAACTAGACATCCGACAAATAGCACCACTACCCCACCCTTCAAGAATACTCCTGTTTTGACAGTCGGCATCCAATGAAAGAGCTTAACAACTTCCTTCCAACCATTCCACAAATACAAAAACAGAAGTTTTCTGGCCTTGAAGTTGATGACCCACATTTCGTGTAAACTGGTAATCATCTAACAAAACTTGATAGAGATCTTATGCCTTTACTCCGCGTTCAATAACAACTCACCATTGCACTAACAGGCCATGAGGGACCCAAATGGAAATTAGATGCAAACATTTTATTTTTAATTCTCACATAGACATCTCTCACCTAACATTTTGTTATTTCATGCAACACAACATGAGAATTCTCATGTCAATACTTTAATAACCACATATAGACAAAAAGAAATTGCCCTCATAATTATTCCACCAGAACTAGACTACAATAGATTAAGATGCAAATCTCAAAATGTAGATGGAACCGCAAAGTGAGAAACCAAGAAAAAGAAAAGCATCCAAATCAACAAACCAACATCATTCAGCCAACTTCCTAGCAGGTATTTGGGCAAAGCTAATTGGGTAAATCAAGACATCTTCATATTTATAAGTAGCATGATACTACAAGCAGAAAGAATACCATATAGTTGGGCACATCAACATATTTTTAAATTAAAACCCTCATAAAAAGTGGAGTTACTACTGACACAACATCTGCATGATCAACCTAGGCCTCATTGACACTGGCGGAGATTATTTTCACTCAGAATAATGCATCTGATGTAATTTAGACCAAGCCAATGAGGGCCTCATTGACTCTGGTGGAATTTATTTTAACTCACAGAATGATACATCTGACATGCTTTTATAAATTCACTCTAACACCAAGCTGAAATCTACGGCCAACCTTCTGATTATCTACAATTCAAAGAAGAATCTTGTTTTATGTGAAAATAACGCAAAACCTTAATAGTCAGAAACTATCTACCAAACCATCAAGGGAAAAGCTAACAACGCCACTGTCATCTACCTAACAAACTTTACCAGAAAAGCGATGAGTTACCACTTCATCCATGAGTGGTCCCAAATTTGGGAAATTCACAATGACATCATGACATCCATAAATGAAAATCCTTAGGAGAGAATCTTCAGCCGGGACCAAAATAATTAGGTGAACTCTGGTAAAAGATATTTCAAGGCATACAATCAACCGGCTAAAACCTCGAGTCAGTGAGAAAGAGTCCAGGACTTAAAAAGAAAATTGTAACAAATAAGGAAGGCACTCCCTAAATTACTAGATAGTGGTAATCACGAGTTTGGAACCATAGGTTAGGAAAAGACAGGACGCGTGCCTATGGCTACTACCAATATTTTTCCAATCTATCGAAATGCTGGCTTTACATTCCAAAAGAGTAGAGCATTAGTTCATCAACCAATTCCATGATCATTTCATCAAATTAACAAACTTTGTCGCAGTTAAAGACCATAGCAAAAATGCAAATGAGAGAAACAGTTGAAACCAAAACCATCACATCACATAAAACCAGAAAAACAGAATCAAATAGAGCATCGAAAGAGCAAAATTCGCAGCACCTTCCATCAACGAGGGCATCAAAAGTGAAGGACACCAAATGGCAATCCCTATTTTCCTCATCCACTTCAAGCCTTATAGTGTCCTTGTGGACATTCACATCATTCTTGATTTTCTTGGCACTTTGATGATCCACATAAGGCACGGGCGGAGGCGGCAAAGGAGCCAGTAGCATCGGCGGCGCCGGCGGCCGGTCCCACGCAGTCCCAGGCCCCACAAAGTAAGGAGAATAGAAATTACTGGGTTGCGGTCCTTGAGGAACCATCATGTTATTAGTTCTTGGGGTTGGAAACCCAGAGAAGCTGTAATTGATGTAAACGGGATGGTAAGGATACGGCTGCGAGTGCGGCGGATGCTGCTCCGGCAGCTGCTGCGGCGGCGGCGGGAGGGAAGGATAGGGAGCGTTGGCTGCGAAACTATAGCTCGCGGGGAGTGGCTGCGGTGAAGAAGTAGAAGGCGGTGATTGTTGCAGGTTCTGCTGGTGCTGGGGAGGAGGGGGCGGCGGTGGCGACGGAGGTGGCGGCCGGTGGTGGTGGTGATGGTGGTGGTAGTGCGGAGGATGGTGATTTTGTTGCCTTTTACCCAAAATTTGACCCATTGAACTCTTTTCTTCCGCAAATTCTCCCCAAAAATTCAAGAAAAAAGGGAGAAATCCGAGGAAGAAGATTTACAGATGGGTTTTTGTACTACGAAATGCAAGAAAAATCCGAGGAAAAGTGAAAGGAAGCAACGGGTTTTGGTTTTTCAACGGGGAGATTTTCTCCTTTTTAAATTTATTTATTTCTTTTTGTGGGGGTGGGGTCCGGATAATGGATGGTTTCACGCTGGTTTTGGTTGTTGTTGGAGAGAAGGATGAAGAATAGAATAATACCATGGGACGCGTAGTTGAGAAGAAAAATCTCTCAACTTTAGGAATGCAACCTTGTGAAGAAAAGGAAAGGGAGAGATTAAAAATTAATTTTAATTATCGAAATTGTTATACGCAGTAACCGTTTTACTATTCGCAATAACATTCCCCTATGAAAAGACTAAAATGCACCTGGCCCAAAAGAAAAAAAAATTAGAAAACCCATGGGTGAATAGTATCAGGGAAAAAAAAAATAAAAACTGACCAAATTCCTCTGCTTCAGTCTATAAATTGACTAAAGCAAAGGAAATGAAATACAATTGAGGCTGCGGAGCTGTATAGAGAAGAAGGAATCACAAAATTAGCTAAATCGGATAAAACGGTTACTGCGAGTACGATCGACTAAAAGTTAGTGCCTCAAATTAATATCTGTTTCGGTACTGTTTTATTTGTGAGATTATTTGTTTATTTGATTAATTTAGTTGTAATATGTCCAAACTTGTTAGTATTTTGCCCGAAATTGTTAATTTTTTCTCCGGATCTTCTCAGATTCGGCCAGTTGTCACCGGATCTGGAATGAAATACTGGCGGTATTTCGGCGACCGCCGGTATTTTCATAAGGAATACCGCCGGCGGTATTTCGGCGACCGCCGATATTTTGTGAAGGAATACCGCCGGGCGATATTTCCCTCCAGGAATACCGTCGGTATTTTTTGGGAAAATTCCGCCGTCGGCGGAGGTATTTTTCCCGAGGGCTGCAGGATCTTTTCGGATGTTTTATGCCCGAACGGGACGACTTTTGCGCCAATACTTTAAAATTTCTGTAACTGTAAATGTATTCTCGTTCTTTATATGTTAGCAATTAATTTCGTATTGATAAATGCGCGTTTATATTATTGCAGATGGCAGAAACATTAAGGAAATTGAAATTAACCAAAAGCAAAAGCAAAAAGGATGACAATCTGCAATTAGGTGATAGAAGCACTGAGGCGACACAGTCCTCCTCTGAGGAAGTAGGTGGCTGAATACATCCCACTGTATCCGAACGGCAGAGATAGGTGGCAGGAAAAGCGCATGGCTCTTCTCGCTTATCAAATGCGACGAGGGAAAGTAACATTGATTACCGTGAAATCCCATTTGCCCCGCCATACATTGGAAATGCGGAGGAGGAGGAAGCTAGGGAAAATGTGAAAAGATTTGAGATGGACATGTTTCAGTGCAGGGGTACATGGGAGGGAACTCGGGGCGGTTGGAGGATGAAAATGAAGGGGAAAATGCATCCAACCGACGGAGGAGCGAAAAAGGCAAAGAAGTAATAGGTTCATCGCGTAGGTGAGTGTCAGGGGCTGGGTCCTATTCTGGCTCCAGAGGGGATGCCGGGTGGAAGGCTTACTAGCCTCTAGATGGTCCAATTGACGGTGGACCTTCAGATCCGGAGTTGTTACAGAGTTTTAAATGTCATGTTGCCTACTACGTATGGCATCGACTGGTATCGTTTTTATGCTTTATTATATATTTCTTGATATGACTTTTATTTATTTTCGATTTATGATTAATAAGTTGGCTTTTAAAATGTGTTATTTTATTCATTCCATTACGTAGGAACGTGGTGTATTGTTGTGCCATAATGGCTATAACAATCTGCAAAGGTGGGAGTTAGCCGAAGGGAAAATAAAAAGTCTAGTTGACCAGTCCGGGTTGGCATATTTGGGTTGGTCTATGCATCCAGAACTAGACTCTGCACTCATAAGTGCCTTTGTTGAGAGATGGCAGCCGAAAACTAATTCATTCCACATGCCATTCGGAGAGATGAGTATCACTCTCCACGACGTTGCGTATATATTGCGGATTCTGATTGGGTGGAAAATTAAGCCGGTAGAGATGAAGGAACTGCTGTTAGAGTTGTTGGGGATTCAGGAAGACCAGCTTGGGCATCGAGATTTTGCCACTATCAAAATGTCCTCCTCTGCGAGCAATGTCTCAGTGGAAAGGTGGAGGCCGCCAATTCTGCCGCAGGTTATTTGCTGTAGTTAGTTGAAAATACCCTGTTCGTGGATAAGAAAAAAATCCACGTTCTTGGGCACTTCCTACCTTACCTCCAAGATGTAGAAAGTCTAGGCGGACTTGCGTGGGGTGCAGCATGTTTGGCGAACCTTTATCGCAATCTTGGTCGGGCCTCTAGAGCGGACAGTGCCCAATTAGGTGGGTGTCTGACTTTATTGCAGGTTTGTAACAATCGTTTATAAATTATTTCAGTCCATATACCTGGGGAATAAAATGACTAATTGGTTTTTTATTTTTTTTTAATAGAGGTGGATATACGAATACTTTCTCGCGTTTAGTCCTGCAAAGCTGAGATCCTGGGATGTCGAGTGGCCAGCATCAGCTAAGTGGCACATCGGAACCGACAGGAAGAGCGAGCTTAACTGGGATTTGTTGAAATACATACGTGCCCTGGACGGAATGAAATCCGAAGAGGTAATATTTCTTTGTCATTTAAATTTTCTAATGTTATTTATTGTAATAGCTGGCCTAGTCGATTATCCACTTACTATGTTTCACATGCACTAGGTCAATTGGCTTCCTTTTGGGCCAAATTCCGCAGGAGTGCATGCAATAACCTTGTACATGGGTCTTATTCATTGTCCTGGGGTCTCAGAGCCATACATGCCTAATCGGTTCCTCACACAGTTTTACAGCCAAAAAGCTGTTACAGAGGCACTGAAATAAAAATGTACTCCTGCGTATTTGATACGAATCTTAAGATCCCGCAAATGTACCCCAATAATAAGGTGATAAGGGGGATGGAGAGGGCTCATTGGGCCGATCAGTCGTGCCCTGAGTACTTCGACTACTTCCATCAGCGGAAGCACGTTCGTGTTAGTCCCGACGACATGGAAGTGGATGAGCCACTGGACCCGAAACAGCTATCTGCGGTTGAGGTAAGAACTACAAATTTATGCTTTTTCTGTTAATTAATTATATAAATGCGTCAATCTTTTTAACTATATTTCGATATTTCTTCCAAACGCAGTGCTTGCAATATATAGCAAGTAAAATGTATTATGCTCATCCCCGAAACCGGGATACCGTCCCCAGTGACGTGAGGGAGAGTGCTATAAAGGAGGTGGCTCACCATTTGGAGGATTTGATACCGGCACTGTAGTACATTGCGGCAGAGTCCCATGTGCTGTATTCACTGTTTTTAATCTCTTTTTTAATGCATTGTATAGGGTAATACCGCAATCGAAATGATGTATAGATATTTTATTTGAATTCAGTACTGGTAAAATTTATTACACCAAAATTCTGAAGATGGGGATCTTATCTTGCAAATGTAAAATCAAAAATAAATTGCTGTTAACGTTAAGCTGTTGATATGAAAAATATCGTATACTAACACTCAGCAGTCGATTTATTCTGAAATTCACCCAATTTTTCATCCAAATGAGCTTTCCAAAGCTGCATTTGTTCTGAGGCACGGCTACTCCACGTCGGATAGATTGGGAGTAGTAAGACCTCCCCTGTTATTAAAAAAGCAATGAAATGATTTTGTCTTATTAACCCCATATTGATGAAACTGCTCGGATCAGTAGAGACGCCGGCCCCCCGCCACAGGAGCGGAAAGAAAGTATTACTCTGTTGGGCATATAATGTTACCACCTCTGGTACTTCGTTGCGACAAGTATTCCCAAAAGATGAGAATCAAACCAGAAATCCTCTTCTGCCGGAACTACATAACAATCTAGTAGCCTGAATGCTAAATCGTAATCGACTGCCCTAAGAACGAAGCGCCAAAAAGTAGCTTCATCCCGGAGTTCTTGGTGCAGGTCTCTACGCACTTGGTGCACTGCGCCTGATCTGCATCGTGTACGAAATAGGCAATTACCCTAAAACCACAATGTCCATCAAGCATTATATTAACGTGTCCGGTAATGTATTAGAACACGAACTGCTTCAGAAATACGGGAAGGTCGTAAGGCCACTCAGAAGCGTGGGGCCTCACAACCCTTTGTCTTCTCTGCCCGCCTGTGGATCTCCGACCTGCGAGTGTAAAGCATATTAAATTGAGTATGTGTATATGTATTTAACCACAATGACATGTTGAAATTAAATACATATATTTGTACTTCGTTGTAGCACATTCCTTTCAGCATACTCGTACCTTGATAGATCTCGTTGAGTTGAATTGTGTCTGGGATGTCCCCTGTGTGGCCTATTAACCGGCTAAGCTAAATCAACAATTTCTGGATAAAGCGTCGAATGCACAACACCCATGACCCTGTATATCTCAGCGCTCGGATGCGACATGACATCCACAAACATTTTATGCAATCGGCCTTGAGCGGTTTGCCTCTCCTCCTGAGTTTCTGGAATATCATTATCTCCCAAATGCAACGTCTTCTAGAACGTGTCAACGTCGATAGGATCAATTGGAAGATAAGCGCGCACCAACTGTTGCATCTCACATGCAGATGGTAGACCACAACTTGTTCGGAGTTCGCAACCACAAAGCGCACCATTGTCCCCGATAAGGCCAACTCTTTTTGTATATTCATCCTCCACCATTGTAATACCAGCGAAAGACATTCTACCGTTCAGCCTACTATACAGTAAGTAGTCGTTATTCCGGTATGTTTTGCTGCGCGAAACTTCCATTTTAGTCTGAATTTCATCGAGGTGCAACCCTATCATAATATGAATGTCGTGAAAAATACTTGGGAACGCCTTTCTATCCGTACCAATAGCCTTCTTCACCTGTGCATGTGGACTCTCAACCCTGAAAGACAATTGACATTAAATTCTTCATAGAACATAAATTCTTATATAAAACATCGCGTAATTATACAATGTACAAATCATAAATGAAATCAATAAATAACTTACACGTTCGTTGTGCGCCCTCCGTAATGCTTTATACTTTTCGTCCAACAAGACACAAACTTCTCATTGTGGGGATCCAACCATGTCTTCTTCAAGTATGGAATAACATTTCTGAATCTCGATTTATTCCTATATTTAGTATCAAAATAATCCACAACTTTCGTGAACTGTTCATATGTCAAGGCTTTCACCACTTGCCCCCAACAATATAGAAAGACATCCGTTGTAGTTTTGTCGTTCCCAGCTGACACTACATGTTTCTTGACATCCATTTCAATGTGTCTCTTATAAAGTAGTTGGGTAGCATATGGGAATACTAGTTTCACAACATTCAGTAATGCGGTCTCTCGATCAGTCATGACCACGTGGGGTATTTGTTTCGCTCAAATAAAGTGCTCAATTGCACCAATCCCCAGTAATCTCGATCAGTCATGACCACGTGGGGTATATGAACATACTGAGCTGTAGGTACATGAGCTACTATTTGCAGCAGAGGCATGTCATACCTGTTTGTCTTATACGTCGTATCCATAAACAAAACGTACAAAAACAGAACAAGTAGACGAGGCGCCTTATTGTGTGCAAAGAAGATGTGGCCCATTGTATTACTTCCGTCATCGCCTGAGTATGTATAGAAGTATTCGTGATCATGCAGAAGTTTGAAGAAATACTACATGTTAGTCATACCTCCCCTCGCATCCCTTTTACTTTTTGCTGATTCGTTGTAAACCTGTCTTATGTGGCTAACATTTTCCAGATCATCCGCGCGCAATTAGGCCAATATATGCTTCGGCCTGATGTTAATACTGGACATTTCTGCAATCTTTTTCTTCTCCGCTTCTGTTAACCGTGTCTGCGCTGAATGCCAGTTTCGAACTTCTTCTAATTCATGATTGTGCGTACTGTTTCTGACCTCTAACGTCCACTTTCCCCCATCAATTTCTCGTCCCTTCAGGTGAAATGGACAGTTTGTCATCTTGTTGCTTCTATTGCTCTGTCTGCTTTTCCCTTTCGGTATGAGTGCCTTCTTCCTAACTTTTCATGATCTATCGCACCCTATCTCAACTCTACCTTTTCTCCCTCTTGTTAGGAACAACCCCTACATTTTCGAAGAGGAAGTAATTTTTGCCGTCATATTGTTTTCAGCTGCTCGTACTTTAACCCATGCAATCATATCTTCCTTACTTCTGAACTCTTCGTTCGTCTGAGATACTTCGGTGTGGTCAGCATAAATGTCATCATTCTCAACGCGAAAATCCTTTTAATATAAAAAACCTGGTTCAGCATACTTAAACACAAAAATTTCGATGTAACAAATAAATTGCGCAATTATATTGTCGGCTAGAGCCAAACTTCTGAAAAAATTATGATTAGCATAGGTTGGAGGGATATTGCGACTGTCTCGGCGTTTTCGGCCAGGAAAATCGCCGGGACAGTCGGCCGCCCGCCGGAAAAATGGCCGGCAGCCGCCAGTTTTTTTCCGGCCAAAATACCGCCGGCGGTATTTCCTGCAAAATTACCGCCGGCGGTCGGCGGTATTCTGGGAAATCCATCCGGGAAGACAGTCTCCTCGGCCGAAATGTTGCAGAAACAGCAAAAAACGTCCGGGTAATCGCAGATCCGGGAAAAAAATCTCCCCGAATGAATTTTTTTCCCAAAAATTAAAATGAAGGGGTATATAGAGAATTTATGCAAACTAATTTAAAGTAAAAAAAAATAAATACAGTGTTTACTTACAGTGTAATATGGATCGTACTCGGGTATACCGGCCATATTTGAATAAACGTGTCAGTGATGAAATGGAAAATAAGTGTTTCTGCAGTTTAATGTAAATGGAAAACAACTAACTCTGAAGGTTGAAAAAATAGAATGAACTTTGCACCTTACTTATAGGTGAAAAAATGGAAGAAAAAAAAATTTTAACCATAAAGGGCAATTCGGACTTTTTACAGGGGAATGCTACTGCGTTTAGTAAAACGGTTACTGCGTTTAGTATGCCTCTTAATTATTTTTGTTAAGTTGTGAATTTGACTTTTATAGGGTATTAAGGATCTGTTCTTTTCTGGCTTATGTTGGAGAAACTTTGGTTTCTTTTATAAATTTTCTGGAGAGAAGTTTTTTTAAAAAAAAATTGTGTAGGTAAGAGATAAAAAAGTGTAATGATTGTGTTATTTTTTGAATTTATGTGAGTAGATATTTAGAGGAAATTTTTAAATTTTAATTTTGAATTCTTGAAAAAATGAAGTTGTTTCTTTGTGTAAAGTTTTAAAAGAAAAATGTGATAATTCTTGAAAAATATCCACAAGAGAACAGAGAATGTACCATCTTCTTATGGTATTAGATGTCTACAAATTTCCTTCTATATGTATTTTACTTTGTTTCAGATGTTACAGAGAGGCTAATTGAATTTGGCGCTGTATTGCAGACAGATGTGCATATGAACATTGAAGCACTGTTCACCGACTTGGTTTGCCTACAGTCACAAAATGCTTTATACCGACTTGACTCCTGACTAATTTCTGTATATGGTGTCGTGACAACGTCGACACCAAGGTTGCATGCTTCAAGTATTTTTCACGTTATATGAAATCTTTGCGTGAGTGGTCAATGATTCTGTTTGATGATTATGTGTTGCATCAAGGGTGGCTGCATATGTGCTATATATTTCTAAGATATAAAATCTTTGCAGTTTTTTGAAAGCCATAAATTTTAACAATCTATAAACCTCCACACAGATCAGTGCTACCAAACTAGAAAAAGGGTTGAAGTCCACATCCTTGTTACATTTATGAGCAACAAATTTCAGCTTCTAAATCCTTGCTGAAGTTTTCATCAATACGAGATTATGCCATGCAATTTGTATGATATTCTGCCCGTGTGAAAAGGTGCCCTAGATCCCAACAGCTACAACCTTAGTTTCTTAGGTCCTGTTGCATTCTTCCACACCCTCAAAGTTGTGTTGATCATAAGGGTAGATTTTAATCACCCACAATAATAATTTATATGATGTTTAAATCCCGTTTCTAAATTTTTCCTTGTTGCAATCATGGTTATGTGATTTATATGTACTGCACATCGTTCTTTGGCATTCTGAATTGGCTGAAAATATATATATATATATATATATATATGCATGTATTATAGAATGTTTTTTCCAGGTTCATTGAATATGAATTGGATGCTCCAAAAGTGCCACACAAATTCGTAATTACTGAAGGACGCTCAGGGATCTTTGCCCGTCTCAGATTATTTACTTTTCTTATGTCTTATTTTACCCTCTTATCTTTTTATAGCTTCTTTTTTTTTTTTTTTTCACTTAAGGCAAGCAAGCTGCAACACATCTCTTCCTACATTTGTTTGACATTCAACCTTTTGCTTCATATTTTATTTATTTTTTAGAATCTATTGAGTGGAACAAACAAACAATACCATATTTTTATTTGTTTTTATTAGAATTGTTTTTGAGTCATATGTGACTAAAAAGGTGACAAGGCGATTGTGACACCCCCAGCCCTTACCTCCCTGTTTCACGTGGGATTTGCGACCGAGATGCTTGTCGGTTCGCACTAAAACTCATTCAGGATACAAAAGCACTAATTAATAATAAAATATTTAAACACTAGATTAGATGAGCTTCCATAAGCTCAGTGAGGTCGCTCTATTAAAAACATTACCGAGTAAACATTTGCCTGCACATAGCAAGTATTTCCTAAGCACACAAGAGGGGAATCCGTAAGGGATAGAAAGAGCATAATCAGCAAGCTATAACGAGGATCGATGAGACACTTCGAAAAGCATTACTAATTATACTTTACCTGAATTTGGACACTGTACAATATAAAGTGGTACACTGTACAATATGGACCGCTTTTCATGCCGACAATCCAAACAGTAAACAGTGTGGTAAATCCCGGAATATTACCCAGTACCTCTCCAGTTATCTAGTCGGGCACTCCAGCCAAACGCCGACATGCCCGATTTCAATAAACTGAACAAGGTTTGAGAACCTTGACTCTCATGCATAGTTAACAGTAGACAGTAAATAGTGAACAATAGAAGTGAATAGTGAACACGAAACAGTAACATTTAACACTTTAACAGTAAATATTGAACACTTAACGTTGAACATTTATTTTCATATAACTCATTTATAAACATTGCACTTTATATACTAAAAGGGCACAATCATATATATCACATATAAGCATGCATTTCAGTAAACGTATCAACAATATCAGTAAAGCATGCTAACTCATTTATTTACTCAATTAAAACATTTGCCCATTTAGTGAGAACACTCACCTCGGTCCGTAGATACTAGCTCACGATTTATCTACCCGATCTGCATATATTTCATGTTCCGAAAATTTAGTATTTATTTCTAACTAATAGAATCCTAAAATTCTTTTAACTTCTTATGAATTCTAGGGATTAACTAAATAAGGGTGTAAAACTAATTTATCTAATTTTTACCAAAAAGAGCATAAAATAATATCAGCTATTTAAAAGTTTATTTATATTGTAATAAGAAAATATATTAATCATAATCTTAAAAAAATATAAGTTTCATGCCGTAAAACTATTTTACATATTTTTCCTTTTAAAAAGAGTTTATAACATTTAACTTTATTTCTAATTTATTTTTGGAAATACCTAACAAAATTATAATAATTACTAATTTAAGAAAATATGAATTTAGAACCCTTTAAATGGTTGTTAAAATAATTTTTGTAAAGATTTATAAAAGGAATTATAAAAGAATAAACAAGAGAATTAAAATTATTCAAAAATCAATTTCTCCGCATCGGATCCGTTTTACCAGATTGGAAATCGGTTTTACCCTATTTTCTTGAGCAAAGCAATCGGTTTTACCGACTCTCCAATAGGTTAAAACCGATTGCTGTCTAGAAAAATTTTCTTCAACCTTTCGCTTCGGGTTTCAAACAAAAGTGCTCCAAAACTCATTTTTCTTTGGTTACTTTTGCTCAAAATCATTCCTACAACACTTATACAACATTCCTATTGATCCATAACACTTTAAACCACGTTGAATCATAAAGATTTGAATCAAACTCTTCATAACCTCATTTTTCTCTATTTTCATGCATTGTTTCCATTTTTCTAACATACAAATGAATAAAACGTTTTACCTTAATGCTCTGGAGTCTCCCTAACACGAAATCCACGTTATGGAGTCGAATTCCTACTCCAAATTCCTCCTTTCCTAGCTTCCTAGCTTTTTCCCTCTTCTTTCTCCTTCTTTTCCTATTTCTCTTTTCCTCTCTTTTTGGTTTGAGTTTGGAGTGAAATGCGTTTTTCAAAGGCTGGAGGGCCCTATTTATAGGCAAATTTGCCTAATACGCCAAAATGGTTCCTGATTATCTTGAAAATTTTATTTTTTCATTTACAACATGCAATCGGTTTTACCCGCTCCATAATCGGGTAAAACCGTTCCAATAGGTTTTACCCGCTCTTGGATCGGGTAAAACCAGTCGGAGTAATTTTTGTCATTTTCCTGGATCGGTTTTTCCTCTCTAAAATCAGTTAAAATCATTCGTTTAAGCGGTGAGATATTTTTCTTACTTTTTGGATCACTTTTACCCACTTATAGACTGGGTAAAACAACTCCGTGAAGCGGTGGGATCGGTTTTACCCGTTCCATGATCGGGTAAAATCGGTCCCTCATCCATTGTAATCAGTTTTACCCGTTTGTGGACTGAGCAAAACTGCTCCAATCGATTTTACCCCCTCCCAGATTGGGTAAAATCGGTCAGTCCCTATTTTTCCATTTTTCACTTATTTTTTAATTTCTTTATTTTTATTACTTAATTACTTTATCACTTAAACATACTTCTAACCTTATTTCTAATATCTTAATCCTAATCTAAACATTAAAATTTTATGCTTCAAAAATAATTCTTCATTTATTAAAATTCTAAAGAAAATCCTACAAGTTCATAACTATACATATTTTCCAGATTTTCTCATTTTTCATTTATTTTCTACTTTTCTTCTTTTCATTCCAAAATTCCCAAAATTAACTAATATATCTATTTTCATATATATCTTTAAGCATAATCCTACATTTAAATTAACATCTTAATTCTAAATTAAACATCATAATTTCTAAATTAAAATCCAGAATATTAAGATCTAAACCTTAAGATTTCATACTCAAATTACTTAAGAAAACTCACAATCTTTATAATTATACCTAATTGAGTTTTAAAAACTAACAGTATGATAAATATAAATTACAAAGGTTAAACTAGGGCGAGAAACTACAGGGTCTTACAGCGATAGCCGCGCCTTGCGCGGTTTGACAATGCTAGTATAAGATATATTAAAAGGATATTTTATATTAATAGTGATTTTTTTATTATCTTATTTGTAATATTGCTCTCTTTCTAGAGTAAACTCCACATTTGGTCTCTTGCATGTGGTCTAATAATCTTTTTGGTCCCCTACATTTCAAAATGATCTTTTTGGTCCCTTAATTTTTTCTTGGAACTATTTGGTCCCTTACATTTCATAACGATCTTTTTTGTCCCTTGCATTTATTTCTTGAACTATTTGATCCATTGGCAACAAAAAACGTTAATATCACGCTCACACGACTCCGTTAGCGAATGGTAAACTTGTCCTAACATTATTTTTAGCAACCCAGGGATTTTCTTCATTAGGGTGATTTTTTTCATTCGAAGTCGCATGCGCGGAAGTCCGAGTAATATTAACGTTTTTTGCTAAGTTAAACAGTCAATGGACCAAATAGTTCAAAACATAAAAGTAAGGGGACCAAAAAGATCGTTCTGGAATATAGGGAATCGAACAGTTCAAGAAAGTAAGAGATCAAAAAGATCGTTTTGAAATATTAATGACCAAAAAGATTATTAGTCCATATGTAAGGGACCAAATATGGAGTTTACTCCTCTTTCTATTACATTCTTAAAACAAGTTGGGCGAATTACTATAGGCCTATTCTTTTACCCAAAACTCAGTTATGGCTTGAGTTGGTTTTGGGCTTCAAACCCAAAACCAACCCAAACTAGTGTTCTTTATGCTAGGGTCTCAAACTGTCAGGCCTTAAAACCTGAATTTGTACAAAATAGTAATTAACCAGAAAGAATTGTTAGGAGATGAGAAAGAGATAGATGAGAAGCAGAAGAAATTAAAGGAAGAAGAGA
This sequence comes from Leptodermis oblonga, assembly GCA_016801395.1. Classification (NCBI taxonomy): domain Eukaryota; kingdom Viridiplantae; phylum Streptophyta; class Magnoliopsida; order Gentianales; family Rubiaceae; genus Leptodermis; species Leptodermis oblonga. The sequence continues at coordinate 10,917,751 of CM028755.1, forward strand.
AGAATTTTTAGATGAGAAACTCAGATAAACATTCAACATAACCCAAAAAATGATCGGGACTGAAACATATATACCAGCTCCACAATCTTGCACTATTACATAATTACCCTCCTAATTATTTAGGGTAATGACAATTCCTACTCCTTAAAAGAATGCTTGCCCCCCAGCATGTAGGTGGCAAAATGGTGCTGCACAAAGAGCTTGCAAAGCTTCTTCTGTTCAACACTTGTAAACTTAGCACATGAAGATCGAACAACATCATAAAGAGCATATAAGGAAAAATGGAGAAGGAAGCTTTCAGGAAGTGTTTGAACTCCAAGTTAACCTTTTTCCAGTCACTTCCCATAACTGCACTCAATGCTTGAAAGATGTCATTCACCTTGTGTCCTACAGTACCAACCACATTGTTTAGAATGGAAAAACGTGCAGTGGTCACAAATTCTTCTAAATCACATTTTTCAGTTTTCATTCCCTTGTTGAGTCCAAGCATAAACTCCAAAAGGTATAAGAGGTCCCAACAGCATCTTACTTGGCATTCTTCATTCTTCCTTGAAGCATCAACCCTTCTTTCCTCATGAAACAAATAATCCAAGTCAGTTCTAGAAAATTTCAAATGACTACTTCCTTCTAATTTCTTTCTTGGTACTTCACCCTCTCTTTTCGATTCCCCAGTTGGCCAACTCTTTGGATGATCTGAGGGACTAGATAAACAAATTTCACTCTTGAGCAATATTCTAAAAGCTCTACACACCATCATCTCTTGGTCATTTCCTGTCTAGTGATGACTTGAGATAATGCCTTTGTAAGCATCCCAAAATATCTGTGCTCTTTCATTTTTTTCATGAGCATTCCATCTCGTTTTTACTAGCCAATAACAAACTTCAAATGCTCTATCATTTGCTGCAACTTTACCAGCAATATTAGAGCAGCAATTAACAAAAATAACAAAGGACAATAAGAAAATTCCAACCATTTCCAACATCATAGCTATGGAGTTTAAGTCATGTGCAATCAATGCTTTCTGGAACCTTAAGTCATGCACAACCAATTTCCAATAATCCTGCACGTTCTTTGTCAACACGAACCTTCCCTTCTTTTGGTTTCTTATCTCATTAGCAGCACTCCACATGGGAAACCAATTCATCATTGCACTAATGTTCCTAAACTCATAATTTCTATTTAAAAACTCATATAGAAACTTACTCCCTCCCTTAAAAGCAGTAAACCTTTCCACCCAGGATTTTGGAGCTTGTTTACTATACTTCAGAACTCCAGAGATCTCCAAAATTGGAAGCTGATAAATGCACATAATCGGGGCAATTTTTTGTGCCCCGATTGTACTATTGTGGGCCTCCCCACAATTCTCATTCCACGTATACCCTGAGTGAAATGTGGATATTTCTATGGGTGGTCATGCATGCATGTTGTATGCACATACTGACATAGCTTCAGCCGCATCTTCAATATACATGCGATGTCTTTTTTTTCTTTTTCTTTTTCCAGTTTCTATACTTTCCTTTTCGTTTTTTTTTTTTTTTTGCTTTTCTCTTTCTGATTGGGTTTCAATTTTCATCCGCCCGCCATATTTTATTTTTTTGGATAAATGCCCGCCACTTTTATTCGCCCAATCCTGCCCTCCATTTTTACCTATTCAATCTGGCCGTTATCCCTTTCGTTTTACCCCATTTCTTGTACTAATTTTTCACATGTCTAATCTTCAACACCTTAATTTTACTGTTTCATGTTAAGCATAAATTTTCTATCAATGTAACCGTTTAAAAAAATCATAAAAACCATGATTTTACTAATTAAATTACTAGTTTGTATTTTAAGTGATAATTTTAATAATAAATAATATAGACAAAATATCCGGTATACAATAATGGAATATGTGTCATTCATTTTACTTAACAATTTTAAATTGACGTAAAATAGTCTCAAATTTTCTTCAATTCAATATTTCTAAACTAATATTTTTTGTGAAATCACCAAATATTATATAAATGAAGATAATAGGACAATTTATATATTATACTGAACGTAATTATTGAGAAAAAAATGACAATTTCATCGACACTTTTACTTAAATATTGCCAAATAACCCAAATAACCCAAATAGTCTCAAAGTTTCTTAAATTCAGTTTTTCTATACTAATAATTATGGCGTTATCAGTAAAATTATATATGAAGATAATACGACGATTTCTATGGTGAACTTATTGTAACTATTGAGATAAAAATTCAATTTATACGATGTTCTAAACGTAACTAGTGAGAAAAATAAAATTTGTATATCATATTTTATTTCAAATATAAAATTAACTCAAAATAGTCTCATTAATTTTCAATTAATTCGTTCTAGGCTAATAGTTATTGTCATACAATCATCAAATTATCTAGAAATTAAAAAGATAGCAGGATAATAATTAGTAAGATAAATTATATTTTCGTCCCCAATTTCACGTAAAGATTTATAATTGACTCAAATATTCTATAATTTTCTTCAGTTGAATCATTTTGAACTAATATTTATGGTCCAATCATAAAATTATTGACAAATTCAGATTATAGGACGATTTCTATGTTGGACTAAACGTAATTCTTGAAAAAAGTGAAAACTACATCCTCAATTTTACTTTAAAAAAACAATTTAACCCAACTAGTCTCGCATTTTTTTCAATTGATTCCTTTCATATTAACAGCTTCGATGTGTTTATCAAGTTATATACATACAAAGATAATACGAAGATTCATATATTTTAAAAAATGTAAGTAGTTAGAGAAATGGAACTTTTATCTTGAATTTTACTTAAAAATTGCTAAATAATCCAAATAGTCTTAAATTTTCTCCAGTTGAGTCATTCTACGTCATTCTACACTAATAGTTCTTGTGCAATCACCAAATATTAGACAAATGAATTTGATAGTATGATTTATACATTGCACTAACGTAATTAATGAGAAAATTACAATTTTGTCAACAAATTTACTTAAATATTGCAAATTAACCCCCATAGTCTAAATATTTATTTAATTGAGTCATTCTATAATAATAATAATTATGGCGTTATCATTAAATTATCTACAATTCAAGATAATATGATGATTTTTATGAAAGACTTTTCTGTAACTACTAAGAAAAAATATTCTATTTATATGTTGTACTGAAAGTAATTAGTGGCAAATAATAACAATTCTATCCCATATTCTACTTAAAATATAAAATTTGACCCAAAATAGTCTCAATGTTCTTCAATTAATTCGTTCGACGCTAATCCTTATTCTGATGCAATCATCGAAATCTCTAAAAATTGGGATAACAGGGCAATTCCAATGTTGTACAAAACGTAATTAGTAAGATCAATTACAATCTCATCTCCGCTTTCACCTAAAATTTCCTAATTGACTTCGAATATTCTTTAATTTTCTTCAATCAAATCATTTTGAACTAATATTTATGGTCCAATCATCAAGTTACTTACAAATTAAGATTGTATGATGATTTCTACGTGGGACTGAACGTAACTAGTGAGAGAAACGACAGTTGCGTTCCTAATTTTACTTAAAAATTGCAAATTTACCCCATCTACTCTCCTTGTTTCTTCAATTTATAGTAATAGTTTTGGTGGATTTATCAAGTTATGTACAAACAAAGATAATACAAAGATTTCTATATTGTACTTAATGTAATTGGTTATAGAAATGGAACTTTGTCCTTAATTCTACTTAAAATTTGCACATTGATCCAAAATAGTCTCAACTTTTCTTAGCTTCAGTGATTCGATACAAATATTTTTGTGCAATTAGTAAATATTCTACCGATGAAGATAATAGGGTGATTTACATATTGGGTTGGAAGTAATTAGTTAGAAATAATGACAACTGCTTCCCAAATTTACCCCAAATAGTATCAAAATTTCTTCGTTGAGTCATTATATATTATGGAAGTCACAGTACAACAACTAACTAAAATAACTATTTGACATCATTTATTTCATTTGTATCCTTACCTTTTAAGTATTGATTAATTATAGACCATACTTGATTATATTAGTAAGGGTATGATAAGTAAAATTTTTGAAATCGGACACTTCCATTGGAACAAAAAATATTTTTAAAAGTGGAATCTTCTAATAGAACGGAGGGAGTACTAGTTATGACGTTATCATTAAATTATCTACGTATCAAGATAATATGATAATTTCTATGATGTACTTTTTGTAACTAGTGAGGAAAACAATGAGAACTGTGTCTTCAAATTATACATTAAATTTTCAAATTGACCATAAATAGTCCTAATATTTATCCTATTGAGTCATTCCATTATAATAATTATAGATGTATCATTAAATTATCTACAATTCAAGATAATATGATGATTTCTATGAAGGACTTTTTTGTAAATACTAAGGAAAAATATTCTATTTATTTGTTGTACTAAAAGAAATTAGTGGCAAATAATAACAATTGTATCTTATATTCTATTTAAAATGTAAAACTTGACCCAAAATAGTCTCATTGTTCTTCAATTAATTCATTCGACACTAATCGTCATTGTGATGGAATCATCAAATTCTCTACAAATTAAGATAAAATGACGATTCCAATGTTGTACAAAACGTAATTAGTAAAACTAAATTACAATTTCGTCCGCTTTCACTTAAAATTTCCTAATTGTCCCCGAATATTCTCTAATTTTCTTCATTTGAATCATTCTAAACTTATGTTTATGGTCCAATCATCAAGTTAATTACAAATTAAGATTTTAGGATGATTTTTACATTGGTCTGAATGTAACTAGTGAGAGAAATGACAGTTGCGTCCCAAATTTTACTTAAAATTACAAATTTACCCCAACTATAATCTCCTGTTTTCTTCAGTTCATTCCTTTTATATTAATAGTTTTGGTGCATTTATCAAGTTATGTACAAAACCTAGATAGCAAAGATTTCTATATTGTACTTAACATAACTGGTTATAGAAATGGAACTTTCGTCCTTAATTCTACTTGTAATTTTTATATTGACCCAAAATAGTCTCAAATTTTTTTCAATTGAGTGATTCTATACTAATAGTTTTTGTGCAATCAGCAATATTCTACCGATGAAGACATTAAGGCGATTCATATATTGTGCTGGACGTAATTAGTTAAAAACAATGACAATTGCTTTCCCAAATTTAATTACAGATTGCTAATTTACCTCAAAATAGTCTCAAAATTTCTTCGTTTGAGTCATTATATATTACTAGTTATGGCACTATCATTAAATTATCTACATGTCAAGATAATATGACGATTTCTATGATGAACTTTTTGTAACTAGTGAGATAAAATGAGAATTGCATCTTCAATTATACTTTAAATTTTCAAATTTACCACATATAGTCTCAATATTTATTCAACTGAGTCATTCCATTATAATAATAATAATGACGTTATCATTAAATTATCTAAAATTCAAGATAATTTGACGATTTCTAAAATTTTCTACCAACAAAATGACTTTTGTGTAACTAATAAGAAAAAATATTCAATTTATTTGCTGCGGAAAGTAATTAGCGAGAAAAATCAAATTTGTATACCATATTTATACTTAAATATAAAATTTGACCCAAAATAGTCTCATTGTTTTTCGATTAATTCGTTCGATGCTAATCATTATTGTGATGCAATCATCAAATTCTCTGAAAATTAAGATAACAGGACGATTCCAATATTGTACAAAACGTAATTAGTAAGATAAATTACAATTTCATTCCCGCTTTCACTTAAAATTTCCTAATTGGTGCTGAATATTCTCTAATTTTCTTCAATTGAATCATTATGAACCAATATTTATGGTTCAATCATCCAGTTAATTACAAATTAAGATTATATGATGATCTACGTTGGACTAAAGGTAACTAGTGAGAGAAATGACAATTGTCTCCCAAATTTTAATTAAAATTTGCAAATTTACCCCACTACACTACTGTTTTCTTCAATTCATTCCTTTTATATTATTAGCTTTGGTGCATTTATCAAGTTATGTATGAACCAAGATAATACGAAGATTTCTATATAGCACTTAATGTAACTGGTTATAGAAATGGAATTGGTGTCCTTAATTTTACTTAAAATTTGCATATTGACCCAAAAGAATCTCAAATTTTTTTCAATTGAGTGATTCAATACTAAGAGTTTTTGTGCAATCATCAAATATTCTATAGATGAAAATAATAGGGTAATTTATATTGTACTAGACATAATTAGTTAGAAATAATGACAATCGCTTCCCCAAATTTACTTACACATTGCTAATTTACCCCAAATAATTTCAAAATTTATTCATTTGAGTCAATAATTCAATGTTATCACTAAACCCCCCGTTTTGCGATGAGACGTTACCGTTTAAATTGGATAGACTCATTATATGGCCAAATATTTTATAATTTTAAACAACTAAATAAACTTTAGCCTTGTTTTGATTCGTTTTTAAGAAATAAATTTATTTTTTTGAAAAAAAAAAAACCTCTGCAACTAAACATTTCTATTTTTCACTAAATTTAAAATTCAAAATTTTCTCTTAAATTATACTCACAATATTTCAAAAATAACATTATCATTAACTATTTTCTACACAATTTTTCAAAACTAATTTCCTAAATAAAAAAAAATCAACTGAGAAAGAAATTTCCAATTTAAGCTAGATAGCCGACTAACTTCAAATATCGTTTGTAATAGGACCGCACTAAAAATTCACATGCGAATTGATGTGCATTGATCATTGGGTCGCATTAATTAATTACATACCAAAAAGCTTCTCTTTCCTATTTTGCAGATGAGGCTTAAGTTATGGATGTGCATCTTCATCACCCATGACGGCCTAGGAAAAATAACACAATACATGGTTTCACCAATAAAAAATTTCCACATAATGTGTATAATGTATTATTTTCTTCATTAGCATAGCATGTATTTTAAACATTATACACATATTCTGTGATAAATGCCCGCCACTTTTATTCACCCAATCCTGCCCTCAATTTTTACCTATTCAATCTGCCCACCATCCCTTTTGTTTTACCCCCATTTCTTTTACTAATTTTTCACATGTCTAATTTTCAATACCTTTATTTTACTGTTTCATATTAAGTACTCTCTTCATTTTAAGATGTTTTATTTTAATAGAAGTGTTCACTTTTAAATTTTTTACTCTTTTTATCATTACTAATATAATCAAGTATGATCCATAATTATTCGATACTTAATAAGTAAGGATATAAATAGAATAAAAAGTGTTAGATTAGCTATTTTAATTATTGTACCTTAATATTCATAATAACTTGTACATTGTTCAAAGTGTAACCTTCTAATGGAACGGAGGGAGTATAAAATTTCTATCAACGTAGACGTTCAAAAATTCACGGCAACCACAATTTTACTAATTAAATTACTAGTTTATATTTTAAGTGATAATTTTACTAATAAATAATATGGACAAAATATCCGTATTCCAACAATGGAATATGTGTCATGCATTTTACTTAACAATTTTAAATTGACCTAAAATAATCTCAAATTTTCTTCAATTCAGTATTTCTATACCGAGAATTCAAAAAGTTTTTTTGTACAGTTTTAGTAAAATCACCAAATATTATCTAATGAAGATAATATGACTATTTATATATTGTACTGAACGTAATTAGTGAGAAAAAATGACAATTTTATTAACACTTTTACTTAAATATTGTCAAATAACCCCAAATACTCTCAAAATTTATTTAATTCATTAATTCTATACTAATAGTTATGGTGTCAACATTAAAATTATCTATGAAAATAATATGACGATTTCTACGTTGAACTTTTTGTAACTATTGAAATAAAATTCAATTTATAAGATGTACTAAACTTAATTGTAAAAAAAATAAAATTTGTATCCCATATTTTACTTCAAATATAATATTGATTCAAAATAATCTCATTGTTCTTCAATTAATTCATTCTACGCTAATAGTTATTGTGATGCAATTATCAAATTATCCAGCATTTAAGATAACAAGACAATAATTAATAATATAAATTACATTTTCGTCCCCAATTTCTCTTAAAATTTTATAATTGACCCCGAATATTCTATAATTTTCTTCAATTGAATCATTTTGAACTAATATTTATGTCCACTCATCAAATTATGTCTAATTCAGATTACATGACGATTTCTACGTTGGACTAAACGTAACTCTTTAAAGAAGTAACAACTGCATCCCCAATTTTATTTTTAAAAATGCAAATTTAACCCAACTAGTCTCACATTTTCTTCAATTGATTCCTTTCATATTAATAGCTTTGGTACGTTTATCAAGTTATCTACATACAAAGATAATATGAAGATTTATATATTTTACAAAATGTAAGGAGTTAGAGAAATGGAACTTTGTCTTGAATCTTACTTAAAAATTGCTAAATAACCCAAATAGTCTTGAATTTTCTCCAGTTGAGTCATTCTACACTAATAATTTTTGTGCAATCGCCAAATATTAGACAAATGAATATAATAGTATGATTTATATATTACACTAACATAATTAGTGAGAAAAATGACAATTTTGTCAACAACAATGTAAAAAGTGTATTGAAAATGTAAAAAGTAGATGCTTAATAGTAAAAAGTTGTATTGAAAATGATGAAATATGATTAAAATATATTAAATTTACTGTTAAAACTAAAACCATTTTCAAAATGAAACAAAATGAACAGGCCCTTACTTAAATATTGCAAATTAACCCCCATAGTATCAATATTTATTCAATTGAGTCATTCTATAATAATAGTTATGGCGTTATCATTGAACTATCTACAATTCAAGATAATATGACGATTTCTATGGAGGACTTTTCTGTAACTACCGAGAAAAATTATTCTATTTATATGTTATATTGAAAGTAATTAGTGGCAAATAATAACAATTGTATCCCAAATTTGACTTAAAATATATAATTTGACTCATAATAGGCTCATTGTTATTCAATTAATTCGTTCGACACCAATCCTTATTGTGATACAATTATAAAAATCTCTACATATTGGGATAAACACGATAATTTCAATGTTGTACAAAACGTAATTAGTAAGGTAAATCACAATCTTGTCCCCACTTTCACTTAAAGTTTCCTAATTGACTCTGAATATTCTCTAATTTTCTTCAATTAAATCATTCTGAACTAAAATTTATAGTCCAATCATCAAGTTAATTATAAATTAAGATTATAGGATGATTTCTACGTTAGACTGAACGTAACTAGTGATAGAAATGACAGTTGCATTCCCAATTTTACTTAAAAAATGCAAATTTACCCCAACTACGTACTCTCATGGTTTTTCAATTAATATTATTAGTTTTGGTGCATTTATCAAGTTATGTACAAACCAAGATAATACGAAGATTTCTATATTGTACTTAACGTAGCTGGTTATAGAAATGAAACTTTTGTCCTTAATTTTACTTAAAATTTTTAAATTGACACAAAAAAGTCCCAAATTTTCTTTAGTTGAATAATTTTATACTAATAGTTTTTGTGCAATCAACAAATATTCTACAGATGAAGATACTAGGGCGATTTATATATTATGTTGGACGTAATTAGTTAGAAATAATGACAATTGTTTTCCCAAATTTACTTATAAATTGCTAATTTACCCCCCAAAATAGTCTCAAAATTTATTTGTTCAAGTAATTATATATTACTAGTTACCCCTTTTGTTATCTAAAGAGTATCCCCTAAAGAATTTTTTCTTATTCTTTAAAGAGTGTCACTTTTCAACCTCCAATGCAATAATTTAAAAGCTTCCCTATTTTACCCCTAATTAATTGATCTATTCACTAAACTCTCTTTCCAAATATACACAAATTACACAAATTCTCATTAACTTTGTAGTTAAACAAGAAAATATAATAGGGGTAAAAGAATAATTTTTCTCACTTTCTTAATTTATGTGCAAATCTCTAAGGGGACACTCTTTAGTGAACAGAGGGAGTATGACGCTATCATCAAACTATCTACAATATGACGATTTCTATGATGGATTTTTTGTAACTAGTGAGATAAAATAAGAATTGCGTCTTCAATCATATTTTAGCTTTTCAAATTGACCACAAATAGTCTCAGTATTTATTCAATTGAGTCATTCCATTGTAATAATTGTGGCGATATAATTAAATTATCTACAATTCAAGATAATATGGCGATTTTTATGGACTTTTTTTTGGTAACTACTAAGAAAAAATATTAAATTTTTTTTTTTATGTACCGAAAGTAGTTAACGAGAAAAAAAAAATGTATCCCTACTTAAAATAAAAAATTCGACCAAAAATAGTCTCATTGTTTTTCAATTAATTAATTCGTTCGACACTAATTGTTATTGTGATGCAATCATCAATTCTCTACAAATTAAGATAACAAGAGAGAGTCCAATGGTGTACAAAATGTAATTAGTAAGATAAATTACAATTTTTTCTCCGTATTCACTTAAAATTTCCTAATTAACCCCGAATATTCTCTAATTTTCTTCAATTGCATCATTCTGAGCTAATATTCATGGTCCAATCATCAAGTTAATTACAAATTAAGATTATAGGATGATTTCTACGTTGGATTGACGTAATTAGTGAGAGAAATGACAATTACATCCCCAATTTTACTTAAAAATATCAAATTTACCCAATCTACTCTCCTGTTTTCTTCAATTCATTCATTTTATCTTATTAGTTTTGGTGCATTTATCAAGTTATGTACAAACCAAGATAATACGAAGATTTCTATGCAGTATGTAACTGGTTATACGAATTGAACTTTTATTCTTAATTTTACTTAAAATTTGCACATGACCCAAAAAAAAAAATCTTCAATTAAATGATTATATACTAATAGTGTTTATGCAATTATTAAATATTACACAAATGAAAATAATATGCCAACTTATCGCAAATAGTCCCAAAATTTCTTGATTTGAGTCAATAATTCATTTACATGTTTATCACTAAACCGCTCGTTTTGCGATTAGACATTCGGGTTTTAATTGGACAGACTTATTATATGGCCAAAATTTTATAATTTTAAACAACTAAATAATAACTCCAAATATCGTCTGCCGCACTAAAAATTCACATGCGAATTCATGTGCATTTCCGCATTAACTAATCACATGCCAAAAAGCTTCTCTTATGTGTTTTGAAGATGAGGCTTAAGTTATGTATGCTCATCTCATCTTTCATGCATGGCCATAATACATGGTTCCACCAATAAAATATTTCCACCTAATATGTGTATAATTTTATTACTATTACGTTGACTCTTATCTTTACATTTCTCTTGGGGGTATGTATGGAATGGGAATTGGAGGGAGGCCCACAATAGTGCTTTAGGAGCAAGAAAACTTGCCCCAATTATGTGCACCCATCATTTTCCTCCAAAATTAGCACAAGAAAGGACAACAGTCTCTTGCCAATTTTCTGCCACATCAGTTCTGCTGAAATCCTTAGCCGCCAGAATATAAGAGATGCAGAATTCTATATTGCCAGAAAATTCAACAAATCATAGTGTCATCATTCCGAAAAGGACAATGAAGCATACTAGAGATACTAGTGATAATGGATTCCATAGCACTCATATTTTGTTGTCTCTTGTTAGCAATGACAGAAAGATTATGAAGAGAACCCCACACAATTTCCAAAAAACCATTCAAATAATCATGCAAAGTATCCACAGAAGACTTGGCCAGCACTTGAAATTTACGAAAAGACAGAATCCCACAGCATAATCTATGAAGCTCTATATTGAGCTTAATGAAAACTGAAACTCCATAATTGTCCAGAATTTTTGAAACTCCATGAAAAACCTTAGGGTGAATTCATGAATTGATCACCTTACTTTGAGTTTGTTAACGTTTTAGTCACCTTACTTTTTTTATTATTTTTTAGTCAACTTACTTTCATTTTTGTATTATTTAGTCACTCTGTCAAATTAAAAAGTTAACCCACTAACGGAGACTTTTATAGCTTTTTTGGCAAGGGAATTTTCGTCAAAAATTAAACAATTCACAACTCTCTCTTTCCTCCTATCTCTTTCATTACTTTTTTAGCCCCCCTCTCTCTCTCTCTCTCTTACTTTTCCAGCCCCTTCCTCTCTCTCTCTCCATCTTGCTGGGCAGCTACTGCCATTGATGAAAGAAAAGGGTGAGTAACAGAGAATTGGCTTAAAAAATTATATCGAATTGGCATATTTTCAAACAGAATTATATCAGCACCACCCATGAAGCCGCCTTTTCCCAGCTCAAAGTCCACCGCGAAAGCATTATCTCCGGCGAGATTAAGTTTGAAGATGTCGCCGCTAGTTACTCCGCAGTGGAGATCTCGACCCTTTTGGAAGGGGGAATATGCAGAAGCTTTCTTTTTTCTTTTCTTTCCAAATTTATTTTATAAGACCTGTTTTCTTTTATTGTGTTTAGCACATTAGTAGCTGCATTTTTTGTGTTTTTTTTAGTATGATTTGATTAGATAGGATGCAATTGTTTATTTAACTTTAAACTAGATTCTATAAAGAATAAACAAGTGACATTATACGGCATTCTTGGCTGCAAGATTGGATTTTGATGACTTTTGTTGATTTTTGGCATCTGGGTTTGGAGTGTTGTTGCTACATTTGGTCTTTTTAGGGAATTGCAATTTGTAATTTTGTGTTTAAAGACTATAAGACATAACCAGTGAACTGTTTCCCTCGAATTAGAATCGGAATAATGATAAATCGATGGGGAATTGATAAAAGGGGAGAAGATTTGGGTGCAATTGGCTGTCATCTCAAACAAGATTGATGAGTAGAAGATTAGAAGATATGAAGATGATGACGAAAGAGAGAGGAGGAGAAAGGGAGTGAATTGTTTAATTTTTGACGAAAATGCCCTTGCCAAAAAAGGTCATAAAAGTCTCCGTTAGTGGGTTGACGTCCCAATTTGACAGAGTGACTAGAATAATGCAAAAACAAAAATAAGGTGACTAAAAGAATAATAAAAAAAAGTAAAGTGACTAAAACGTTAACAAATTCAAAGTAAAGTGACAAATTCATGAATTCACCCAAAACCTTATGTAAAGACCGGCGGCCAAGAACTCCCACAAAACCAATTGAGAGTTTAGAAATTAACTCAAAAACTCTATCTATCAAGAATTTCACCTCATCAATATATACCCACTCATCAACACTGATATCCTTTAGAACAGAGCAATTATCAGTCATATACTTCTTGATCTCATCTATCCACATACTCATCATTTCTTCAAAGAATCTATACTAGTTTTGAAAATCCAAAGAGTACAAAACCCCACAAGACCAAATGAGAGCATTCATAGAAAACTTAAGAACGTCAATACGAAGTACTGTGTTAACAAACTCCACTAACTCAAGATTACAGTAAATCTCCATAAGAAGTTTCCAATTCGCAAAAATTCTTTTCTCTTCCTTGAAATTTTCTTTCTCACAATAATCTCTAAAATTCTAGGAGTTATTTCTCTTATTTAAGCTCAATTGCATTTTTCTAACATCATCATAGAATTTCATAAAATTATCATCAATCATCACCGAGAAACAATACAAATTCCTAGGTGTTTCCATACCAATTTTAGTGCCCCCTTTAAAACATATAACCAAGTTAATCCATAAATTCCCATTCAGCCTATTAGTCCCTTTAACTAGTAGTTCAAACCCTAAATGCTGATTATCCCCTTCAGAGTTCAACATGAATTCGACATTCCTAAAATTATGTTCTATTCCACCTACCCCTTTCACAATTTCATCATGCCCAACATTCATAACCATCAAAGCATTTTCAGCTATCATAAAATTGTAAACTCAGAATTTCACCAATACCATTTTCAGCCATCCTTTCATTGCCACCAAAATTTTCACGAGTGTTAGGATAGTATTTACCTTTCTCTTGCTCCTAAAAATCGTTTGGCTTGCCTTTATCGTCCTTAACATTCTCGACAGAAATCGACTCCGCTTCCAGTTCTTCTTCTGGAATCGCCCATGCTTCAGTTTCAATATCACCCCTCGCCATTTGAATTTCCAGTTCATCTAACTCATCAATTTGCTCCTCATGAGTATTTGATGAAGCCTGAAACATATCCAATTCTAGGTCCTTAGCCACCCAAACTTTTGAAATTTCACAGCTCACCTCATATTCCCTACTGCGAAATCTATCGAAGAAACTACCAAATTGATCAAGTTCTGCAAAATTATTCTGAGAAATTTTCCCTATCCACGGTTGTTGTGCAAACCAAAACTCGGCCCTATCCTTACAAGTAGGGTTGAACCAATTGAACTTTGCAAGCCTCTGGAACTGAGTTTATCAAGAATAATTGGTCGAATTTCAGAAGCCAAACTCCTGGGTTTTGGCCCGAGAAATATGGGAATTCCATTATCATGAAAATGAAGCTTTAAAATGTAAGGAATTTATAGTCCGAGGAAGTAAAGCTCTGATACCATGTTAGACCTTAAAACCTGAATTTGTACAAAATAGTAAGTAACCAGAAAGAATTGTTAGGAGATGAGAAAGAGATAGATAAGAAGCAGAAGAAATTGAAGAAAGAAGAGAAGAATTTTTAGATGAGAAACTCAGATAAACATTCAACATAACCCAGAAAATGATCTTGACTGGAACATATATACCAGCTTCACAATCTTGCACTATTACATAATTACCCTCCTAATTATTTAGGGTCATGACACAAACCCAATACGAAAACAAGTTTGAGTCCAAAACTGAGAACCCCAATCTTCCACTTCTGGAAACCTTGGGTAACGACTGTGTGTTTTCTCCGTTTTCCCACGAAGGCCGTCGCATGATCGTTTGCCCAACTCCCCGATCTATCCACAGATTCCGACAGATTGAAGCCAAAACGAAAGTCTCCTTTGAAGCTCGTAGCGGTAGCGGTAGCGGTAGCAATAGCAACTGCTCTTCGTTCGGTAACGGCAGCAACACCATCTCCATCTTTGTCTTTCTGCTAACATTTTCAAGGAAAATTTGGGAAAAAGGGCCGGCATCAATTCGAACCAAGACGGGGAGGCATCCTTAATTCGTCGATTCTTAGAGCAAGTATAGCAATTGCTTTTTCCTTATACAATTTTTCTGCATTTTTCAGTACGGTGTGAGTTCCTTGCCCACTGACATTTCAGTTTTTTTTTTTCCGAAACAATTACTATTAGGATTACTAGTTTTTCTCCCTACCTTCATTATCGTTGACCTAGTGCTTCTTCCTTCGTTGGTCGGCGGAAAAAGTGTCTTCAGAGACGACAGGATTGTTGAATAGACTTCAGGTTTATCTTCATCAAGTTACTCACAATTTTGATTTATCTTCTTGGATTGGTTTAGGGAGAATGGGATTGAAAAACAGCATACTGATTTGCTATATTTTGCACGGCGAATTTTTTCAATTCTGGCTTTTTGAAGTGCAATTTATTTCTTGACTGTTTTTTGCACTGCAATTTTTTCATGTACTAATTCTTGCACTGCAAAGTTTTTCTAGACTGGTTTTTCCACCACGAATTTTTTCCCTGGACTGGTTTTTCAACTGCAATTTTTTCTTGGACCTGTTCTTGCATTGTAAATCTTTTAGACAGATTCTTGCGTTGAAAAATTTTGCCTCATGGATTGGTGTTTCTGATCTTTTTTTTTCTTGACCGGTATTTACTCTTGAATTTTTTTATGGACTAGCTTTTGCACTGCTTTTTTTTCAGGACTGTTCTCTTGGAATGTATTTTATTTTGTGGTCTCTTTTTGCACTATATTTTTTTCTGGACTGATTTTTTTGGAGTCTGAAAAGTTTGAAAGAAAGTGAGACACCTTCACTTTCTTTGAAAAGTGGCCAAGGGGCGAAGAGTTTTGACTTTTTAAGTTGCTATGAGTTTTGCAACTATTATGTTGACATGTTTTGCCTTGAGTTTGGCAATTACTATGATGGTAACGTTGATGCGTTTTGTCTTGAATTTTGGCTTTTTATCTTCTTTCAAATAGGAGTGTTGTCTTTTCGCTTGCCTTAATTTTGAATCTATTACGATGGATGCGATGCATTTTGCCTTGAGTAATGAAACCATTTCAGTGGCTATGTTTGCAGTAATAGTGAGAGATAACATATGACTATAATTAGTTTTTTTGGGTCAGATTAGGAAAGCTCCCTATATCTTTTATGTTGAGCTATTGTAACACGCAAAAATTGAATACTTTTATCATTCTCAATGTTTATTTTACGATAAATTCGTAGCATTTGTCATAGCTTATCACGGAACAATTTTGGTTATTCCTTTTCAGTTACATATCATGCAGTCTACAATTACGACAATCCAAAATGAGAAGGCCTAAACAACGGGGACACAAAGGGATGATATTCTATGCATCCATTTCAAATTCAAATGACTAGCTAATTTATCGTTTCACAATGAATATGTATGAATGATAGTTTTATATTCTTCTATGAGGAGATTTGAAAACAAGTTGTACCACAATACATTCTGTGACGAACAGCAACAACCTATCCTTTTGCATTCGCAATCCCATAGATTCGAGGTTTTTTCCTATCACCCTATTGCAACCAACTATGACAATTAATATTTGCTGAATTATTGCCTTTGTCCTATTTATAATCGTTGTTTCTCAGTATTCTGTAAGCAAATTATTGTGAGACAATTCAGTTGTTTATTTTATTCTTCATGTGCATGTATGATTGATGATATATTGATTTCTCCATTCCTTAAAACGTTTGACTGTGTTTTAAGTACAATAATGTTGGATTCCTTTTTTTTTTTTTTTTCAGAATATCAATGAATTAGTTGGTAGATTAGTGATGCCTTTTCGTTATTTATGTTTCAATTTGGAAGAGTAAGAAAATGGAAGGAAATTCCGTGAATAATGTGCAGAAGGCATCATTGCCACCTCATGTTGAGCGTGTCCTTAGACATTGTAAAAACTGATAAAAACACCTGCGGGTCGGAAGAGGTTGTCAATAAGTGAGAGTCGTTTAAGAGCTATTGCTGATGAGTTAAATGCTGCAACTAGTATGTCATTGACATGATCCGAAGCCAGCGCGAAGATCAATGGTTGGAGAAAGAAGTAGAGAATTTGGAAAAGAATGTTGATTCACCATACTGGACTGGGGTATCAAGCAGGGACTGGGATGTTCCTTTGTGATGATTGGGGTGCAATTGATAGGGTAAGTAGAATATTTTTTACCATCTACATTCCATTTACTTATTAGTTATGCTTAAGTTCAATATATTGTTAATGTCCCTGTATTAATTGGGTTTTTCTATGTCTCAGACGATTCCTGGAGCATCGAGTAATTTTAAGGTAAAACCATTCCCCTTGTATGCTGAGTTGGATTAATTACTTTCAGGTGAAACGGCTGACAAAACTATAACCATTAGCTCCAACTATATCCCACAGAGAACAACGACAACTATTGACCCTTGTGATTCTGATCAGTACATTCACTTGGGTAATGCATCTAATGAAGGTGAGAGTCCTCAGCCAAAGGAGAAAAGAAAGGGAAAACGGTTTGCTTGAGAAGATATGGGTTATGTTTCAAAATCTATTAAATCCAATATGGTGCTACTCCTAGTGACATGCAATCTTGTATTGTTGCGTTTAATAGGGCCTTGGAAGGGCGTAGTAACAAGGATAATAGTGTGGATCCAACTGTTGCCGTTGCTAAAGCGTTGAAAGCTTTGAAATTGGATCCGTCCAACTACGCAAAAGCTAGTACAAGTTTGTCCAAGAACAAATTTATGACAACATTATTCTTAAATTCTGATGAAACGGATAAGTGAGCAATCGTTGTTGATGTCCTGGATGAGTGTGATAATGGTTCCTGTTGAAGGGGATGAGTTGGGAAAATATTGTGGTTCTTCATCTCGGTGTAAATCCTATTGCGGTATTTCTTTGTTGTACCTTGATTGAGAATGTTTCTGTCTCTGGTTTATTTGTATTGTTTTGTTGTTATTGACAATTTGGTAGTTGATTTGAGTGAGATTTTATTCTACGGGCATGTCTATTGTTGTTTTCTAGTTATGGCAATATTTTTGCCAAATATTCTATTAATAGACAAGTTTTATGCATGCTATGAATTTCTCATGTTGAAGTTGTTAATTGGTATTTTTTTATTTTAACAGCATATAATGTTTATTTTAACAGCATAAAATGTGGTTGCTAAGTGTGTATATAACTTTATATCATTTTGAAATACAGCCCTATCATGGCGGATAATGAAATGAATTCGTGTGTTGTGTCCACAAATGAAGAAAATGATAATACTAGCATCGGTGAAGAAGACAACGATATTGGTTCATCAAATTGGGATGTAACAGTTGATTTCTATCAACTTATGTTGTTACAAGAGATGAGCAAGTTGCAAAGTCTTCAACGACCTCATAGAATGATCCAGCATGACTGCCCTCCATCAGGTAAGGATTACACAAAGTGGATGTTAAGTTCTCGTCATCCGTTCAACCTTTATGAGCAGACGCGATTAACAGTCCTACTTTTGATGCTCTCTGATGTGCATAAAAGTGAATCTCTGTTGGGCCAAGCCCAATAGATAAAAACAAGGATAAAGAAGTTGAACATAAAGGCACAATTAAAGCCCAAATTCAGGTTTAGGTCGGAAAGACCTTATAAACTAAACCTACAGTTGTGTTACGAATTTAGGTCGGTCTTCAAAGCTCAGATCGGTAAAAACTCATAAAAGCTTGGGTCGGCAAGCGTCATAAACTAACTTGGTAATCTTAGGTCGGACTTTATAACTTAAGAATGCCACAGCCTTTTTCTCACATTATTTGAATTGACCGATCTAAGATAGATAGACCGATCCGCCTTGCCTCTCTGACGCAGTAGGTAAAGGTTGTCATAGATTAGGTTTTTCTACTCAATTGCATGCAGAAGTGTTCAGGCTTCCTAAAGTGACGAAGATAAGACCCGGTCAAATAATAGCGTCCACGCCACGCTAAACAGAAGGAGCAGGTGAACGAATCACTCATGAGGCTTCAACGGACACTTTCCAACTTGAGGTATATATGCTAAGTCTTCATACTTTCTAAGGTACGCAATCTTTACCATTTTCAAGCATTCATCTTCACTGTTTTCTTTCTCCAATTGTACTAACTTGACCGTCGGAGCTTATACAGGGGGGAAAGCCCCGCTTCTTTCCTTGATTATCTGAAATTGTCATCGGAACAGTGCGGATTACCTCTTCTTCATCAACCTTGCCGATCTGAATCGCCCAGACCGGTCTCCAGCTCATCTGTTCTTCACTGTGAAGCTCCTTCCGAGTTGGGCCTTTTGCTTTTCGAAGAGCTTTATTGGGCCGCAAGAAGCATCTCCTGAAGTAAAATTTTTGCGTCACATCACTCTCCTTGAGAAACTCCATTCAGATGGATTTTATTCTAGAAAATGGAAGGGGGTGTCATGAAAAGAAGCACTTCTTATGTTTCTGATGTGCATGACCAGAGATAAACGCATGCGTGATCTAACAGATAGATTTTTCAATATTTCACTTCTACATGTTCTCGTGTTATCAGGGATGTAAAGGTAGCCATTTGCGAAATGAGTGCGCATGTCATTGTCCCGCGCAATCAAAACACTATTCATCCCATATGATCCGATGGGGGAGACATCTATACCTGTATTTCAAGGTAAGTTGTGGTCTTATTCCGAAATGTTGTTGTTAATTTCTATTGTTCAAATTGTTAATTGTTTTATTTCAAATAATTGAAAGAAAAAAAAAGTTGAGTTTAGATATTTAACACGTACTTCTCTAATGACGTTAGTTTTAACTTTATCGCGCTAGCAATTAAAATATGGTTTGTTTGATTGTAGGGGTGTGTCGGTGCTATAGATGGTACGCATGTCGAGACTTGGGCTAGAAGTGAGGTACAAGTACAATATAGAAATCGCAAAGGTAAAGTATCTCAGAATGTATTAGCTGTTGTTGATTATGCCTTGCGTTTTGTGTTTGTCTTGGCTGGTTTTGGGGGCAGTGCACATGATGAAACGATTTTGCAAGTGGCAATTGATAACCCTGATCATGCATTTCCAATGCCCCCCCCCCCCCCCCCCTCCAAGGGTAAATATTATGCGGTGGATTCGACATACAGAAATATACCTAGTTTTCTAGCCCCGTTCCGTGGCCATGAATATCACCTTAGTGCATTTCGTGGATGAGGCAGACATTATAACTCGGTCAAGGATTTATTCAATCATAGGCGTGCACAAGGGCAGAATGTAGTGAAGCGCACTTTTGGAGTGTTGAAGAGTAGATTTCACTTTCACTCGGGCCTGATGTTTAGTTATGAAGCAAGAAGTCAGACTGGATTTGTGGCGGCATGTTGTGTTATCAATAATTTGATTAAAGATAACAATCCTGCAAACGAGATTTTCGCAGATTTTCGCAGATTAAAGATAACAATCATGATGATGATGTGAATGTGGTGATTGATGAGAATATGAATGGGAATAACCCGATAGAGGTGAATCAGTCTCAGGCAGGGATAAATCAAATGTCACAATTGCGCATGAACATTGTGAACCAACTGTTGGAGGACCTTTATATATAATTTATTTGCTATTGACTTTATGATGTATGAATTGACCAAATTTAATTTTTCTGATAATACAGGGAAATATTTATAAGTATCATTGTCATTGTCTGAATTGTTGGATGAATTTAGCTGATATTTATTCAATTTATAATTATCGTGGTCAATATTATGGGTAATTGTTAATTACAGTATAATCCAATTATGTTAGAATTAACTGCATTCATTTTTTTAATCTAACAATAATAGTTTTAGGTGTGAAGCATAGTTTTTTAGATCCCATTTAGGTCTAATTATTTTTGGGAATTTTTAAAAAAATATCATAAATAATTTTTTATTTGTTTAGAATAAATAAAATAAAATTGGTCTGGAAATTGAGTTGAAAATAGAAAATTTAAAAAAATAGTCTTGAGAATAAAATTGATTTGAAAACCTTATTCTTGCAGCCATGGTTTGAAACATTAGAAAGATGAATGTTTGGTTAAATTATAAATAAATTCATGTGATTTTGAAAATTAAAAATATCTTTTGTGGTTTGGTGATAATTACAAAATTAATCTCTGTTAGTTATGATTAAGAATGAACACAAACTTTAACGATCACCTTGGTAAAAGTTCAGTTCAACCTTATTTATTCTTTTATTCAATAAATGAACAAAATTTTAAATTCAGTTATTTAATAAATTATCATAGTTTGTGCACTCTAAATCTCGAGGCGCCTTAGTTCGATAGCACCTTTGTTGTTTTGTGAAAACAATCACAAAACAATAAGATTAGTTCAGGAGGTATTTGTAACTTCTAGACTATAAAAACTATTTGAAATTTGACCAAACTTGAGGAGGTAAATGTAATTCACCCAAACAAGTTTTGTGATTTGATTCCAGAAGGAGACGACACTCGACTGTTAAGCTTCAGCTGTCGCCACCAAGACCACCGTCAACTCCTCTCAGCCTCCGCCTGCAGCCCCTTGCACGGCATGACCGCAGCCCTCTTTCGGCTTTGATAAGTTTCCGATTGTTGCTTGGTAAGCATTCTCTTGTGGTCTTTGTCTCGGAATAGTGAACAGATTAACCATGGTCCCCATATAGAAATCATCTAAATTACAATGTCATATCTGATCTTCCACAAGCAGTGGCGGAGCCAGACCAAAATTTCAGTGGGTGATCAATAATAGGCCGAGCCAAGGTTTGACGTGTTTATTTATTGTTTATTTATTTATCGAGCCTAAAATCTTTTTCATATCCGTTTATTTATTAATCGAGCCGAGCTGAGCTTGTTCGTGAACATTCGTGTGCATTCTATCTCGCATTAACTAACAGAAAATTGTAATGTTTAGTTAATTTAATATATTATATCAACTTGCATAAAAATAAAAATTTAATTTAAACTCATATATTGATATCTATATACAATATATATATATATATAAATATTCAATTATTTGTATTATTTAAAATTTTAATATTGTAATACTTATTTTATTTATATCATATAGTTAATATTTTAATCGAGCATGTTCCTGAACATTAACGAGCTTTCAATACCTTGTTCGTGTTTGTTTATTATCGAGCCTAAAAATCATGTTCGTGAACGTTTTTATCGAGCTGAACTCGAGCTTGTTCGTGCTCGTTCTTAGCCTTACTCGATAATATAGATTTTTTTCCCCCTACATCATTAAATCATCATATGTAACTATTAGAGTATCAAATTCATAACTCATAAATTTTCATACAATTTTAAAATTTTGTTTTTGATAATAACTATGGTTGATAAAGGCCTTTAGTTAAATACTAATTTTTTTTATTAAAAAAAATTGGTTTCTAATACAAATATTTAATTGATTTGTGTAGTTATATATCATTGAAAAATTATTTGACTAAAATTACATACAATGAAAATATTTTTTTTGAAGGAAAGGTTGTCATCACATGGAGTTGTCAGAATTCGATAACTGGTTTGTCACAACTATTTTTCAAGCTATTTTCTTCATCAAATTTTTTTAAAAATTCAATGAAGAAAATTAGACGAAAACTACAACTAAAATTATTAATAAGCATACAATCAAAAGTAATTTAATAATAAATAATATATTATAAACAAAATTAAATATCACAAATAAAAATAAACTAAAACTAAAACAGAAAATTTTAAACTAGAGAAAACAAGAATTGAAGAAATGAGAGTGGGCCACATTGGTTGATCATGTGAAAAGAATGTAAGGAAAATATATTTGGACCATTTGGCTATGGGCCTCGGAGAGGGGGTTTTTGTTCTTTAATTCGATCTCTCATTTGGTTTTAATTGAAAAAGAAAAAACAAAAATAATAAAGGAAAATAGCGACTCCACTCGTCTTCTTCATACGGCCGTCTTCTTCCCTACTTTCTTCCCAAAAAAGTTGCAGGCAACGGTACTGCTATAGTCTCTACATACGGCACCTGTGAGCACGGAAGGGGCGGTTTCTTGGGGTCTGGGGGTGGCTGCGGGTTGGGGTTTTACAGGTACCAAAAAATTTCAACACTAATACCACTCTAATTTTCCGGTGAAAGGGGAGGCGGCAGCACCGGCTCGCCTCCCTCTAGATCCGCCAGTGTCTGCAAGAATACCCTTTTTTATTCGCTACCAGTTTTTCATCTGGGCATTCTTAGAAATTCTAGCTTATCTATCTTAAATGCTGTCTTTTTTAATAGTTTGATTGAAGCCATGCTCTGCTGTTCACAATTTGACTCTGTAATTTTTTGAAGATTTATGTGATTATTGGAGGTAAAGTGGTTGTTGGTAGTTTAAAAATGCCCCAACTATCTCTTTTTCCTTCCTGGGAACTATGTGAGAAGATTATAGAGTTATTAGGAGTATCATTAGCATACCATTCCAATGGTATATAGATGGGATTGGGTTTTGTTCTTGAGGAGTTATTATGGAATTGTTGTGCTAAAGTTTATGCTTCTTTGAGATAAGCTTGACATAATTATCTGGCACAAACCACAAAGTTGGATGCCGAAATAACATAAGATGGTCATATTTATGTGTAAAGTAGTGGGATAAGTTCGTACATTTGTATCCCAAATTGCCCATCAAACATTTGAATGATTAGAAACTTAAGAAGTTAACTCTTCTGGTTTATAACCCAATAGAATGTGTTGCTAAACCCAAAAAAGCTTTTCTAGTGTAGAGCATCTTGTGTTCCTAACTGAAGCCTACAATAAGTTTTTGCCCTTGTAGTTGAAGTCTTCCTTGGTTGATTTGAAACTTTTTCTCCTTTGGTCAATCAATATTGTCATATGGTGAATGAAAAAGGCTAAAAGTGGCTGTTGTTTTGGACAGTTTCTAGGCATTAGCTTGAAACGTGTGAAGAATTCTTAAATGGCAGAGGTAGATAAGGGTTTGGAATCAAGGAGAACAGTTTTTGTGACTGTTGGGACAACTCGTTTTGATTCCCTAGTTAAAGCAGTAGACACTGAAGAGGTTAAAGAAGAGTTATTCAAAAGAGGCTATACTCACCTTGTAATTCAAATGGGCCGTGGATCTTACATTCCAACAAAGGTAATACGGAGTCTCTTGCTTCCTTTTCTCTTTTAACAAGTAACTAATCATTAGCCGCCTATATAGACTATGACATCTTATATTGTAGTTTGTATGTGGGTTTTTAATGTAGAAAAGAAAGTAAAAGGAGTGGATTTAGTTGTATCCAACTTGAGCTTAATTTGGACTTCTAAATTAGATCAGTTTGGATCGATAATGGGAGATGTTAAAGGAAGACCTTGGCATTTCTGAATTTCATCCTCAATGATACGGGGCTACCTATTAGTAAATGTTGAGGTGACAATAACTTGACTTCTCTAGCTAGCTGCTGCTCATCTTTTGAAGGATTCCTAATGGATGATTTT
Organism: Leptodermis oblonga; assembly: GCA_016801395.1. Lineage (NCBI taxonomy): Eukaryota > Viridiplantae > Streptophyta > Magnoliopsida > Gentianales > Rubiaceae > Leptodermis > Leptodermis oblonga. The sequence goes on from CM028755.1 coordinate 10,942,254, forward strand.
AGGACTCATTGATAATTAAAAAGGATCATAGAACAGCCCATAGATTTTCAGTCTTGAATATGCCCATCTTTTAGAAATGGGGGAGTATTTTAGTCATTTTGTTTGTATTTTCAATCTCATGATGTTAAAGAAAATTTCAGTGGATGAATTTGGAGTGTCTAGATCGTTTAAATGTTGATTTTCACTTGAAAAGAATTCTTGAATGTGCACGGATGTGCACTTTACCTTTTCTGTTGTTTTATGTCGTATTCAGAATGTCTCTGTTTGTCTGACAAATGTTACTTTGTTTTGATTGTGACTCTTAAAGTATTTTTTCTTAGTCTTCAGCAGAAAATGGGTGTCTAGACGTAGACTACTTCACTTTTTCATCAAGCATAGCTGATTACCTGAGATCTGCATCTCTAGTAATAAGCCATGCAGGTAAGTTTTTGGTTGATTGATATTACTCTATGATCATAAATATGAGTGGCGTTCTACTTGTAGGTCTATAAAATAGGACCTTTAGTATTAGTTTCAAGAACAGTTTCTCTTTCTTTATAAGGTATGATGTACCCCCTTATCTTTCCTTGACAAGAAAGAAAGTTTGGCAGAAAATACATTATCATTTTAAAAAGCGTGAATAAGGATGCATAGCACTCTTGCATAGCCAAATTTGACAATTTTAAGGTGACTGATTGCAAATGTGTCTAGTCACACATGGGAAGGAATTCGCTTATTTTAGCATCACCTTGAGTCATCTTATTCTCATGATTGGAGGTTTGTTGTTTTGATACTTCAAATATCTAGCCTCAATAAGTAACTTGAAGGCGTGGTTTGGTAAGTTAGTAGAATGAAATTGCAATCCTAGACCACCTAGTTTTTGTGTTTAACTTTGAGTAACAATTGGTTGTGATTTTGTTGTTTGTTGCATGTGTTCCCTTCCAAAGATGATCTTTTTTGGTCCCTCAATATGCACGGGGTGATTTTATTGCTAGAGTAATAATTCATTAGTTAGAGCAAATTTGTATGTAAGCCATATAAATTTGCTATGGCTCCTAATTTGGTTGGCAAACTATTGCTCTGGCAATAACACCAACCATATGCAAAATGTACTTTGTGGTCTCCCACTAACTGGAACCCGTTTTTATTGTTCAAATGAGCACATGACAAACATAAATAAAAGAATAGGAAAGGAAAAGAAGCACATATTCATCTTAAACTCAAATTCACATGAATTTAATGGGTGAAGATGAATATGTGTGCATTTTTTTTTCCCCTTTCACAGTTTTATTTATCTCTGTCATGTGCTCATTTTACCTTAAAAAAAAAAAAAAAAAGGTTACAGTTAGTCAAGTTTTTTCGAAATGTTGGGGACTAAAAAGTACATTTTGCATATTGAGGGACAAAAAAGATCATTTTGCACAATGCAAAGGACCAAAAATTATGTTTTAAAAAGTGGGACAAAAAAAGATCAAACAGGCAAAAATGCAAGGGACCATCTTTATGTTCAACTCAATTTGCATTGATATTGAACTATTTCTTCGTGTAACTGGTAGTGGTAGATGGCCATGTGTTTGTAGTGTTTCAAAGTTCTCACCTACGTTCTATACTGACCTAAGCCAATAGTTGCTAGCAATTCTTTAATTCACTGACTAAATACTTGATAACTGTTCTATCATTTTTGAGGCTCTGGAATTGAATCACTTGAATTTTCAGGCTCAGGGAGCATATTTGAGACATTGCGGCTGCAGAAGCCTTTGATTGTGGTAGTTAATGAAGATTTAATGGACAACCATCAAAGTGAGTTAGCCGAAGCATTGGCCCAGAGGAAGCACTTGTTTTGTGCTCGACCCTTAACGCTCTACCAGACCATTGCAGAAATGGATTTGGGGTCTCTTATTCCTTACCAACCTGGTGATGCAAAGCCAGTGGCTAGACTCATTAATAAATTTCTAGGTTTTCCTGAAGAATAGAGGAACTGTAGCTACTCTTGCCTAATTGTAAGGACTGCTTGAAATATCTCCAAGATTTCCCTAACGAAACAATTCGCAAGGAAATTGAGTTTGTCAAAGTGTGAGTGAGGATGGCAGTTGACATCTTCGGATGTTTAGATCATAGAATGATTTCCTTGCGATTTTTTTTTTTTCATCTTTTGAGTTTGCTTATATTGAAAACTCAGTGGTTGAATGACTTGTGTGTGCAACAGAGGCAATAAAAACTTACTTTTATTTGAGAATCAGGGAAAAGCTTTCCATTGTTTTGTGGAGTGTGTTTTGGTTGTATTTTTAGTTTTGCTAGATAGTACTTTTTACATTCTCAATTGACTCTTTTTAGGACAAGTATGTCATTTTCATGTCGAGTTACTTTTAACGAATCGAGTTTCATGTCCACAACATTCACATTTCAAGGGTTTTCTGCAGAGTTGTTGCAATGAATCATTCTACGAGCTACAAAACTTGAGTTGCATTTGGTTGATGCCCTATGTTGATGGCTTTCCGACCGATCCAAATGCAACAATAACACAAATTAGGACTTCTTCTCATGAAATTTCCACACTCCTGAGTATATTAGGAGACAAATTAACCAAAAGAAACCCAAAAGAGAAATGTAGCAAAACAGAAGAAACTTCCCATGAGGCAAAACATAACCACCATGCTACTTGGTCTCAATCTCACAACAAAAGGAAAACTGTTGAAGACAGACATTGATGCCTATGACCCAAGCATGCATTCCCAATAAAAAGGATAACTACTTACAATTCATGGCTCAGACAAAAGTTCCAAGTCTCTTTTGCTACTTTGTGGACAAACCTCCACACAGTATATGCAACAAACTTCAAATTCTCAAAAATAAATAGTAGAGAAAACAGTTCTGTTCTAAAGACTGGAAAAGTACATCTCCAAACACTCATTACAAACACCCATCTAAATTAAAAGAATTCCATGGTGAGAAAAACCCAGAAAAACGTCACTACCGGTTTCTATTACAATTGTCTACTTTATGTACAGTATCTCAAAGTACAGCTTCTTTACATGCCTTGCATTCTAAGTCTAATGGAACCTGAAGCTTTCTAATCTAATATTATTCAAAAATTTTATTCATGTATAAGTTACAAGCATTATTACCTCAAATGGTGCACAAAGATGGTTGAGCATCATTTTGACATTTTGGAGAGGCTGATCAAGGTGGCTGATAACGTGTATCCACCAAAAGCTGGAACCTTGGGAAAATCCAAAGCATTGGTTCCTGCTAACTTTAGCTACTTATTTTTCATCCAACCCAAGCAGGCTCTTTGTGAATATCTTTGGATTGCAATTTGCATCCACAGTTGCAACAGTTACCTCTTCAGCCTCACTTGTCTATGATTTACTGTTCTTTCTATTAATTCTATCGGAGTATTTTGCAAACGCAGCTGAGAGTGCTGATTTAATTGTCACTTCAGCTTCCGTCTTTGTCCTCTTATTTGCATCACTAATTTCCTTATCATCTTCCTTAGTTTCACTTACAGACCCAGGTTCAGCATTGACTGTGGTTGGATTTTCTGGAACGGATGAATGATTGGGGACTACACGCTTGAATGGTTCATGGAATGTGTCATATAAGCGTTTCACCTGAGGCATAATAGAAAGCAATAAGTAACGTCCAGCAAAACAACCAATGAAACCCTCCTTGCCCCAAAGAAAAAACATTAAAGCATCTTAAAATGAGAAAATGAAGGATTATAAATGGTTCAAATTATGTCAGCTTTGAGTATCCAACTTCACAGAACACCATGTAAAGGTTTTTACCCTAGCAAAGAAAGCTAGTAGTAGCTTATAATTATGTTATATGTAATACTTAATTTTGAAAAGAATTGATTATTTCATAACCAGACAGAGTGAAAGAAAATTATGCAAAGATTATAAAGTATTATCTGGAGAAAGTTTCATGACTCTACATAGTAAAGCAGTGTGTCCAGCTGATATTCCAATTGAGGCATGAAAGTGTCTTGAAAAAATTGGGATTACATGACTAACAAACGATAGAGAAAAAGTGTATTCATACCAACAAAGAAGATACACAAAACTGTGAAAACTGTAGGGGTATTAAATAAATGACTCGTAGTATGAAACTGTGAAAAAAGAAATGATAAAAATAAGGTTGAAAATAAGGTCTAATATACAAGGTAATTAATTTCGTTTCATGCCAGGGGAATCTATAGTGGAAGTTATTCATTTAAGAAGAAGATTACGTGAGCATTATAATGAGAACAAAACTTGCATGCTGTATTTATTGATCATAGGCACATAATATAATTAATTGGGATATAATGTCGTGGGTACCGGAAAGAGAAGGGTAAGAGATGTAACAACATAAGGATATGTTCTGACAGAATACAATGACAAATATGATCCATATAGCTGACCCCACATAGTAGAATAAAGACATCGTATTTGTTGTTGAAAGAAACCTGTCTAGACATGATAATTACAACTTGCCATTAATCATTCATGATATTTTAATGGTAGGCCAAGAACCTAAACAAACAATACAGAAATTCTGCATGTCAGTCCAACACACTATTAGATATGCACAATTGACAATACCTTGCGCTCTCCTATGCCTGGGCAACGAGATAGATCTTCCATAGATGCATCCATGATGTTAGACAAAGACTGCATGCAGCAGAAACTACTTTAAAAACAAATCAAGAGATAAAGAAAAACTGTAACTTATCCAGAATCCACATGCACACCCCAAATGTAGAGCCAAGAGTGACAACGTCTGTCTTGTTAACATGACGAACTGTAGTGAGAGCATGGTTTAGCTGCAATGGAATGTAACCACAAACTTCAGCAATACAATTTGGTCTGACCACAGTTTTCTCATTTTCTAAGTTACATGTCATATCAGTGTAGAGTTATTTACAAGTAGTGACTCAAAAGTCCGTAGTCAGACAAAAAGACAGAAATTTAACATGTTTACCCGAGATGAATAGTCTGAGTCCATCTGGCCCTGAATAAGATCTGCAGGTTTATTTTCATAAACTTTTATCGTCTCCAAATACCGACCACATTCTTCTAAGCTGATAGTATGAATGAAAGGAAAGTCCAGGCATCAGAAGACATGAAGACTGTAGGACTCTAGAAATAATTTGGATAGAAGGGTCAATGAGAAATAAAAGCATTGCAGAAAAGTCCACTGATCTTATGTTGCTATTTAGCAATAAGCATTCATTCATATGTTGCTAATTAGCAAGCACAACTGAAAGGATACCAGTCCTCCAATCATTCTGAAACTTTAACCAAAATATAGGTAACCAAAATGATTAGGCAGATATCCCAAATACTATAAAATTCTACCAGTACACAATTATCCTTGCATATAACATCTTTCTAGAAATTGCAGGCCAGAAAGGTACCTCCAACCACATAAAAGTGTGCAATCATGAAGAAGAGCAGTTTTTGTGACTTCAAGCAATGGTTTAACAACATCTTCCTGGAACCAAAAAAAAGCATATTTGAACTCAACAAAAAGACATAAATAAATAATCTATGAGAACAAAGATTTCATTGTTTGCTAAGACTTACAACATCAACATGGCACAAAACTACCCGAAGCTTAAAGTTCTTAGGCAATTCTCTTATCCGATAATAAAGATAGTCTGGATGAAGTAGATGATATCTAAGACTGCCAAAAGAGGAAAAGTAAAAAATAAGTAGTCATCTTGAATGTTGAGCATTAATCAGCTTGCACAAAATATAAGTTGAGAATTGTCTAAATCAAATTATTAAAGCAAAAGGCACATGCACCAAGTTCAGTTCTAATTTCTATTGCAAGCAAGAATTTAATTTCTCTAATGGCCATACAAGCATAATCCCTCTTGACAATGCAATCCCATTACCTCCCTCAAGCCAATGAGTTCAGTTAAACGGTTAAGTCCTATGGCCAAGCAGACAATATCTACCCAGGAAAACAATTTAGGCTTTGAACTCCAGGAAAAAAACAATTTCGTATATCTAATGCGCCCTCGACATTGCCTTCCCTTCATTTTTCCCAGGAAAGTTTGATGAAACAAATTTAGCATCAATACTGGTAAAATATCAAGGATGCATTGAACTAGAGCACACAAAATCCTCAAACTTGAAGTACATGACAAGATCGAAAGAAATGACAAAGTCCAAACCTAAGATACAGAGCACAGGCGTTCTGGCCTATTGAGTAGTCGCAAACAACATCTGCAAAGGACCATTTTACATTTCTTATATGCTTCAGCAAAGGATTTCCCTTCTGCATGTCACAATTGCCAAAAGGGGGGAAAAAGAAAGAAGAAGATATTAAAACACATTTATTCAGATTTCAAAAACACACACATCCCAAACAATTCAACCTCAGTCCAGAACGAGGATATTAGGCAGATACATAGGTTGGTTACTAGGACATCCTACTGCAATGGCCCCACAACATCAAACATTTGAATCTACTAAAGACTAAAATGAAATGCTCTGTATTTTGAAGCTCCAAGGCTCTCATTATCGCTAGTGCAATGTTTTATGTTATGAACATTAAGCCAAAATTTGGGGCAAATCATCAATGTTAGATCAAATTGAGGGTTTTCATCAAGTAAAGCATAAATTTACTTCATATGTAAAAGAGGCTAAATCAATCACCAAATTGTAATTTCAGTTTTACAATATCATGTAAGCTTGTTGGGTGTGATCGTGGTCTAATTCTACAAAGCCTAGAATAGTAGTTAATCAGAAACATTCTTGACAACGGCGACTGAAATTAATCATTAAAGCGGGAATCTTTACCAACATCTCACAACGCGCAACATAAATCACCTGTCTATGGCTAACAAGGATGGAGTTTCGACTGGGGACAGCAGAAGCTGAAAACGACGGCGTTGCGGAAGTAGAAGGACCTTCGAACTGACCAATCGGCCTAAAACACAACTACACGGTTAAATTACAGAAAATGCTATCCCGGGAGTATAGTATACACAAAAAGGATGGAGACCTTAGAGGAGCGGAGGAGGAAGGCTGAGCAAGTGGCGGTGCCGGAGGTGGAGGGGGAGCGTAGAAATCGGTGTTCTTGACGAAATCAAAGGCTTGAGTGAAAGAGGTGGAGGGTTCGAAGAGAGACGACGGCGTCGTTTTAGCATGAGAGCTTTCCTGCACTTGCTGATACGACGGTATGTTTATGACGAATTTCGACGGTTGGGTGTCGCTATTTGGTCCTTGCGGCGGCGATGGTCGGCCTCCGTTGTCCATTTTCTCTCGGCCGGTGGTTATTTCGAGTTTTCTCCGCGGGATGGGGGCGGGAGAACTATCAGCAGTTGAACTTCACGGCACTTAAGTTTGATTAAAACTATTGTAAAATTAAACTATATTTTTTTCATCTCCCCCATTACCATAGTTAATATTTCGTTATTATTTCCTCAAAAACTGAAAAAAAAAAATCGTTATTTTTTATTGAGAAATATTATTTATATTTAAATATATACTCGTAATAAACTTTATTCTTAATTTAAAGGGCAAATAACATTAGTGGTCACTTAACTATAATAATGTTCAGTTGGTCACTAATTTTATTTTTGTGCATGTTTGCATACTCAACTATTCACAATAGTTAATTTTGGCCACTAATATATTTTTTTTGTGCGTTTGCTCACTCAACTTTCTAATGTGTTACTTTTAACCCATTCTGTGAGAAATGACAGTCAAGTTAGACGAAATTCTCTATATGCGCTACTCACATGATTTATAGAGGATAAAATCGTAAGTGCAACTCAATATAATTGAAAAATTAACTCAATTTACTACTTAGAGTTCAATCCAAATGCAAACTCCATCATGATCAAATGAACGTAAGTGAATTTGATCGAGCGAATATATCTGTTCGTGTATTGAGATGTAGGAATATATATATATATATATATATATATATATTTGTGTGTAATGTCATTGCTTGCAAATTTAATATTGAAAATAAAATAATTGTGAGTTGCATGGAATGTATGAACTTTTAATTTTTATAAAATGTCTGTGTTTTCAAAAATAGATGGAAGGAATTTGTCTAAGTTGACGGACAATTCTCACATAATGGGCTTAAAGTAACAATTGATAAAGTTGAGCGGGCAAACACGCACAAAAAATACATTACTGACCAAAACTGAACATTGCAAATAGTTGAGTGGGCAAACACGCACACAAAAAAAAAAAAAAAAAAAAAGATTAGCGGCCAAAATTAAACATTGCGAATTATTTGAGTGACCATTAGGCTCTGTTCTTTTAGTGACTGATTTGGAAGAATTTTGGTTTGAGAATTGAATATTTGTTTTTGAGGAAATTTCTTTTGGGGATTTGTGTAGAAAAGAGAAGAAAAAATGTAATGATTATGTTATTTTTAAATTTATTTGAGTGGAGATTTAGAGGGAATTTTAAAATTTGAATTTAAAATTTAGTAAAAAATGAAGTTGTTTCTTCAGGTAAAATTTTGGATGAAAAAGTGATGATTCTTCCTGTTTGGTGAGTCTTATTTTGATTTTATGATAAATTTTCATCATTTTCAATAAGTCTTTTTACATTTTCAATAAATTTTTTTTACATTTCTAACATACCTTTTTACATTACCAATGTAATTTTAATATTGTAAAATTAAAATGAAAATCAAATCATGATTTGAGTCTCTTTACCAAACAGGGTCTTATAGAATAAGATGAAAAAGAACAAAGCCTTAGTATCATTTGAAATTACCTTCCTAAGTTCTAAACCATCAAATTTCCTCTCCGCATCTACTTATAATGAAATGTTTAGTATCTGAGAATGGGATGAGAATGAAGAATGTATATTAAGGCCCTGTGTGGAATATATCTCTAAACCATGTTTTGATATGCATTTTCAATTTTATAATACTTTTTCATTATTTTCAATAAACTTTTTTACATTTTCAACACATTTTTTTACATTCCCAATAAGCTTTTTAATATTATAAAATTAAAATGATTATCAAAACATGTAATGATTGAAGTTATTTTTTTAAAATTATGTGGGTGATACTTAAGAGGGAATTTTAAATTTTAACGTTTGAATTTAAGAAAAAAATGAAGGTGTTGAATTGAGAATTTCTTTTTAAAGACAAAGTTATATATTCTCAGATTTGTTCCACATTTGATAGGAACATAAATTTAATAATTTAAACTAATATTTTTCTAAAATATAATCTAAAATTCATTTAATGAGAGATATATTTATTGCCAAATATGAAATGCCTGTTTTGATTCCTATTCTTGCATGCCAAGTACACGGGTATTGGAAATTGAATTGAATATGCGTGTCTCAAAACATAATTGTGATACATGAGAATTAGATGCAAATTTTGTGCCTATAAAAATAGAAAAAAATTGTCAAAGAAACAAATTAAGGAAGTGTAGGATATAAGATTTGAAAAAAAAAAAAAGGGGCATGTGAATTGCAGGAACCGTTTTATTAAACACATGACACTTTTTAAAATTTTAAATGGTAAAAAGACAAATATACCCTTGATAGTTTCTAACTTCATAAAAAAAAATTTACTCCACTTTTTTTTTTTTCACTAAGAATCACCTAGGCCAGGCGATTTTCCCAGGAAAAAACGCCGTCCTCTGGCGATTTTCCCTAAAAAATTGCTTGTATCAGGCGATTCTTTGGGAAAAAATCGCCTCCTCGGAGTGATTAAATAGGAATACATTGGTGTCCTGTGGTGATTCTATTAAAAAGAATCGCCCGAACCGAGCGATTCTATTGAGAATAATCGCCTGGGTGAGACAATTCTTTTTAAAAGTTGTTTTTTTTTCTTATTAGTTCGCCCAGATGGAGGCGATTCTTGAGAGTTCGCCAGAAAATCATTTTTCCGGCGAACTAATACATAATTTGACATAAAATTTACACAAAAAAACCGGAAAACCCACGAAACAACCAAAAATATTGCTAAACACATTACTAATACATAATGGAGATGGAGAAGGAAGTTGGAAAATGAAAAGGACAAAAAAGTAATTTCAAGTGTATAATTTTTAAAAAGTGTCATGTGTTTAGTAAAAAATGTCATTCAATTAACAATTCCGAAAAAAAAAACACACACACACACACAAAAACCATAAACCCTCCTCTTCCCTTCATAAATATATAAAACCCTTTCTCTCGCTTTCAATTTCATCCGCAGTACTTCTACGATTCCAACAGAACTGCCGCCTTTTTTTGTTGTTGTTTCTTTTTTTTTTCTCTCAAACCTAAACCTCACGAGCGACGCCCAGCCGCCCCATGAGGATGGGGAAACGCCGTTCTGCAACCCCCGGCAGCGGCGGTGGCGGGTTTTTCCGGAAAACCCTTCTGCGGCACATAGAATTATGCCCAAACAAGAACCTCACCGTCGACGAGCTCGTGAGCTACCTCCGATCGGAGCACAAGAAATACGAACGCACGAAGCTCCGTGAGCTGACCAGACAAGTCCACAGCATCGTCCAAGAGACCAATAGTAAGAAATTAATAAATTCTGTTCCCGAGAGTGATAGTAGCAGTGGTAGTGGTAGCGACAGGAGTGATGAGTATACCTTGAAAAAGGCGAAAAAAACAAAAAAATTGGACAAGGATGAGGAGAAATTGCGGCAAATGGAGATGAGGCATGTGATGAATAATAGGAGGAATTCTGGGGCGGAGGAGAATGGGGTGTCTAGTGTGTCCAGTTCCGATGAAGAGGAGGTTTCGACATCAGAGGATGCGATCTATGGGGAGGAATATGAACCCAAGTTTGATTTGATGAAGTCTCAGTTGAGGGATGGGTATAGTGGGAAACGAGAAGGGAACGAGAAGGGAAAAAGGGTCCGAGTCGATTATGAGGCGGTGGAATTGGAGGTTGTTCATAATAATGACAATAAGAGGAATCGGAAAGTTGATTTGATCAAAGAGGGAGGAAATAAGAAGACGGAAGTGGTAAGAAAAGGTGAGGAGCGAGAAGGAGGATGTGGGAGGAGTGGTAATGTGGGTGGAAATGGTGGGCAAAAGTTTAAGGATTTAGGTGGAATGAATGGGGTGGTGGAGGAACTGAAGATGGAGGTGATTGTGCCATTGTATCATCCACATCTGCCTCTTTATCTTGGAGTCAGGCCAATGGCTGGAATTTTGTTGCATGGGCCACCAGGATGCGGGAAGACTTCGCTGGCTCATGCTATTGCTAATGAGACTGGTGTTCCCTTTTATAAGATATCTGCTACTGAACTGGTGTCTGGTATCTCAGGTAAAGATATTGTCACTCGGAAATGTAGTACAATCTTTTTGTGAATGTCTTACTGTCCCAAAATGGTGGTTGTCATTCCTAAATAATTGGGATATGCATGAAATGATTTCCTTGCTGCTAATATTGTCTTAAGTTCAGTTCTGATATAATCTCTCTGTCACTTTGAAAATAAGTAGTTTGCCATCATTTTTTTCCACTTATGTCCTAGGTTAATTGTGAGCCACACATAATTATACTAGTGATATCAAAGTAATAAAATGAAAACATAACTTTTCTATTGGAACAAAAATAAATTTTAAAACAGGACTTTTTTAATGGAAAGGAGGGAGTCCTAATTAGCTGTTAATTTTAGAAGTGTGCATCGATACTTATGTAGTTTTTGTTTATAATGATAGGTTGGCCCCCTTGAAATCAATTTCTAGCTCCGCCACTGGTTGCATCCTGGTATTATCACATCATTGTCTTTATGAGATAATCTTGAACTCAAGTTTGTACCTTTATGTTTCAGGTGCATCAGAAGAAAACATAAGGGAGCTATTCACCAAAGCATACAGGACAGCTCCTTCAATTGTGTTTATTGACGAGATTGATGCTATAGCTTCAAAAAGGGAGAATCTGCAACGAGAAATGGAAAGAAGGATTGTGACACAGTTGATGACATGCATGGATGAATCACATCGACTGGGAAAACCCAGTGATGGAGATTCAGACTCAGAAAACACAAATGCCAGACCTGGTTATGTTTTAGTAATTGGAGCTACAAACAGGCCTGATGCTGTTGACCCTGCCTTAAGAAGGCCTGGACGATTTGATCGAGAAATTATTTTGGGAGTTCCAGATGAAAAGGCTAGGATTGATATTCTTTCAGTACTTACGCGGAATCTGAAAGTTGAAGGTAAGTTTGATCTATTGAAGATAGCTAGGGCAACTCCTGGCTTTGTTGGGGCTGACTTGGACGCACTTACCAATAAGGCTGGCAATCTTGCAATGAAGAGAATTATAGACCAGAGAAGGGTTGAGCTTTCAAGAAGTAATGTGAATGGGGAACTTGCTGAGGACTGGTGGAAGGAACCTTGGTCACAAGAAGAGATTGAAAAGTTAAGCATCACCATGGCTGATTTTGAGGTAATTTTAGTGGAGAGCACAACTTTTCTTCATGTCACTATTGGTTTCTAATTTGCCAGCATTAATTATAGTTCCCCCTGACAACCATAATATTCTTTGTTATTCCTGTTTGACCTTGTTTGGCTCCTTCATAGCTTCTCTGGTTCCAGCCCCTTTGACTTTATATGCGATTGGGTCTGTTCCGTCTTTTTCTGTACTTTGGCTGTAATGCCATGTAAGATAGAGTTTAAAGCTGTTGTATTTAATCCCAACATTACACAGTTTTTTCTATGATAATGATTATCCTAGACCTTTATTTGAGAAGGTATTTAGGAGCTAAAGTGAGAAATAATGAGTCATACTGTAATGTATATTGGCGGTGTATAAAGATTAATTCTTTCTCTGATATGATTTGTTTCATTTACTGTACAAGTACAAAAGTACTTGTTGCAATTATAGTTTACTACAAATTTGGTGTTCCGTTTCAACTTTTGTGTTTAAAAGGAATTGGGTACCTATCTTGGCTGTGTTGAAAGTTGCTATGTGTGACTGGTGGCAGGAAGCAGCTGGGATGGTTCAACCCTCTTCAAGGAGGGAAGGGTTTTCTGCAATTCCAAATGTGAAATGGGATGATGTTGGAGGTCTGCATCAGTTGAGACAGGAATTTGTCCGTCATATTGTTAGGCGTATAAAGTTTCCTGAAGATTATGAGGTAAGTGATTTCTATTACTGAAATGAAATTAAGATTAAATTATCAGTTCAGCAATCTTCTCATAGGTCTTTTCAATACTGCCCCATTATTTTCACGTCTCCAGTAAAATACTGTCAACAATGCACTTTTAGTTGGATTTAAAGTTTATATATGATACACTTTATAAACTTTACTTACCAGTGCCGCTCCGAGTTAAAGTTAAGATAGTATAGCAATCATGATGGTAGAGGCTTTAATCTACTTAATCAGCATGTGGTTTTAAGCTGATATCTTTTATGCGTTAGTTTTTAGTATATGATCATTAGTTTATAAATCTGTATGCTGGATGAATGCCTAACCTCACATTTCCACCTTCAAATAAATACGCCTAACTAGTTTAGTATGAACACTCAATATGAAAACTCTCTCTTATTATGTCTGTTCTACAATGCAAATAAGACATTTTGCTCCTAGGTGTGGGCAGTCATTAGAAGCTTAGAGATTAACTCATTTGGGACATAAATGTCATTATCGTTCAGACCTTAAACTAATGCAAAGGAAAATAACAGTGTTTTAAATTTATAACTCCTTTAGTTAAAGTCGAATGTTAGATGATTGTGGATTCTATTGTTAATAGGATTATGCTGTACTTTCAGATAAACTGTGTAACCTGTCTGATTTTTCCTTATGAAGTTAGAATGCTTTGAGAAATTAGACAATCATTCAACCCAGCAATTGGTTATTTAGATCAGAAGGTGGTCTGGAACATGCAAACTGTGCGTTTTGTGTTTGGAAATTTATTTATTGTTTTTTGGTACCCAGGCGAGAGACCTACTTGATTTTGCATTTAGAGTTGACTGTGTCCCTTTGTTAGGAAGTGTTACTGTGTAGACGGTGGCTTTTCTCTGCTTTCCATACAAAATATTTGTTGGTTTTCTCTTCAGATTATTTAATTAAAACTATGATGATGAGGAGTTGCATCAGTTATTTTTTTCTTTTTTGTAAACAAACCTTGCAACCCACAAGGGTCGAACCCATGACCTCAGGGTTGCAAGGTCCTTCCATTACCACCACCCCAACCCTCCCCCCGAGTCGTACCAGTTATTTTTCTATCTCACCTGATGGTTATTTATTCTTGAGAGTATCATTTCTGAATTTTTGAGTTCGTCTTTAAATATTTTCTTTCAATGTATTTGCTGCCAGTTGGGTCCCACTTATTTTCACTTGGTGTAATTTTTTTTCACAATCTCTACCTTTTGGTTTGTAATACACACATATATAGTTGTAACATTGTTTTCGCTTCAGGACTTTGGAGTGGATCTGGAGACAGGATTTTTGCTCTATGGTCCTCCAGGCTGTGGGAAGACATTAATTGCCAAGGCTGTTGCCAATGAAGCTGGAGCTAATTTTATACACATCAAGGTTCAGAATTATTTTGTTTTAGAAGAATTGATTCTTGATTCTGTCCATTCTGGTTGGATAATTTTTCTGCTGTTTGTCTCTGTAGGGTCCAGAACTTCTAAATAAGTACGTTGGTGAAAGTGAGTTAGCAGTACGGACTGTCTTCAGTCGTGCAAGGACATGTGCTCCATGCATACTTTTCTTTGATGAGGTATTCTGTGCTCTTCGGAAGTTTGCTTTATATTGCAATTTATATATATACTTTAAAATGAGACCAGGGTATGTATCACTGAAGTTGGGGGCTGAGTGGTAAATGGGTCAAATGTATTGGACAGGTTAAAAAAGCCAGATAACATCATTATGATTTGATCAATATATATTATAGTAAAAGTTTTATTTCTAGTATCCCAAAGGTTAGACATGTATGAACCATTGAACTCCAAAGAGTAGTTAAATTGAGAGTTAGGATAAATTACAGTTAAATTTTAATCTGCATGATTAAACAAACATGAAAGGTGATGTAAAAATATGTTATATTACTCTTCCGTTGAAGAGCCCACTTTCTGAAATATTTTTTTGTTACACTAGAAGAGTCCAGTTTTGATATTTTTACTTCCCATACCCTTATTAATATAATTATGTGCGGTTCACAATTAACCCCACCTTTGAACAAAGTAAGCACATTAGTGAAGATAATGGTGACAAATTACTGATTTGGTGTTGTACCTTGCAATCCGTACAAAGATGTACGTTTTCGAAAATAGACTCTTCTAGTGGAACGAAGGAGGGAGTATGATGTGTATAACTTTTATAATTCCTCCAGATAAGAATATAACACATTTCTCAGAATTTATAAACTTTATACCTAAAAAGTTTAGTATATTTAATTATGAATGAGAAAACATTAACTTTACTAAAGTTTTGAGGCTAAAGTAGAACGTAAAAAAGTAGAAAAACTATAAGTTGCTGGGCTAATATGTAGTATTTAAAACTTTTAAAAATGCAAATGTAAACTGGGTTGGGTTTCTTCTGTTTTCTTCGAGCAAATCTGGCTTTTAAGGCACTGTCTTATTTAAGTTCTGTATCTGTTTAAGCTAGTAAAGTGTTATCCAACTTTCTAAACCTTGCAATTATTTTGTGCTTTCGTCTCCTCCTAAGGTGGATGCTTTGACCACAAAACGTGGGAGAGAAGGGGGATGGGTTGTTGAGCGTCTGTTGAACCAGGTGATTTTGTTTCTTTGGGCTCGTGAATAAAAGAATCCCCCATTTCGATTACTGTCGTAGTATATCTGAGCATGTATCTCAAAAGTTGTCTGTTTTACAATTTGCAGCTACTGATAGAGTTAGATGGTGCTGAACATCGAAAGGGCGTTTATGTAATTGGTGCCACAAATAGGTATGTATCGGTTGTTTATTGACAACTTTTTCTGTAAGGTTTCAAGATCCAGAAAGTAAAGTCATGTCTGATATTGTCTGGTTCTCTTCATATCGAAAACTAAGTCTAAGTGAATATTACCAGGCCTGAAGTCATGGATAGGGCTGTCCTACGACCTGGAAGGTTTGGAAAACTTTTGTATGTTCCTCTGCCTAGTGCAGAAGAGCGTGGTTTAATCTTAAAAACTCTTGCAAGGAAGAAGCCTATAGATGCTGGAGTGGACTTGATTGCGATTGGAAAAGATTCTTGTGAAAATCTTAGTGGAGCTGACCTCTCTGCTCTGGTTTGTCCATCTCTTTCCTCTCTAGGCAATGAATGTTGTTCAGACAATCTTGTTTCAAATCTCTAAGATGTCTGTTTCCTTTGCAGATGAGCGAAGCTGCTATGGCTGCCCTTGAAGATAAACTCGCGTCTGACCACAAGAGTTCAGATAGCATCACCCCTTATACCATCAAGGATGAGCATTTTAAGCGGGCGTTGGAGAAAATTTCTCCATCTGTTTCAAACAAGGTACAGTTGAATTCGACTAAATTTGTCTTGAATATAACTCTGCAAGACAACAAATTTCTCATCCTGTTTCGTGTTTCTTTGGTGGTGGTGGTGATGTGCCTGTGCAGCAAATACAGTTCTACCAAGGTCTTTCTGAAAGTTTCAAAGCTGCTTGATATGATTTTCTTGGCAAAGAAGCATAGAAAGGGACTAGTTTTGATGGCATTTTTGTGCAGTGGAGTTGAGTGTATAGATAGATTCAGATTGCAACCATTTGGAATTAGGGCCACTATTTTAATTATTGGTTATTTTTTGTTGTTTTGGTCAATTAGTCTTAAAAGTAGGAGCCACTATTCAATTTGTGATCAACTTTATGAGAATTGTCTATTTATTATCTAACCTTATCTATTCATTGTTTATATATAGATGCTAGTTGGGTACTTAGGAGCCTTG
The DNA here is from genome assembly GCA_016801395.1 of Leptodermis oblonga. NCBI lineage: Eukaryota > Viridiplantae > Streptophyta > Magnoliopsida > Gentianales > Rubiaceae > Leptodermis > Leptodermis oblonga. Next base: position 10,959,062 of record CM028755.1, read on the forward strand.
AAATAGAGAAATTATTCAAATCATTTGTTACGTAAATTTACACTATTTAACGTGTATTATTTAATAGAAAAAATAGCTAAAGTAATGAAAAAAAAGAGTCATGTTTACTTATTTACTGTATATTTCGATTGGTTTGTTGCACTAAAATTATATAGTGAAGTTTTGATTATATTTTGCCTTCCTAAATCATCATTATTTTTTCTAAGGTTTTCATTTTTGCTCTTAAAGTATAATTTTTTGGCTCATTTTGGGCAATTATATCTCTATTTTTATTGACGTTATCGTGCCAATAAGATTTTACGAGAGTAAAATTGTCAAGAAGCTAGACAAATAATAATCTATTGAAATTTTTTTTAAAAAAATTGGAATATATTATAAAGTAATGGTAATTAAGAGGCAAAAGTGAAACTCTACAAGGCTTGTGCTTAGTTTTGAATTTTCAAATGTCAAAGATATACCGTTGAAGAGGGAGTTTGAATGGACTCACCAAGAAAGTAATGACTTCACCTCTAAACCAATCACAAGTGCTTAAAATGCCTGTAGTTAGAAGTCATTTCAATGTATTAAAAGAAATTAGAAATAGAGGACCAAGATGGATTGTAAAAATGTTGACTATGATGACCTTTATATTCTCATTTACCATTTCCAAAATTTCACTAATTTCTTTTTAGGGTTACGATGTCATTGATATACTAAATTATTGGAGAGAAAATTTTTTTTTTTTTTTTCTTTCTAATGTCTGCTTGTAAGGTTCAGTTAACTTGTGTCAAAATTTTATAGAAATTAGAAACGTAAGGCATGTTTTTTATGTTGGGTTTGAAACTTAGTTTTGAAAAAATAATTTTATAATTAGTTTTCATCATTTTCAATACAACTTTTTACTATTTACCTATATATTTTTACATTTTTAATACACTTTTTATATTATAAAATTATTTTTTCAAAATCAGGTTTCAAACATTGTTTCAAACCCAAGATAAAGAACATGCCCCAACATTTGAAAAGAATTGATGATTTTTAAAATTTCACAAGAATGTATTGATTGTTATTGATGCTTCTAGAAGTTCTCTTACTCTCATTGACCATGTCAAAATCTGACTAATTTATTTATAATGTGTTGCAATGTCAATTACATACAAAATTGTTTTTTTTTGGGGTGGGTGGGGGTGGTGGAGGAGAATTTTTCTTTTCCTTTTTTTTTAAATACTTGCTTATAAGGTCCAGTTAACTTATGTGAAAACTTTATAGAAATTAGAAACGTAATAACTTGATATTACTTGGAGATAATTGATATTTATAAAATTTCACAAATTAAAAATGTATTGAATGTTATTGATACTTGTACAATTTCTCTTAGTTTGGGCTGCCAAGAGATCACTTTGACTTAGGGGGATAGAATCAAAATGACCCACACCTACTCCAAGTTGAGGAATGAAATTTCTAAACTTAACATGGCCCCCATGTGTTGTCGGGTATATATATCGCAAGAACTAACTTTAGTCTATTATATTAGTGTCCAAGCTGTTATGATATATGAACAGTTACTCAAAGATCAAATGTTTAATTTTATTTCTCTCAATTAGAGGCTTAGAATGTTTTTAACAATTTAAAGTACAGAGTGACATATCTATGCAGTCCTTCCCTTCTCTATTCCTCTGTCATCTATGGTAATAGAGAAATATAAATTTTGTAAGCTTACATGTTATTAATAATAAAAAAAAAAGATTTACTCTATAATGATAATTTCTCTAAAAATTAAGTTCAAAATAAATTCAGCAATTTCATGAATCTTCTACTATAGTGTATATTAATATAATGGTAATGCCAAACCAAAGTAGCATTTACAGATTATGAACATGTATTTTATTTTCGCTCATAATTAGTTACACTGATTCAAAATAAGTCAATTATATTTCGGTCCCTAACTTTTTGGTAAATTACATCTAGACCTCTGTAGTTTTAAGAAACTACCAAAGAGCCATTTTCTTTTTTCCTTGAATCAACCAAATAACTTTTATAGAATATTATGGTTAGAGGGACTCAGATTTTACTTCACTACGGTCAGAGGGAACTAAAAGGACTGTAGACATTTAGATAGGAAACTATAATACTTAAAGGTACATTTTTTGGCGCGTGAGAATAAAAATGTGGATAATGAACAAGCTATTCTTGAGATAAAAATTCTTATATTTGGTTCATACATAATTCTACTCGTTTAAACTATTATATCATCAAAAAGATAATTAAATTTTTTTTTTAATGAGTGATTCATCTATTCACGAATATAAAATTTCTCCCACTTCCAATCTCATTTCTGCACGCTGAATGGACCATGTGGATCATTACTTTGAAAAAATGTCAAATAAACTAAAAACACTATAATTACATTGCCACCAAACAATTCCTATATTTCCTTATTGAAGTTGACAATTGACCTTTCTTTTACAATGAACCACACAAATTTTGTACATTTTTTACTTCCAAATTGACACGTCCAAAAAATAATAATAATAAATAAATGAAACGGTAAGATGCATAGGCTTCATGTGGGGGTAGGTTTAATATCGTTGAAAAAGCACTAAAACATAATGTAGGAAATATAGCAAATTAAGGGTGAATTGAATCACACAAAGGAAATGATGGTTGCTTTCATTTGTTAGTGCTAATCATACTCCACAAAAGTCTTGGGTAAATTACATTTACCTCCCTCGAGGTTTATAAAAACTAACAACATTTTCCCTGAGATTTCATGAAACTATCAATACCTCTGGATGTTCAAATTTTGGCAAAAATATGTATTCGACATGCACATATGTTATAAAACTAACAACATTTTCCTTGAGATTTCATAAAACTATCAATACCTCTGGATGTTCAAATTTTGGCAAAAATATGTATTCGACCTGCACATATGTTATGAAATATTATATGTCTAATATTTTATGAGCGAAAGTATCACCTGTCAAACTATCATACGGTCTGGTAAGATATTCCTTCTAAAATATTTTGTCAAGTTACAAAAATGTTTGAGCTTTGAGTTCAATATTTTGACTCACGAAGAAGCAAACGTAATTTAACCAAACCATAGGGGTTAATTGTTATATATATTAGCCGGTCCAGGGGGTGATGGTAGTTTCATGAAACTTCAGAGGGTATTGATAGTTTTCATAAACCTCAAAGGAGTTAAATTAATGTACCCAAAGTCTTTTACAATGTGGGTCTCCTTTCTTGCTTCATTTTTTGGTCCAATTTTTTATTTTTTATTTATTTTTGAAGACGTTACTCCATTCTCAAGTACTTTCAAAAAATAGTCTAATTTTAAAAGAAAATTGACAAAAAAGTCTCTAATCTTCTTTTGATAATTTGCATTTAGCCCTTGTATTTTTTAAAAAATTATCAAAATACCCATTAACAATATAATTAGAAGTGGAATAGATTGTGACATTTAAGTCGTATACCTGAATTATCACAAACGAATTACCAGTGTTAATAAACTCAAACCCTCACCCAAAAGGGCCAAAACCATACTTTTGATGCATTTAATTTTTCTTCACAAATTTACTTTAGCAATTTCTTCAACAAAGAAAGTCCCTCTTGAACTAATACTACTTCATACCATAATTTGCAATATCGCGATACGTATCGTAGGATCGTACGATACTATGATCCCAAAATACCAAATCGATCATATTTCTGATTATGTCCGACCCTAAAAAAATTTGCTAAAATGACTCAAATAAGAGTAGTTTTTATAATTTATCAATAATTTTAACACCTTCACATTTTGTGTGGGATCGGTGTAGGAGATCTTATGATCCGATCCTATCGATACCGATCCTGCATCCAAATCGATCGCACCTATGATCACGATTTTGCAAACTATGATTCATACGAATTGGACAACATATGCAAAGGGCAAAGGTTATTTTGGTCCTCAAAAATTTCCTTTTTTATGCCTTAAGGGTGCACTTGGCCTGCGGGAATGGGAATGGAGGGAATGAACATCTGATTTCTATGATTGAAATTCATATGTTTGGTACGTATAAGAATCTAATAATTTCAATTATTATATCATTTAAAAGGCAATCTAAGATTCCTTTAAAGAGGAAATCATCGATTCCCGAATATGAGGTGCCCCTCTTCCCATTCCCTTTCATGCACACCAAGCGCACTCTAAGGGTATAATGGTCCACACACTTAATATTTATGTTGATCTCAAAAATTTTCAACCGTCAAGTGTTAATAGGTTTAATTGTTATACACCCCTCTACATATATATTACTTTTGGTAATTTGAACAAATGTCGAGGCAATAATGGATGCTTTAAATATAAATTTGTTGATACTTTTGTAAAATTACAGAATTCGTTTGATAATTTAGGCAATCTTCAAAAGTAATGTCAAGTCAAACTATATTGTATTAATTATACGTTACTAATATCATTTTTCATTATACACGAGTAAGTCTAAAGTACAATGAGGTAATTAATGCAATGTGAGAAATAAATGTTTTTGTCCCTCAAAATAGAATTAAAAAATTAACTTTTTTGCCACTTATAATTACATTTCAAGTTTTTAAACCAAATTGCAAACTTGCTTTCAAAATGGTCATATATATATATATATATATATATATATATATATAAAAGTGAAGAGTTGTGTATTTATTTTTTAAACATGTACTTAATTGTGTGATTATATTTGATTCATATATATCTACAAAGTAAGAACTAAAGGCATAAGTCAAAAAAATATTTTAAAAATAAATAGGTACACGATCTTAACGCTCGAAGGTATGAGATTGTGTCAAAATTAAGTCAAATATGAATAACACGCAAAATATTTAAGTTAGATTGAGTTAATTGGTTGGTCAACTCGTTAAATCCATTTAACATTAAGGATACGTTTGATGTGTACGAAAGAGAGCGTGGAAAATAGTTAAATGATTCCAACTTCTAGATTGAGATTGAAAATTTGGGTTTGAATCATATGAGAAGAAATATGTTCATTTACTTACGTAATCAAATATCCTTTACAATGAACGAAATCAAACGTGATATTCTGTAAAACTAGTAACTATTTCTATTATTTTGCGACATTTTTTAAACAATTGAAAAGACTAAAATTCCTCGAGAAAAGGACTATTTCAAACCCAAATAAAATTTAAAAAAAAGAGATGCTATCTATTTTTATTCTTAATTTCTGCACCAAAAACACCATGAAGTCAAGATATACATCCAGTCAATGTGCAATTTTTGGATTACTGACATTGTGTGGGTTCTTGTTTGTTTAAATTCATGATAATATTCAAGAAACACAGGGACTATTTGCAATTTACAATACCTTGAGGGGTGATGATGTAATAACTCTTTTTAATTTTAAAAGTTTTTCAGTCCATCCACGCTTGCTTTTATTATGAGGCGGACGTTACAATAAATAGCATGAATGTTCTTCATAAATTTTTTTTTTTTGGGCTTTGTGGGCTATATATTACTACTATTTATACCTTGGAAAGTATGCGGAATATCAGCTTTTGGAAAAGTTTAATTTTATGATGAAATGCATGAAACACCACGTAACTATCGCGTTTTGCAGAAAATAACACTTGTTTTTAAAGTCCCCCTTTTCAGACACAAAACTTTCATTTTGCTCAAAAAGTTACATTCCGTCCATGTTAGCCGTTAAATCACTAACAGTCCAAAAAATTTAGGGTTAATTTCGTCATTTCGGACGTCGCCAGCATTGTTCATCTTCCCAAATATATATATATATATATATATATAATTTTTTATAACCGCTGTTCTATTTTCTTCTTCTTCTTTTTTTAAATAAACAAAATCGGCAAAGACCGTTATAAAAAATTAAAAATTAAAAAAAAAATTGGAGAAGATGAACAGTGCTGGCAATGTTCAAAATGACGAAATTACCCCTGGATTTTTTGGCCGTTATGACTTAACGTCTGATATGGACGGAGTGTAATTTTTTGAGTGAAATGAAAGTTTTGTGTTTGGAAACACAGGGACTATTTGCAATTTACAATACCTTGAGGGGTGATGATGTAATAACTCTTTTAATTTTAAAAGTTTTTCAGTCCATCCACGCTTGCTTTTATTATGAGGCGGACGTTACAATAAATAGCATGAATGTTCTTCATAATTTTTTTTTTTGGGCTTTGTGGGCTATATATTACTACTATTTATACCTTGGAAAGTATGCGGAATATCAGCTTTGGAAAAGTTTAATTTTATGATGAAATGTATGAAACACCACGTAACTATCTCGTTTTGCAAAAAATAACACTTGTTTTCAAAGTCCCCCTTTTCAGACACAAAACTTTCATTTTGCTCAAAAAGTTACACTCTATCCATGTTAGACGTTAAATCACTAACAGTCCAAAAAATTCAGGGTTAATTTCGTCATTTCGGACGACGCCAGCACTGTTCATCTTCCCAAATATATATATATATATATATAATTTTTTATAAAGCTCTTATTTTTCTTCTTCTTCTTTTTTTTTTTAAATAAACAAAATCGGCAAAGACCGTTATAAAAAATTAAAAATTTAAAAAAAAATGGAGAAGATGAACAGTGCTGGCAACGTTCGAAATGACGAAATTACCCCTGGATTTTTTGGGCAGTTAGTGACTTAACGTCTGATATGGACGGAGTGTCATTTTTTGAGCGAAATGAAAGTTTTGTGTTTGGAAAGGGGCACTTTGAAAGAAAATGTCATTTTCTGCAAAACGCGATAGTTACGTGGTGTTTCATGCATTTCACCCTTAATTTTATATAAATGTCCAATATATTTGACTTATTGCTCAATTAATTCCCTTCTTATTAAAATAAAATTCATATTTGGACCTTAAAATAAACTTTCAAAAATTAATATTTGGGGGATGCACTTTGAAGTGGGAACAAAGCACATATTCCATTCGGTAATTTTGTATTTTAGTTAGTGTAACAGTGTATGCGTAATGGATTCCTTTATTTATTTTCTTGGCATTATACAAATTACAAAGAGTAATGATACTCATCCGGAGAATTTTTATTTGTTTATTTTTTAGTGCTCCAGTCACAATTGTCACTTATTAATTTTTCTTTTTTTTTAAATAACATTTCATTCACTTTGGGGCACTTATATACAACTCACATTGAACAATATATAAACTCTTAAACTTTTATTGGGGACTTACATTTGCACACCGTTACAACATTATGGAGTGAATTGTTATAATAACTAACACTCTAATCATTTGGAAAAAAAAGTTATTATCATTGAAAAATGAAATTATTAAGTGATTGTCACTCCATAATGATGTTATAGATTTTCTAATAATTTGCCAAGGAAGGAGGAGTTGCTATTTGTTATGCAAGTCGCACACATAATCGGACAGCAACCTGAAAGGGAAGCTGAAGCAAATGGCAAAAAGCAATTGCTGAGGTGCAGTTCTGCGATAGCCCATGCGAGCCGCACGCCTTTGTCCATCCTAAAGTGTTGCACTTCTTCGCAAAAAAGTGAGATTTCGAGATCAATTCTTATCTAAATTGAGTCCTATTTTTCCCACATTTTCCTAAGAATTGTGGCTATTTAATGACACCCTTTGGAGGTCTATAAATAGACCCTTGTAATTATTTGCAGACACGAAATCTTTCTCAATCTCAAGTCTTTTCTTTCATTTTTCACACTTGTTCTGTATATTGTTTAAGTCAGTGCATACTTCTAACAATAATTTTCATCTTATCTTATAACGATATTAGTCTTGAACTGTTTGCACACATAAGGGGACTAATAAAGGTTAAAGAACAGTGTTCTTGCACGATTTGAAGAGGTATTTACTTTTGTTCTACTTTGTAACAGACTAGCGTTCTTTGAAGAAATAAAGTTAGATTTTAGTTGGTTCTTTGTGCTATAAAGTCCCATTGTTGTTCAAAATATTCAACAAATGACACATCAGTCACTAAATTATTCACTAAAAAATTTTCATTTTATCAATTATTTATGTTATACAAATACATCTAAAATCTTATGACACTAATTTAGCCTTAAGATTCAAAAATAAACAAACAAATCATGAATCATAAGTAAATTATGCTGACTATAATTTGATTGGAGCCAACGTTACTTTTTGATCAAAATTTTATTGTTATTTTATCAAATAAAGAAAGCCCTTAAAACTGATAACTTTTGGGGGTCATCTTTTAACCATAATTAACGTTTCAAAATTTATTTTTTCACTTTCAAAACTACATAATTTTATGTTATATTACATAAAATTATTTATATTTTTCCGTACTTGGTGAGTTTAACTATTTTGATTTTTGACATCGCAAAAATGTGTAGAGTTTTTCTTTTCTCCCACGACGAGGAGAAAAGGAATATTGCGGTTTGCAATAATTATTTGATCATCCTATCTATAAGAAGCACATAATAGACAACCGCTGCACCAATTTGGAAAAACTTCGAAGTTTGTAGTGTATCGAGAGATTAATGAATATGAGTTCTCTCGCCAATTTTAGAAGAATTTAATTAATGCATTCTCTAAACAAAAGATAAGACCACAATTTCGTTATAATATTATTTGGTTACGAAATGCATTAGTAATGCATCCGAGACCATCATCCTAAATGATTTGGTGATGAGATCGTAGGGCCTGTTTTTCGTTTTATGGTTTGAAACTTATTTTGAATTCAAGTTTTGAAAAATAATTTTATAATATAAAAAATATATTAAAAATATAAAAATATATTATTAAATAATAAAAAATTATATTAAAAATTATAAAAACTGATTATAATATATTAAAATTACTGTAAAAGAAGAAGCCTGGAGTGTTTTTTCCTACGTTATATCAAACCTAAGGGATTAAAATGACCGACCTAGAAATTTTCAATCTTTTGATTCAGAAAAAGAGAATTTTGGTAATCTCTCTAACTTTATAATCATCAAAATTCAACACTTTACTTTAACTTTTACATCAATTGATTAAAAGACGATGTGATAAGAAGAAAAAGACTTAATCCACGTGTACAGTTGTAATTAAATGCCCACCCACAGTCCACATCTTCATACATTTGATTAATTGATATTGTTTGTTATAAACAATGTTTAAAAGAAAAGAAAAATGTCAACAAAAATGGGCTTTTGTCTTCATATATTAGTTTTTCTTCTGTCCCATTTAAAAAATTAATTTTTTTAAAAAAATTTGTCTTTATTAAAAGAACCCGCTTTAGATTTGTTTACATTATATACACTTACTCATATAATATGTGTTATCAACAATTAACAAATACATAGAAAGTAATAATATAAATGAAAATATAATACTAATTATTTATTTTAAATTTTGTACCTTACGGCCAATAATAAATATTCATATTTCAAAGTGGATCGTTTGCCGGATACTATTGAAGACAAAGCCACACCACAAGCCAAAAGCAAAATTGGTTCGGTGTGGAATAGATGCCGCCCTTTTATTTTCATTTTGTGTCTGAATTATTTTTAAAAAATATTGTTATTATAATTATTATTTCAGTTGTTAGGGTTTTTTTTTTGTTTTTTTTTCTTGAGATAAGTAAGTTGTTAGTTCGTGTATCGCTTTCTACTTGCAAACTTTTGCCTTCATTGAATTATTTACGGAATATCAAATCTCTATTGAGGTGGAGTATTTATTATGTGCCTAAGCTCGGAATTCTTTTGTAACTAATGACTAGAAATGAGGACATCTCATATTCGTAACTAGATGAATCACTCGTTAAAGAAATTTTAAATTAATTTTTTAGAATATAATAGTTTAAAATTTTAAATTTATGTGCATACAAAACATATAAATTTTAATTCCAAAATTACATATTTATTCTCTCATTCTCATTCCTGCGCCAAAAAGCACCCCTAGGGTGCGCTTGGCGCCCGGGAAAAGGAATGGGAATGGGGGCATCTCATATCAGGAAATCAAAATTTTCCTCATTAAAAAAATCTTAAATTACCTTTTAGATAATATAATACTTAAAAATATTATATTCCTATACTTACCAAATATGAACATCTTCATCCTAGCAATTAGATGCTCATTTACTTTCCTGCGTGCCACCCGTAAAGTTATTCCTCAGTTGATTAACATAGTACGGATCCCAAAACTTTTCTAATTTTGGAGGGGATAAATAATTAAAATTTATGTCGTTCTAAAATTGGAATAATAGAGGTTTTACTTTACATTTACATTTGTAATGACTATAACAAGTCCGTCTAGTTAACGGTTTGACAATTAAACAAATTTTTTTTGGAAAATTAATAAAAGTAATAGATATTATGAGTCATAGCTATATTTAAATTTAAATTTAAACAAAATAAAACCTCAAGATGACGTCAGCCTATTCACAATAATTGTGGAACCGGTCCCTGGTGGGGCCCATCAGTTGCGCAGACCTTTGTTCTTTGCCAGGCAGATTGGAAAATTCTCCTTTCGGCTGCCGTTACTCAATAAATCCAAAAAACCGGAACTCAGCTCCTTCGATTAAACCGGCGCCCGAGCCGAGTCAGCCGCCACGAGACCTGTTTCATCGGCTGTCTTCGGCTCCAAGCACTTGAACGACGGCATTCTCACGGCGGTTTTCCCACCCTTGGTGGACGACGACGCTTCGCCGCTGTTATCTCTCGGCGATCTTATGGAGAGTGCCCGGGAAAAAAAGGACGGCGCCCTTGCAAAAACCCACCGGTCCGACTGGGCCTCCCGGCCGAGCGGTTCTACCCTTCTGTATGATCTTCCACCTCTGCTGCTTCCTTCTTCGGCACCGCCGCCGGTTCTGTACCCTCTATTAGAACCTTGCGGTGCGAAACTCTTAGTCCGGTTTAGCAAAGCCCGGTTCATCATTTCTTTCCTCTTCTCCTCCGGCAATCGCAGAGTAAACCGTTCCACATTTTGCCCCGGTTGCACCAGTTGCCCCAGAGAATGGCCGGTTGAGTGCGACCTGAACCTTTCGAAAACGCCTCTCCCTCTCTTGATCGACCCGGTTCTAGACGGCCGATTAGGATCAAAGCTGAAATTCCGGTTCATGCCCCACCTGACCGCTTCTTGCCTTTCCGGCGGGTCCTCGCAGACAACTTCAACCGCGGCGGCGTCGTCAGTCCTCTGCCCTTCGCCGACGTTCTCCTGATCCTCTTGGTTACTCACCTCCGGCATCTGGTAAGTCCCTTCTTCGCCGGGCTGCTGGTTGAGGTTGGCTCTGCAAACAGGGCAAGTCATGTGAGACTGGAGCCAAGCGTCGATACACTCCGGGTGGAACACGTGATCGCACTTGGGTATCAAACGCAGCGTTTCGCTGTCTTCAAATTCGTTGAGACAAACGGCGCACTCCAAAGCCCCTTTCCCAATCTTGTGATCCTTAACTTCGGCGTAAGTGAAGGTCGGAAAAGTGTCGATCACCGACTGATCGAGCCCGCGGGAGCCCGCGCCGGCCCGACGCCCGTGAACGGAAAGGATCCCGGTTCTCGCGGTGGTGGAATTGGGGTCGGAGCAGTGGCGGATGTAAATGGAGAAGAACCCCATGAAGAAAAGGGCGCCCACCAGAACCACTATGATAATAGCCATAGACGGGCTGAAATTGGCGTAACCTGCCAAATCATTGTTGCTGTTGTTGCTGTCGTTGTTGGGCGACTGAGCTGCGACTCCATGAGGAGTCGGAGAGAGTATTAAGAACAGACACAGAAAAGGGATGATGATCGTGGAAAAAGGGATCGTTTTATTCGGTAAGAAATTCATGGTGATTTTGTTCTTTTGCATTTCCCGACAGCCAAAAAACAATGACTCCGGCGACTACTGTGTGAGTGAGTGTGTGTTTTTTTGCGGGGGAGAAGATCGAAGAGGTTTAAAGGCGCCGGAGACGGCGGCGAAAAATAATGGAAGAAAGGGGCTTTGAATGAGGGGGTTATTATATGGAATCAGCATACGCAAGTAGTGACACAGAAGGTGCAGAAGTGATGAGAGAGGGAAAGAGCTGTGGGGACCGCTTTTTTCTTGAGGAAGAAGGGGGAGGTTGCAGTTTGACTGGGGATTCTCGTTCTTTAAAGGTTGTTTCCTCGAACTTTATCATGTAAATGAAAATGATGTTAATTTTGAAAATTTTCTAATAAAATAATTTAATATTTTTATTAAGCTTAATTACATTTTTCGCTTTTTGAATAACAATTACTAACACCGTTTTATTATAAAAGTTTAATTAAAATTTTTTTTTATTACAAGATTCAATTTCAAATTTTTTAAATCCCATACCGAAGGATATGAAAAGAATAAAAGATGTCAAATTAAATTTTTTTAAAATATTTGTGGCCCACTGAGCTCCATCCTATCACATTTTTCATTGATTCAGTATAGTGTTCAGAAAACTTATCACTAAGCTAAGTCTCATCTCCTAAATTAACTAATTTATATATTATACATTTTCATTCATAATAAATTATACATATATCAAAGTGAAATATTCGAATAGAACGAAATGAATATTTTTCAGAGATTGATGTTATTAACCGCGCTTTTCTTCATACTTTTACAAAAATTGTAAATGCCATTAGAAAAAGTAAAGTAATAATATTATTTTTATAAAATAGTGATAATTTAGATGATTTAAAAAGTATATTATGAAAATACAAGAGACGAAAGTTAAACAATGTTGTCAACACAATGAAAGAAAGTAATTAAGCTTTCTTTTAAAAGATCGATCTTGTCGTTTTGACATGATTTTAAAAATATATTTAAAAATAAGATTTTTTAAATGTAAAAAAGTTTATTAAAAATATAAAAATATATAGTAAAACAATAAAAATATACGAAAAAAATTATAATATATTAAAATTTCAATATAATAAAAAAAATCAGAACACAACATAACAAAACGAGGAAAACGAATAGAGAGTAGGAAAACTTACGTTGTTTTTTGTTTTTGAGTCATTTTCTGAATTTAAAATTTATAAAGTGAAAAAAGAGATTATAAATTCAAGATTATTTCATTTTCATTCACTCTGATGTGACGTGAAGGCTGCGGTGTGCCCTTGACTTGGTCATATAAGGGCATTTCCAACCCATACACCAAATCACCATTTTACCCTTTCAATTCATACACCAAATTTTTCAACAAAATGATGTTGATGAATAGTGTTGCACCAACTTGGCAGTGCACTATTCATCAACACCAACTACTATTCACTTTTTTTTTCTTTTTTTCTTTTTGGGCTAATAGCTTTAAGTTTATTATTTTATCATATGTAAATTAATAATAGTTAATTTTTGACAAAAGTGATTTTTCCATTGCATGCTAGGTTTGAAATTTATTTCTCTTACAATTTTATTTGAAACAATTTGTTTGTGTGTTTTCTCTATAAAATTTACTAGTTAATATAAAGTTTGTTTAGTTGGTATCAATTTTATGATAAAGTACATACAAATAAATTATTAGTATTTAAATATAATAACTATCGTATATAAAGTATGCAATAATATAAATGTGTATGTTGAAATTAAATTGATTTTAAATATAATATAAGAGGTTTGGGAGAATATTCTTTTTGGTGCAAAATTTGGTATGAATGGATTGGAGTGTGAATAGTAGTTGATGCAATTTTTGCACCAAAATGGCGCATTGCTTTGGAGATGCCCTAAGGACGCCAACGGGAAAGGATCCTCTATCCAAAATTTTTTTGGATAGATGTGTTCCACTCAATTTTAATCACAAATTCAAGGTGGTGATGAGATAGAATTGAAATTTCATTTTTACCTTTTAGAATATATTGAATTTTTAATGGGATAGAAGTGAGATAAATTTTTTTGGGACAGAGGATCATTGGGACTCCAACCCCATACTTTAGAATGGAGTATTGCCACGTCAGCGAACCTTACCACTGGTGACATTTTTTCCTGGGTAGGGATGCCTAATACTAAATTACGATTTCGTCACTAAAGTTTTGATAAATTGCAATTTGGGTTCTAAAGTTTGAGTAAATTAGATTTCAATTCCTCTTTACTATCAATATATAATTTTGGGCAAATTGCAGAAATCCAAATGTTACTTTGGTGCAGTGGTGGAGTCAGTTTTGAAGGTCTGGAGCGACTAAATTATTTGTCAATACATATTTACTCTTATTATTTTAATTTTTTGTATGGTAAAATACAAACTTTTTTCAAATTTTATATAGTGAAAAGAAAATTTTAAGAGTGTTTGTTGGGCAATTGCCCCATGAGCTCTTAATGTGGCTCCGCCCCTGCTTTGGTGTAAAGTTTAGAGACTGTGATATAATTTATTACTAATTTAGGGATTAACATATAATTTAACATAATATTAGGAACCAAAGTATGACCCTGTTTGGGATCAAGGTTTGGTTCAAACTTTTGATTTGGAATTGTGATTTTAAAATATTAAAATTGCATCAAAAATAAAAAAAAGTGTATTGAAAATGTAAAAAAAATTATTAAAAATGTAAAATATTTATTGAGAATGATGAGAAATTATTATAAAATGCATTATATTGGGAGAATTTTTATTCATTTTTACATTAATATTAAACTGGGTGAATGATAGAGGTCTCGAGTTTTCATCAAATTAATATTTCTGCATTATTTGATTTTTCTAACAATTACCATACCAAGTGATGTAGTCATTATTTATTACCAATACTCTCATTTGAGTTGAAAGAATGAGCACAAATTTTATGAACCTATTTGTTATCCACGAAGAAATGAGTAATGATAAATATCTCAACTAATTTATCACAACTTGTATATAGCAACTCATGTGGCATGTATTAATATGTTACATTTTTATGAAATAATAATTAATATCACATAATCGACTAATGAACGCATACCACATGAGTTGCTTTGCAAAAGTTGTAATAAATATTTGAAATGTCTATCATCACTTATGAAATTTCTGGACGATTTAAAGCGCATTTGTAATTGTTAAAAATTGGGGGTATTTATAATTTGGCAAAAACTCAAAGAATGTAAATATAATTTCCTCTAAATTATATTTACTCTTCTTTATATAATAGTAAGGATAATTTCATAGTTATACTCAGAGTTCAGGGAAGTAAATTTAATTCGCCATAAAATATATTTTTTAGTATTAAACTTGCACAGGCTGGTGGAGATTTTTTTACCCAAATATTCATATAGGAACCATATAAATACCAAAACAAACCAAAAACAAAAATTGAATTTCCCAAACTATAGAAAATGAAGTTGGGAGATTCGTTTTCAAATGAAAACGAATCTCCCAACTACGTTTTCTTCAAAAAAAAAAAAAAATTTGTGAAAAAAAAAGAAAAAATGTGCAGAAAGTTTTGGTAGATTCGTTTCTTGGTAGATTTTTTTTTAAAAATTTTAATTGTAAAAAATGTTTAAAAAGTTTTGGTAGAAAACGAGATTGTTTTGGTAGAAAACGAAATCTCGTTTTCTACCAAAACTTTTTAAACATTTTTTACAATTAGTTATATAATTATATGTAAAGTAATGTAAAAAATAATTAAATAACTGTTTTGTAATGTAAAAAATAATTAAATAATTATTTTATAATTGAAAACGAGTTCACCAAAATTGTTGTTAAGTTTTTATACATTTTGAAATATAAATATTTTTTAATGTAAAACGAATTAAGGTGATTCGAAATGGACACCCATAATTCATTTTTCAGTTTTTGTGGAACAAAGACAAGACGTAATTTATATAACTGAAAATCTAATTTGTAATTGGATATATATTTTAAATAATTTTTATTTTGTTTTTTTTTTGATGTTAAATATTTATCGATAATTTATACATTTTTTGGAAATATTTAATTTAAAATGAATGATATAAAACACGAACTTATGTTTTAATAATAAAATTATTTTTAAAATAAGTTACATAATTTAATAAATAAAATTAATTTCAAAATAAGTAAACTAATTTTACTTAAATAATACAAAATAATCTAACGAATTTGCTGAATTCGTTTTCTACTGAAAACAAATCTCGAGAATTCGTTTTCTACTAAATTGTTTTAAAATTTTTTAAAATAAAATTAATTTTATGTAAAGTAATGTAAAAAATAAGTAAATAATTCTTTTGAAAAACGAATTCATGTTGGTGAACCGTTTTCAATGAAAATAATTATTTAATTTTTTTAAAATTCGTTTAAATATAATTTTTTTAATTTATTTAAAAATAATTTTAGTAGAATTCGTTTCTTAATGAAATTAATAAAAAACAAAAAAGGAATAAACGAATTCCATGAAATTAATAAAAAAGGAATAAACGAATTCCATTAATTAATAATTTTTTTATTAATTTCATTAAGAAACGAATTCTACTAAAATTATTTTTAAAATAAATTAAAAAAATTATATTTAAACGAATTTTAAAAAAATTAAATAATTATTTTCATTGAAAACGGTTCACCAACATGTTTCTAAGTTTTTATTCATTTTAAAAAAATAAATATTATTTAATGAAAAACGAATTTTAGGGTTTTCGAAACGAACCCCCCCCCCCCCCCCCCCCCCCCTAAAATCGTTTTTGAATTGTTATAAAAAAAGGCAAAACATAATTATGTAACAGAAATTTTAATTTGTAATTCAATAAAATTTTAGAGGAAGTAATTTACGGTATTTTTTGAAATACATAAAATCTCTGGATAAATGACTTTGCGGAATTTATTTATCTTTGAAAATTTAGTCACGCATTTATGTTTTAAAAATAATTAATTCGGTTAAAACAAAACTCATAAATTCGTTTCTCTCAAAAAGAAATAACATTAGACCGATATTGATGTTTCCATTTTTAATTGTTTTTAGTTTAAATGAGCTTGCATAGGGAATACTAGTGGGATTAGGCGGCGCTATCGCACCTGCCTTTGATATAGAAAATGGAGAGAATAAAGAAGACAAATGTAATTGACCATCATTTCAAAAAATGCCGTAAATTACTTCCTCTAAAATTTTATTAAATTACAAATTAAAATTTCAGTTATATAATTATATTTTACTTTTTTTTCATAACAACTCAAAAACGATTTATTGGGGTTCTTTTGAATTAATGAAATTAATAAAAAAATAAAAGAGGAAAAAATTAATTTCATTAAGAAACGAATTCCATGAATTCGTTTCTTAATGAAATTAATAAAAAACAAAAAAGGAGAAAACAAACGAATTCCATGAATTCGTTTTCTTCAAGTTTTATTTATTTATTTATTTTTATTTTTTAAGGAAACGAAGTTGGGAGATTCGTTTTCATCGTTTTTTGTATTTTGGGAATGAAAAAAAAAATTTGTCTATTTTGATAATTTTTGGTCCCAATATAAATATTGGGGAAAAAAACCCGGCTGGTGAAATGAACTAAGAAGAGAATAATTTGACATTTGTTTTAGGCCTTGATTCCTCAGGAAAGGAAACTGCTGCGAAATTGTATTGGGCGAAGCTATAGGAGTTCGGCTTTGGAGGCCGCTTAATTAATCTAGACTTTTTCAAAGGTTGGGGATTTTTCACGCACTTTAATTTCTGCTACTAATAATTACTTTCTCCGTTTTCAAATACGAGTTTATTTAAAGAAATACTTTTATTCTCAAATACGTTTTTTTTTACATATTTAAATATGAAAAATTATATAAAAGTCTTAATTTTATCTCTTATTTAATAGTATTAATTATATTATTTTTTGAAACGTACATACATTTTACAAATTTTCATTTCATATACAGTTAAACAAGGAAATATAAATAGGGGTAAAAGAGAGAGTTTAATCACATTCTTTTTTTTTTTTTTTTTTGGGGGGACATAATGAACCTTGCTTTAAAGATACACAGATGCATGTATGCAAATGAAACTTATACATACCTACAGACAATCAAAGAAGGAAATGGGGGTTAACCCTGCAAATAGGGAGACCCCTAGCATCTAACACCACCAAACCCTCAACTCTTCTAGGAAGGGTGGAGTGGACATAGAATTCTGTGAGTCCGGTCAAACTCGCATTTTGTGCCAAAGCATTTGCCACCGCATTCCCTTCGCGATAAATGTGGGATAAGTTCTCATAGCAATGCCGCAAATATGATATCTTAGCCAAAGTGGGCGCCAAACGCCATGGACTAGAACCCCCCCTGGACTGCCATCAACACACCATAGAATCCGTATCAACTTCTAGATTACGCAGTCCAAGCCGATCACAGATACGAAGACTGAGCAAAAGCGCGCCGGCTTCTGCCAGAAAGCTCGTGAGTACACCAAGGGAAGCCCCAATTGCAAAAATCACCCTACCATATGAATCCCTCAAAACTGCCCTAGCCCCTAAAGGACCCGAGTTACCACGGGAAGAGCCGTCCACATTTAATTTAAAATAGCCAGGCGTAGGCATCCCTCAGACAACTATCCGATCCTCCTTCTTTTTTCGATACGCCCACAGTTTAATCACATTCTTAATTTGTATGACAGAGGGAGAAAATTCTAATATTCGCTCTGTTTCTATTAGAAGAGTCCATTTTAAGAAATAATTTTTGTTCCAATAGAAGAGTTCACTTTCAGACTTTTTACTCCTCCTACCCTTATTAATATAATCATGTGTGGTCCACAATTATCTCATACTTAATAAGTAAGAATATAAATAGAATAAAGAGTGTTAAATTAGATATTTTAGATGTTGTACCTTAACATTCGTAATAAATTATACATTGGTTAAATTAGACCATTCTAATGGAGTAACATTTATCCTCCTGTTTTGCATTTTTATTTGGAAGAAAGTTATCAGAATTAGTTGACTGAAAAATACTACTATATATACCCCTATCTTTAGATATACAATTTATTATGAATTTTTAAATATAATATTTTATATATAATAAGTTATTTTATTTTTTTAATATAATTTATATTTAATTTTAATTATAACACATCTAAAATTATTTTAGTTAAAATAGTAAATGTAAGTAAAATTAGAATTTTTAAAATAAGAAATTTAAATATTTCAAATAAGATTTTTATTTTCTTATTTTTGTTGCGAGATGAAATGAGTAATTACCGCGGGTCAGTCATTTGGTTGGCTTTCAAGTCCAAATAAAGTAAATGGAAATATGCTAAATCTTTATGCTTTACAAAATGATACTAATGGAAATGTAACAATACTATTCCTTCTGTCTCAATGACACATTCACTTTCGAAAGTATACAACTTTTTATTAAATTAAAAGTACAAAATTTTAAATAACTAAGTTATTACCCATAATTATTTAGGAACCATATATAAGGATAATAAAAATAAAATAAAAAACAACACAAAGCATGATATTTTTTCATTAGGGCAAAAATATTTTCTGAAACGTAACTCCTCTCGATAAGATGGAGGAATAGTTTTTAATTTGTGAATTTTTAGTCATAAAATCTCATTTATTACGTTAAAATTGGGACAATCATATCCCTGTATAGTTTTTTTGGACAAATAATAGAAATTTGGACATATACTTTATATTTTATAATATTTTTCATCAATTTTTTTATATAAAAAAATAATCAAATTAATTTTTTAATTTGATGATATCAGACAAGTCATGTACATTGAGTTGGGAGGTATAATACAACTATAGTAAGAATATATGAATATAAAAACACTTTTAATTGACCACTAATAAATTGGAGTAACGTATTTACTGAATTTTATAAATACATCGGGTAAAATGTAAACGACCTAAAACATAGAGAAATTTAAAGTTAATAAGCTTTTTATTGCGAATTAAAAATATCAAAAAAAGAAAAAAGTGAGACAAATAGATATGATATTTGATTATAAAAATATTATTTGTGTTTCAATTTTGAAATTTTATTTAAACTTCTAAGTTATTCTTAAATGTTTCCTTTTGCTGTAAAATCTTGTGTTCATTGATTTTTAACCTCAAAGTCAAACTTAAATGCACAAATATGATAATTTTTTGCATATTTTGAAATTTTAAGAAATTTAGAATTGTAGTTTCATATAAAGTATTTTCTCAATTCTATTAAAAGAGTTAAATGTACGACTGTTTTTTAGTCGAAAGTATAACTGTAAACATGACGAAGTACTTATTAAAAAAGAATATTCTTAGAGATAAATGTATTAGTGAAGATAAAATTTTACTTATGTTATACTCCTTCCGTCCCACTCAATAGTCAATTTTGAAAAATATACAATATTTAAATTGAATAATTGTGAACCATATATTATTATGTTAATGAATAAGAGTATGTAATCTAAACAAATCTAAATGGCACTCTTTTAATAGGACAAATATATATATATATATATATATATATTTGTTGAAAGTTGACTCTTTTAATGGCGAAGAATAATTTTTACTTAAAAAAACCAATTTTTCGTAAATTATTACAAATTTATAATTTGCAATTAAATGCATTTAATTTTGACGGGAATTTTGAGAGAGTTAGGTGCAGCCTATTGATGGTCAATGCCGATCTGTTTTACTAAGGTTCGAATGACCTCACGGCTTTCGTCACAGTAACTAATGTACGCCCATAGCCATACGTGGAAGATTCTAGAATAGCCCATACAAATTTCCAAAATTTTGGAGCATGCACGTGTCCTAATTATATTTTAGAGGGAGTGTATTTATAGGTTTAATTACATTCTGCGAGATCAAAAATAAATAAATAAATAAAATTTTGCTAGCGGTATTGTGGGATAGTTTTGACTTTATTAATATAATTTTAAAATACCAACACTTAATTATGACATATGTCTTTACCGTTAGATCATACATGAATCAAATTTAGTTGGGGTGACAATCTCTGACACGACACGAAAACACGACACGAAATCGACACATTATAAGCGGGTTAGGGTTGAGCCTTAGCGGGTTCGCGGGTTATATGGGTCGACCCAAATAACACGAATAAATAAACGGGTAAGGTTAGGGTTGAGAAAGTCGACACGTTAACCCACCAACCCGAATCCGACACGAGAAATTTATACTACAATACGAAAACACGACACGAACCCGACACGACACGAAATGTTCGTGGGTTAAATGGGTCGACACGAATAACACGAATAACTAAACGGGTAAGGTTAGGGTCGAGGGGTGTCAACACGGGAACCCGCCAACCCGAATCCGATAACCCGGACACGACACGAACTGCCACCCCTAAAATTTAGCACTAAATGTATCACAATTATATTTCAAAAATAATTATAACAAGTTTAACCTTTGATTTATTACATATTAAAAGATTACTCTAATTTAATCTTTTATGTACTGAGTGCAACTACTGATGTATCACGATTATGAATTTAGCTTATAATGTATTGCATATATTATTTGATCACGTATCGAGATTAACCTCTGATGTATTGTATGTCATTTATTGATGTATCGCGTGTCTCTTATAGCATATGATATATCGAGTTTTGAGTTTATCATATGATATACCGAATTTAACTACTGATATATTACATATATCATTTAATGTATCACGTATCAAGATCAATCTTGAATGTATTGAGTGTAACCATTGCTGTATCGCATATAAATGTATAGAGTATTGAATTTAGCTTTAACGTACCAAGTTTAGCTATTGATTTATCACAATTATGCTGAAACAACAATATTCGCATGTCGTGGAAGAAAAACACATATATGAGTTTAAATGATATTGATTTTGGTGCATTCTATAAAGGGTCAAGTAATTCATCGCATAGATTTAGTTGCACACATGAAGAAGAGGATCTCGTAACTCTTTAGAATCGGAACTTGCACAAGGTGAACCCCCAGAGCGTATAGAGATACTCAGCCAGTAAATGTGAAGAGACCGCTGTGTTGCCAGTTAATTTGTCCCCCAAAGACTTGGTATAGAATTTCGACGTGCACTTGCACATTGCGAGTTAAAACTTTATGTTTTTCAAGTTCCTCGACTATCATTGGGAGTGCATGGTAGGAGGCACCTCCTCTCTCCGCAAAGGATTAGTTTAACACACGGAGAAGATGATCTCATAGCTCGTCAAATAGTGGAACCAATGTTTGCACTAGGTAAACAACGAGAGTGTATGAATATTTCAGCTAGTGAATATTTGTGTAACCAAAAAAAATCATATTCATTAACAAGTCATTTAAAAATGTAGGAGGTAAACTAATTAATACACCAGTAAAGTAATTTATGTGGGCACCTAATTGGCTGAACATTTCGAATTGAAAAACCATACATTGAATCTCAAAATCAACATTACTCTAGAAAATAAAATATCGTCCAATTTTTCAGACCACATTAGAAAATAAAATAAAAATAAATGAAGTCAAAAAAATTGATTAATGGGTGAGAACGGCAAGTTTTACAAATATTTGTGGATACGACCAAAAGTGAAGCATATTATATATAGTCAATTAATATGCAAAAGTCATTAGATAGACCTCGTTTTTTTTTTTTTTCCATTTTAAAATTTATTCCCACATCATATATAGATAGTCTATCAAAGAGAGTTTTCTCTAAAAAAATTTTTTTTTAAAAATTATTTTATCAATAGACTATTACAGTGTCTAGATTGAATGACAAGGGGCGAAGGCAAGGAAGAAAAAAGTTGAGATACCCACACGCAAATCACGTCAGCTTACACAATCGTATAATAGAAATTAGTAAAAATGGCTATGAATCAAACCCTAACCTTTTATGACACAACATGCGTTGTAACCGTTAGAATGATTATTCGTTCATAAGAATTAAGAACAAATACATAAAAGATTATTCATAATTATCCTATAGTTACTTTCAAGACACACCTTTCTTACATTACGCAACAATGCAAAGGTTATACTCCTTCTGTTTTATTATAAGAGTCATCTTTTACAAACATTCTTTGTTACAATAAAATAGTTTATTTTTAAAATTTTTTACTCCTCCTACCCTTACTAATATAATTATATATGGTTCACGTACAATTAACTTGCACTTAAAAGTAAGGATATCAATGAAACAATTAGTGTCAAATTAGCTATGTTAAGTGTCGTGCATTGAAATCCATAAAAAGTTGTACGTGAATGAAAGTGGACTCTTTTCATGAAACATATGGAGTGTATCGTAAAGATTTTTTTTTTTTTTTTTTTTGAATGCATACTAGCACGAGATTTTTTTTTGAAGCAATTGTCAAATAATAATAGAAAGATAGATGATGATTCTTTACCTTTCAGGTATTACTATATAAGGTTCGAAGCCACAACCTAGCGGTTACTACCGCAGATTGGTTTTCCTCATTCGCAGGTTAAAAATCCATCCGGGGGTGGGGAAAATGTAATAGGGGTGAGGCTCAGTTGACCACAAATTCAAAATATATACTTCCTCCGTCCCACTCAAAGAGTCCACTTTGAAATGTGTACAATTTATTATGGGTTGTGAGGTACAACATCTAAAATCAGTAATTTACCGCCATATATTCCATTTATATCCTTACTTTAAAAGTAAAGGTTAATTGTGAACCACACATTGTTATATTAGTAAGGGTATGTAATGTAAATAAATTTAAAATGGACTCTTTAAATGAGACAATATTTTTTTTGAAATTAGACTCTTTCAGTAGGACGGAGGGAGTATATATATATACACACATACATACACACTACATATCGTACATAGTTGTTGCGTGAAATAATTTACATTTTGCGGATAGTAAATTGCTTATTTAATAATAATAATAATAATATATTTCAATACAAACAATTCTACACTATATAATCACTGCATAGAATAATTTTCATATTTTTGTATTTTCTCTTTTTAATTTTGTATCGTAGACGAATGATGATAAATATACGAATGACTACTCTAATAAATTCAAATTGTATCATTATATATACAATTGGTACATACACAAATATTATAAAAATGATAGTTATGTGATATATTATTAATCTATAATTGTTTTTGACCTGATAAATATCTTATCATTCTCGTGTTTTTAATAGTATATGGTACATAATAAGACCATAACTCAGAAAAGTCATCAAGGACATGCAGTGCCGGCCCTGAGCATGTGCAACCTGTGCACATGCGCAGGGCCTCCTACTTAGGAGGGCCTCATTTTTACATCAAATGAGCTTTTTTTGTTTCTTATTTTCATTTTTGTTGTTGTTGTTGTTGTTTTGTTCCACTAAACTACACTCAATGTATAAAACTTGATTAATTTTTGATAGAAAATGCTCTTCAAATTAAGGCCTTACCTTCGGATCTCACCGTGTCATAATTGAATATGATATATTATATTATATTAATTTTATGAAATTTGTGTTTGAATAATTTTATATTTTAATTGTGACTTAAATTATTTCTGGGTTTAGCTATGTGTTGCAAGAGAGGCTAAACAAATTGGTTTTAATTGCAATTAAAAATAAACTTTTAGAAGGAGGTGACATAAGACAACCTGAGGATGATTTTGTATCTGGGCTCTGTTCTCTTGTGGCTTTGGTAGAGAAAATTTTATTAGAGGGAAGTTTTTTGTTAGAAATTTTTTGGAGGGAAGTTTTTTTTGGGAAATTGTGTAGGTGAGAGATGAAAAAGTGTAATGATTGTGTTATTTTTTGAATTTATGTGAGTAGGTATTTAGAGGAATTTTAAAATTTTAATTTTAAATTATTGAAAAAGTGAAGTTGTTTCTTTGTGTAAAGTTTTGGAAAAAAAAATGATGATTCTCTACCAAAGCCACAAGAGAATAGAGCAAAATATACCAAAAATAAATGACATTTTTTAGTGAATTTTTATTTATTTTTTTGACTGAATTTTTTTATATATTTTAAAAGCGTTATTGATGGGGGAGGGTTGGAGTGGTGGTTAATGAGAGTTTTATAAGTTTAACATCATGAGTTTGAAACTGATAATATTTTAAAAAATAAAACATAAAAGGGTTATTGATGAATATATACACACACATTTATGATAATATATAAGGGTCCAAAACTATAAATTTGAACCCTATTCAATTGGATAAAATAATTTAATTGCGAGATTCACTAAGAACCTTAATAATAATAAAAAAGAAAAAACAGATCAGGGCTCCTAAATGTTTAGGAACGACCCTGAGGACATGATCTCAATCAAAAAGACAAAAGCAGAAGAATGTGGGCAAATGAGCATAATAGCTTTGTCTACAAGATATGGATGAGCTTGTGCACATCAGTTAGTGCGCAGGACAGGTCACCCAAACGTTAGGAATTCAATTCCTAAATTAGGACAAAGTATTTCTCGAAAAAACAAAAACAAAAAACTTTGTCTACAAGATATAGACAGAATCGAAGAATATATAAATTAAGAAATTCCTCAGCAAATACATATATTTTTTCTCACTACACATTGTTACACACATTTTTTCTGTGAGTTCTCTCTATAGCTTTTTCTTTTGTTTTAAAAAAAATAATTTAAAATTTATTTAAATGACCTGCTATGCATTACAACCGTTGGGTTACTAGCTCGTTCCTCTTTCTATAGCCCTATACCCTTCTAACTTGATCGTCTTAGATTGTGTGTGGAGAACAATCTAAAGATACCAGCTCTTTCTCTTGTAATATCTCTAAAATAATAAATAAATAAATAAATAAATTCTTTTTCTGCAGGATACGAAATTCAGAGCCACTGGACTTGATCAGTTTTTGGACTCATTGAGTCGATTGAAAGTGCGTTTCAGATTATGTTTATTTTTTTTGGATATTTTAATTCAATAAAATAGTAACTTCATATTTTTAAACCACATAAAAAGCTCATGGGATATTCTATCAACTTTATTCATATATGCTTTGTTTACTTTCTCACAATAAAGAAGTGGACATCATGATGCGACACGTGTATCCTAGTATTTATTATGAGAATGTGGACTTGAAAGACAAGAGTATAATAGACAGAAGATCTTATTTTCGTAAAAAGAAACTATGGAGTATTAGTTTTGATAAACCAGGAAGGCTAATCATCATTTACCCTAATATAGAATCAATAATTGATCAGCCTAGGAAAATTTGTTGCTTAATTACTTTTTTGTCCAAACATCAATATATGGATGGTATAACCTTTTGACTTTTTCTCTGGAGAGAAAAGACTTTAATCGCTTTATCTAGTAATGTTTTCTAGAAGATTTTTGAATTTTGAGGCAAATAACATATCATAATTGACTTTTTTATATTATTATATTAAAATACTAGAAAGAATAGAGAATATTATCACATTCAATGGTTCATATCAAACGACAATATTCCAAGGTTTCATCGAATGCTACTATGCTTTGGTCAGGAATTGGCTTCTTCCAGAATCCCAGATGTTCCATGTAATTAATAATAATAATTTACTTTCATATATTTATTTCAACTTTAATCCTAATTAATGATTTTTTTGGGTAAAGTATAACTACTACATTGTGGTTCGATAAATAGACGACTTAACTTTTCATGGTTTGTAAGTTGAGAACTTATCTCGTGATATAAAAATAAACAACTTACCTTGATGGTTAAAAAAGAGTGAACAACTAAAATATATTCATACTTTTCGATTGTGTTTGGTTTTGTCATCATTTTTTTTTTTGTAGTCACAAATGTCCTTAAACTAATTAAAATGGGCCAAAAATGTACTGAAACTGTTAGCCTCCGTTAGACTTAGCGGAACTCCCATCATGTGCCTCACATGTGACTATTTTAGGGGTAATTATGTCCGTTTACTATTCATCTTCTTTCTATTTTTTTTCCCCACATTTACTATTTATCTTCTTCCCCAATAGAAGACTAATGTTTTTTATTTTTTATTTCCATACTTTTACTAATATAATTATATGACGGACCTCATATTTTATAATTGTGGGTGGTGGCGGTTGGTGGTTTTATGAGTTTGGAGGAGGGAGGAGGGAGGGGAGGCGGGCGGGGGTGGATGAGGGAGAGGAGGAGGAGGAGGGAGGCGAAGGAGGGAAGGGGGAGGAATTTGAGGAAGAAGATAAATAGTAAATTTAGGAGGAAAAAAAAAAAGATGAATAGTACGGAGAAAATTACCCCTAGAAAAAGTCACATGATGAGAGTTCTGTTAAGTCTAACGGAGGCTAATGAATCCAGTACATTTTTGGCTTGTTTTAATTAGTTTAAGGACATTCGTGACTATAAAAAAAGTATTGTGACAAAATCAAACACAATCGAAAAGTATGAGTATATTTTGGGTTGTTCACTCGTTAAAAAATGGACAACTCACCCCCTATTATTTGAAAATGAGACAACTTACCCCCTATATCATGGTTTGAAAAATAAGTTGTTCATTTTCAAATCACAAAAAATAAATTATAAATTTTTAAATTACAGAAATAAATTATCTACTTTCATACTATAAAATGAGTAAGTTGTACTTTTATCAAATCACGAATGGAATAAGTCAGTACTTTATCCTTATTTTTTATTGTGGAGAGTAATCCTAAGAAGTAAAGAATGAGAAAGGAGTGAGAAGATGGGAATCTTTATTGAAGGCTCTAGTACCATCATGAGTAATTTGAAAGTGATATTATGATATTGTCAATTAAAGTTGAAAAAATTAGAGAATTCATCAAATACTTCAAGATTTTGATATCCTTTATAACTTTACATATTCTCTCCTTTTCAAAATAAAAATTGTATTTTTAAATTTTTTCTTTATTTTTGAAGGAAAAGAATTCTCCGTATTTTGTTTATCTTTCATTTTCATAGTCTTACCAACTAATATGATCATATAGCTTTTTATTTATTATTATTGTAATTTATAGGGTTCGAATTCATGTTTTCAAGGTTGTAAGACTCTCCATTACCACAGACTTCAATCTTTCTCTCTTTATATGATCATATACACATTGCGATCGATTTAAGTTAAAAAACAAGGGTATAAAGAAAAAAATGATATATTTTTGCTACATCAATCTAAATGAAAAAGTCATGTTTCTAATTTTTTTCCCCCTAAAAATATAATTATATGTTGTCAACAATTAATTCACGATTAAAGTAAGAAAATAAATAGAATAAATAGTGTAAGTTAATTTATTTGAAGTGTTGTATTTTAAATCCCATAATATAATCTATTTTTCTTCAAAATATGACTTCTATTTATATGTAGATAATATATGTTATATTTCACAACTCGTATAAAATTTAACCTTATCACACATTTTTTTGTGGTTGTAACACAACATTGACGTTCGATCATTTAGTTCAGCAGTTAGTTCAAATATGAACTACCGCATGTATCTGGGATCGAAACCTATAGGGTGGGAGGAATTCTATGTTGTAAGGGCGGGTCTCAGGGCGGATCATACTCAAATAAATAAATAAATAAATATATATATATATTATTAGCATCAAATTTTCATTATAAAAGAATTTTTTTTTAATTTTTCAAAAAAAAGAAGGAAAGAAAAGCGCTGGATTTCTCTCAATTATTCACTTATCCATTGATAAAGGATAACTGCCATTGGAGAAGAATCCCTAATTAGACAAAGAAGCAGCCTTGCTTATCTACCCTCTGTTGGTTGGATTTTATTAGGCACAAGCGACTTTGTTGACTTTGACTTGTTCTTATCTCAGTCTTCTTCATTATTCTAAATTGAGATCTCATTTTTTTTTCAAAATTTATCTATAACTTGTTTATAATTTTCTATCCGTTTCATTAAAAATATTATAATCTTGTCCGTTTGCATATTTTTATAATTTTGTATTTTATACTTATATCTCATTATTTTCAATACACGTTGTTACTATTCAATTATATTTAAAAATTATCTTTTTAAACTAAGTTTTAATAACATATTTTTGAAATTATCCGAAACGAATATAAGTACGTAGAAGATTGAATAAATAAATATGAGTCCTCATCTTTTCGCTTTCGTCACTTCTATGAAATCTAGAAGGTGTAGAAAATGAAAATCGAATGTCATGTCGCTAATACATTAAGGATCAAAAATGTATATGGAACTTTCTATTTAAAACTAAAATATATTTTATCGAACCTTTTTTTTTTTTTTTCCTTTTTAGCAGTTTTTATATTTTTGAATAAGTAGAGTCTATTTTCCTCATGAGCAAGTGAGAGTTACTTTTATTTCCAGTGAAATTTTTATTATTTGGAGGCTTTAATCATTAATTAATATAATTAGTGGAAGATTCAAGATCAAACTTATGTTTTGATACGAGATTTGTCAAATATCATACGATTTTTTACCACATTGTTTAGATATGTGTAAAATTAATTGTTATCAGATTGGCCTTGTATGTTTTGGTCTCGTTCTAGTTTTGTTTTGTTTTGTTTTCTATAATAACTTTCATGTTTTACAGCAATAAATTCGCCTGTGCATTTTCACATATTTTTGAAACTTCATTTTCCAAAACATATTTTTGAAAGTGGTACTTGCCCAGTTATGTAATCACAATTGTATTGATAATTTTATAAATAAAAAAAAATACTTTAATGTTAAAAAATAAATGTATATCAATTGCGAAGAAGTAAGGATGGAATTGCACTTGTAAGGATGATCGTTGACCAAAAGACTTTGACCCTTATTTTCGTTAATTTTGTTGACATTTATCAAGTGCTTCAAAAGACTTCCTCTACCCGGACACGTTGAAAAGTCAAAATTTTATTTTCAATCCAAATTAATTGAGCTCCCAGTCCAGTCCGGTTGCTAATTTTCTGTTCCTTACTTTTAGATTTATTTATTTACTTATTAGAAAATTATATTTTCCACGTTTTTAGATATTGGCATACCCCACGTTTTCTTTCTTCTTGATTGCCACTCTAAGCTACGGTTGAAAAGTCACTACATGAAACAATTGAATTTTTTCCCAAAAAAATGTAAAAAATGGCAAAAATTCCAAAAATAGGAAAGTTTTTATGGAGTTTCCGGAAATCAAGAAATCAAGAATGCGAACCTCACTTTCTTCAGGAAATTTTTTTTTTCCTCATTTCCTGAAGAAAGCGAGGTTAGCAACCTCGCTTTCTTCGGAAATATTTTTTTTGCTCGTTGCAACCTCGCTTTCTTCAGGGAAATTTTTTTTGCTCGTTTCCTGAAGAAAGCGAGGTTAGCAACCTCGCTTTCTTCGGAAATATTTTTTGCTCGTTGCAACCTCGCTTTCTTCAGGGAAATTTTTTTTGCTCGTTTCCTGAAGAAAGCGAGGTTAGCAACCTCGCTTTCTTCGGAAATAAATTTTTTTTCTCGTTTTCTGAAGAAAGCGAGGTTGCTAACCTCGCTTTCTTCAGGAAACATGTGGAAAAATTCCACAGAAAGCGAGGTTTCCAATCTCGCTTTCTTGGAACAAGACTTTTCGGGATTTCCTGCAGAAAGCGAGGTTGGTTTTCACTCTGTTGTCCGCAGATTTGATTAAAAAGAGGTCAGGTTGATGACTGATGAAGCTTTGAAAAGAGATGCCAAGATTTGAGGCTTTGAAGCAACATGGTTATTCAATTTTTGGCCCAGAAAACACACAGATTTTTGCAGCCTAAAGGGAAGCTATGAAATCAATTTTAGTATAATACTCTTTTCGTTTCAATAAAAGAGCGTATGATTTGATTTTTCAACAGATTCACGAATATAATCATATATAATATGCTTTAACACTCGTAAACCGATATCCCCTCTTAGAACAGATTGGTTGGGTAGTAATGATAGACAGAGTAATGATAAATAATGTACTGAAATTACACCAAAATTTATGGGAATGGAAATACATCGCCATTATCATTTCCCATTCCAAGAGTTCAAAGTAAACCCCCCTAAATGATTTACCAATAAACCAAATTAACTGTACATTTGACAAACTATCAAAGATGTTGAACTATCATGCTAATTCATATTACAACAAAGAAAACATTGGATGAAACTCCTTGTTAACAATTTAAAAAAAAAATCGGACAGAGTTTCCCCTGTAAATGGATCAAACTCCCTGTTAACAAATCCACCAGCAAAGCTTAGCATTCATATCACGACATACAAAGCGATTAACCTACTTAAAAAAGGTAACCACAACCCAATAGTACAAACATAATCAACCACAAGCCACATAATTAAACATTTTTACAACATCCTTTAACCATTGCAAATAAACAGTCCCCCTCAAAATAATATTGTCAAAGGCACCCCCCTGTCCCACATCGGGGCCGATTGGTCGGCCTACGCGTTTGTTTCCCCACGGGTTCTTCATCATTCGATGTGTGAGGCGGTGAAGAGAGAAGAAGTGGGGCATCCACATTGCTTTTCTTCTTCTTACGCCGCGAATATACTTTTGGCTGAGAAGGTGTGCTGTGTGAAATACTGTGTCTGCCAAAAGCTTGGAAGGTTTCCTGCGGGGTTTGTTCTCCATGAGGATGAAACTGGCCAGCTAACAAAGCAGCATCGGTACTCGTGTATCCATCATTATGCCCTGGCTGTGTGGGCGATTCTTGAAACTGAGATGGATCTCCACCTTGTTGTACCGTGTAACCTGCGAAATAACTATCTTGGTGCTGTGAGTCATAATCGCCACCTTGCTGATGGTGTTCGGATGTAGATGGGGCACCATGGTCGTGGGTGAACATGGATGCTCCACCCTGCGCAGACGGTGAGAAGGATGATCGCCTTTCCGTATGTCGTGAAGTGGTTGCTCGATCAGCATAAGTTTGTAGGCGACGAGTCTCTCCAGCAACTTCGAGGGCCCGAGCACACATATCGCGTACAGTATGAAGCTTGGATTCAATTGGATAGTCATGTATGTGAAGATTTGCTATAACTTCATCCAATGAACCGTACAGTTGCCCGAAACATTGACTCTATATATAGATATGGAAGAAAAACAAAATTATTAGAACTTTGCCAATTAAATAATTAATGAACACCTAGAACACGCATTTTCTAACACATAAGGAGAGCAAAACATGGATGAGCACCTAGAACACGCATTTTCTAACACATAAGGAGAGCAAAAAAATTAGGGTGAGTATAAGGTGAAAGCTGCTAAGCCTCTTTCTAAGTCTTAATGGAGCTGATATCTTGAAAATATTAAAGCGAAGGTGACCTAGACGTTAGCTAGTTTAACACTTTATAGCTAGAATGCAGATTCTCAACAAGAAAATAATCCAGAAATAAAGCAAGAGCACTGCATGTTAATGATACCAATCAGATTCCTATCCAAATATCCTTCCTAAATGTATACATCACGGTAACATAGAAGAAAAAAAAAACCACAAAATCCTGTAAACAAGCACCCATTACCCAAGATCAATGATGCAGTCACGCAGAAACCATAAACAACAAAATATCAAAATTTCTGTTTGATGATAAACAACTCCCAAGCACTAAGAACTTCACTATCCAAGTATGCAATCAGAAAGTTTCATGACTAAGTAAACATTAATGCTCAATTGTAAACAGGGAAGATCCACAACAATCAAACCACAATATTGCTTACCCAATATTCAACAAGCGCGCCAAACGGTTGCATCCCTTGGTTTAGACGATGCGATGGATTGCCCACTAATAATCGGGTGATGGTCAAATACCATTGCATGTAAGGAGAATGATATGGGAGTGGGTTATTATCATCCAAACCCCTGCAACTGCACTCTTCTGCCTCCGTCCACCACTCTATGAAAGTGGAATGTCTTCTGGTCCATTTTTCCCCAGAACGACCCCTACGGTCTGTACGGTGTAGCTTAGCATTTGTGTCAATGGGTGAAGGGACAGATTGATGCAACCCAAACTGACGCATGACCCTGTCTGGAGCATGCAACTCAACGACATCAAAGTTGATCAACGGAACTGTTGCATTCCAGATTTTGCATCCATTCAAACAGTAGGAAGGGAGTTCGCGCAACTCCGGTTCACAATAAGGTTGCCAAATAAACTGCGGAAAAATTTACTGTTTGAGTGGACATGATATCATACAGGAATGTTTAATATATAAAAAGAATACTTACATCACCCTCCAGAAGATAGTCTAACTGGCTCCGATAAATCCTCAACACGTGTGTACTGACATTTGGAAAACTCAAAGGAAACATCCATCTAGAAAAAGTAAAAAAAAATCAGCCATCCATCCGAAAAACGTTTTGCGAACCCAACATATAAAAAGTTTAAAATGCAAAGTTATAGTAGTAGCTGAATTACCTGCATCCACGTGGCCCATCAGAGATATTACGAGCGTTGTTAGCTACATATTCATTTAGAAGTGTTGGTCTCAATGGTGGAATTCTTTCCCACGCCCACATCTGTAGCAGTACAAGTGGTCCACAAACACTGGAGGTGCCCTTTGTAACTGCCCTGCACATTCCTCGATACAGGGATGCAAGAACGGCACTGCCCCAACTGTAATTTGGCACCTCTTGTAAATTTTCAAACAGTGGCAAGTACATTAATTTGCACTTCGTTCCGGACTTGTCCGAACAAAGCGAACTGATAAACTGCATCAAACGGCATCTAGTATGTTGCTCCACCTCTTGAACTGTTGAATTTGGTGTCAGTGGGTGAAGTCTTAAATGTCCTGCTATGCTCTTCAATGCTAGGCGGTCACCATCAAAATCATCGGGGTCTGGCGCATAACCCAACAACTCCAAAGCCATATCTTGCCATTCCATAATAGATCGGACATCTTCATCGGCTATGACTGGAAATCCCTGAACAGGCAATCCCCAAATAACGGCAATGTCTTGCAAAGTCACAGTAGCCTCGCCAACTGGCAGGTGGAAAGTATGTGTCTCTTGCCGCCACCGCTCTATAAGCGAAGTTATCAAATACCAATCAAGTTTTATTTTACTTGCAACATAAACTCCGTGAAATCCAACATCACGAAGCAGTCCTTCAACCCGTTCATCATATGGATAACCATCCCACAAATAATGATCACATCTCCTAATGTTTAAAACAGGTACATCTGCATCATGCCATACTAATTCAGATCGATGATTATGCTGGAGCGTCAACACAGATGGATCTTGCGGTCCAGGGTATAACTGTCTATCCTCCATTGGGCACGGATGACTGAAAAAAAAAACAAAAATTAGAGATAAATGATTATTAATTTCTTATGCAACTGATAAAAATTGAGATAAAATTTTCACTTGTTATATACAAATAACTCCTACATTGACTACGCAGTGCTAGGAGTACATACAATGAAATGAAGCATAAGTTAGGATGGTTAAAACATATGAGAAATTAAGGTGATAGCCACATATGAGAACGGTTATCGAAGTTAGTATGAAGGAGAAAATTTTGAAATAATGGGAAGAGAGGCTTCATTCACATAGGGAAGAGCTTAGCATAATGGAAAATGCACTTTCTTCTAAAGAGAAGTGTTTGGAAAACAGGGAAATTGATCTTCAGTCACATGAGAACATTTTGGAGGACAGAGAAAATAAGATTTTTGCCATGGAACATCATTTAGAGAGGAGGGAAACTGAGCTTCATATAAGAGAGGAAATATTTGGTAGTAAGGGTTATGGGATTGACTTGAAAAATGAAACGTTGGAGAGAAGGGAAAATGAACTAGATAGAAGTGAAGATCTTTTGTAGACGACAGAAAATGAGGTTGGGTTGGATGAGAAAATTTTGGAGATAAGGGCGATTTGAAGAAAAATGACTGCTCAGCTTAATTCAGAGAAGGAATTGTTGGACAGAAGGGATAATGAGCTTTGTGCGTTAAATGAAGAGCTTCAGCTAATGAGAAATGAGCTTGATTCCACAGAGAGATCTTTAGATTGTATGGAAACTGAGCTTTACTCTGCAAAGGAAACTGTTGCAAGAAGGGAAAAAGCGCTTGATTTGAAAGGTAAAAATCTGGATAAGTTCGAAGAAACGAGATTAAGCATTGACAGCCTATAATTGTTGCATATTGTTATGTACCTATACTAGTACTGCAGTTGCCTTGAATTCATAAAGATGGTTTGTACTAGCATATTTTCTAACACTACTGCAGCAACAAGAGCAACAGTAACCAGAAAAGCCAATAAATAATTGAATAAGCTTCAAATCAGAGAGAAATTGAGCTTACGGGATACAGCTAATCCACTAGTCAAACAAGCAAATCTCAGTAAATGAATACAGCCAGATATAATCTCTTTGACTGTCCAATTTTTCAATCAAAACCTGCAGGACAGTTTACCAAATGATGTTATGTTAGTCATATACATACATATATATATATATATATATATATAGTCTAAGATTACGAGGAATTAATGCCGAAAGGTTCATACAACTACTAAAGGCAGCCGTGTAAGAAAATTTTCAAAATACATCACTAGAAGCTTGGTACATAGAAAAACTCTCGCACGTCTGGAGGCATCAAGAAGGGTTAGGAATTAGTGTCTAATTCCACCTTATATTCCAAACATGTCACTAGTTTCATAAACCAAAAAATTGCAATCAGTAATGGGAAGAAAAGTAAAAAAGATGACTTCTATGTACTGCGCTACCCTTTTTTCCCGCTTTCCAACTAGAACGGTCTCAAAGCATCCTTGATTTTCACTGTGCAAAGGATTTTAGCACACTCAACAAGCACTTAAAATTTGAAGTTCTGTAAACAAGAAAATATGCGGGTATATCAGAGTTTACCAAAAACACTAAATCCTCTCCCAACCATCATAATCAGACAATCTGCAAATATTGAGGGCCAAATCATGAGGGTAAATCAGAGTTTACCAAACTTTGGTCAATTTTGAGTTTATAAGGTTTGGCAAGAAAATATGCCTACTTGTCACCATCTTAATTTACTCTTTTTTAAATCTTCAAAAAATTTCACCACAAGAGTAGCGAAAATTGCAACATGGGTTCTCATGACTATTCAGGTTGCACTCTTAACAGCAACACTTTAGACAACTTAAGAGCAAAAATATTCTTAGACTATATACGAGGAATTAACAGCAACACTTCAGGATCTGCTGGAACGTCATACAGGAATTGATGAAAGATTTGCTTCATAAACCATATCTGAGTTATCAAAGCTACCAAAAATCGGAAAGATACATTCATTAAGCAAAAAAATATGAAAATTAACGCGTATCACCAGACTGAATACTCATGAGAATGGATAAAACTTTCTACATTCATTAACCTAGTTCCAACCTGAACTATCATTATAGAGGATACAATAGAATAACCCATCAATCTTGAATTCCTAACTTTCCGAACCAAATCAACTAAAATTTACCTCCCAAATGTACTTCGTTTAGTCAAAAGAATTCAACTGTGTTTGAAATCCTTAAGCATTATTAATTTCGGTTTGCAGAAACAGAAATTACCTTGCAGTTGCCTTCTACTGTCTGCCGGCGAATGCTGCTGCAAATGCATCTCACACCATGCTGCCAATTAGCAAATCCAAGTTGGGCGACGCCGGGAAAGAGGTTGGCCGTTGGAATGCGTGCTGCCGAGGACGAAGATCTGCGCCGGAGCTTTTCTTTTCCACCACCTTTTGGAGTTCGGCCTACTGAAAATAAAACCCAAGCAGCAGCATGTTTTAAGTTTATAAGTGTCCCGAAAAAATTTGGGTTCCACAGAAAGCGAGTTTGGAAACCTCGCTTTCTGTGGACTATTTTTTTTATCCGATAACCGAAGAAAGCGAGGTTAGCAACCTCGCTTTCTTCGGAAACATTTGTTTTGCTCGTTTTCTGAAGAAAGCGAGGTTAGCAACCTCGCTTTCTTCAGGAAACGAGAAAAAAAATTTTCCTGAAGAAAGCGAGGTTACTAACCTCGCTTTCTTCAGAAAACGAGCAAAAAAAATGTTTCCGAAGAAAGCGAGGTTGCTAACCTCGCTTTCTTCAGGAAATGAGCAAAAAAAATATTTCCGAAGAAAGCGAGGTTGCTAACCTCGCTTTCTTCAGGAAATGAGAAAAAAAAAATTTCCTGCAGAAAGCGAGGTTCGCAACAAGCTTGACAGCCTATTTGGGATTAGCAACAAGCTTGACAGCCTAATTCACAGTATAGTGCCTTGTTCCTGTATAAGCCTCACATTCTCCTAATTTCCACACAAAACAAGCCATTTAACTTCTTTTTTGCATGACAAGGTACAAAAAATCAGGACAATTATGCATCATATCTCTGGATACCATTTTAAGCTGACAAAAAGAAGTTGGAGGAGTAGTGAACAAAAGAAAGTTACAAGACAAATTTCACAGAAATGAAAACCAATCATCACACCTCAGGTTCTTGAACATACATCCATAGAGGTAGCTTACAAAAACCATGGTACAGAAGAAAGAATTATTGCAAACACAGAAAATTAAATCTTATGTGACTGTCGCAAAACAAAGAAAATGCCGTCACTTTAGAATACACAGAAAATAAGACAAATCAAGTGTCAGTAATCAAAAGTAGTTAATAAGGCAACTGTTTTGTCCTGAAATCGAACTTAGCATATTTGTAATAAATCTTTCTCATGTGTGCGCATTTGCCCTATCACGCAGTTGTGCAATATTTGGACAAGATTTCTTAGTGTGTCCATGTCTCCCACATGCCTTGCATTGTCTCATCCTTGGAGCATCCATCTCATTTGTAATTCTCAATGAAGAACTCCTCCCACGCCGAGTGTTCCGGCGCGCCACATTTGCAAACAACTTAAACGGTGACTCTGGCCAGTAGTCTTTGTGCAGAAGTGGAGAGAAATGATATGAGTACGTCGCCTGCATCAGTTGAGATGTATAGAAGCCATCCACCAACTCTATGGCCTCGCGGCCCATATTTGCACACACTTTAATTACATGTGAACATGGAATTTTATAAATTTGATATTTTCCACATGTACATAAAGATTAACAGTGTGCACATTGTTGCCCTTCGTACCATGTACCCCAGTCACTACTTGGAACAAACCACTATCACGTTCAAACGCAGTTACAATGTGGTAGTTTGATCTGGACTGATTCCGCAAGAACCTTTTCACCACTTTGCTAGGCCAAGGGTCGTTCTCCGTCACATATTTCTTTGCCTCCTTACCGTACTTGTCAAAGTAATGAACTAGGCGGAAGAAGGTGAATCGGACACAAGCCGTAACTGGTAATGCCCTTGCCCCCTTAAGTACACCGTTCAGTGACTCACTATGATTGGTTGTCGTAATACCATAACGAAACCCATCATCATAACAAAGTGTCCACTTCTGCAATGGTAAGGCAACTAACCAGTTATACGCGCTAGTACTTAACTGTCGAATCTGAGTCATAGTTGCATTAAATTTGCGCACCTGATGCGAGTGCGCAGCCTTGGCCATCATATCAGTTAAAACAGGATTCTTGAATGTCTTACTGAAATTGGCCTTAACGTGGCGGGAGCAAAATCGATGATGAACATTCGGTGGTTGCAAATGGGGATTATTCGCAAATGCATGAAGTATACCTAAATGACGATAAGATATTATACAAATGCCCCGTCGACCATCGATGATATGTGTGTTCAAATTGTCCAAGAACGATGACCAGTTTGCCAAATTTTCCTCATCCGTCAGCGCGAATGCTAATGGCAATATATGTCCCGCAGCATCAATCCCAACAGCTATCAGGAGTTTCTCTTTATATTTTCCCCTCAAATGAGTCCCATCAATAGTGATGACCGAGCGGCAGTGCTTGAAACTATCAATGCTCGCTTTGAACGCCCAAAACACAGAGTGGAACGTCTTGTACCCAGAATTCACACCTTCTACGTGTCTCCAATCAACAACAGTTCCTGGATTGCTTTGTTGCAAAGCTAGTAAAAACTGAGGAAGTTCCTGATACGATTCATCCCAATCTCCGTACACCATCTTCATCGCCTTTTGTTTACCTAGCCATAATTTCTTGTATGATATATCAATACCCAACCTTTTCACGTCAGTTCTCATGTCACATGGCTTGTACGAGACATTTTCCTCCACATTATCCCTTACCAAACCACCCACCATATTGCAATCAACATTAGGATGATTATAGCCAACATTTTCAAGTGTACAAGTGTGGACAGAAATCTTAGTGGTAATTTCCCAGTAACCATGATTTTTCTTCAGAGACCCTCGCACGCACCAATTGCAAGCTTTGTCGTTATAATAGATACAACGAACAAACCACGTTGACGAATTGGACTCGTGTACTTTGAAGTACCTATGCACCCGAGCGGACCACATTCTCACTGCATGTTGCAACTTCTGTTTACTTTCAAATACCATGCCCTTCTCAAGCTCCGACCTAAAATCATCTTCCCAGATAGGCCGTCCACCATCCTTCAACATATCAGCCATGTGATATTTCGCATCACTTATGTCATGAAAAAAAGCAATGGTAGTGCCTTCATCCTCCATCGGAATATTTTCCGGTGAAGAAGGTGTTGGTGACGCGAGGGTAGCATCTGACTCGTGGTAATGATCAAACTCTCCTTCGCTACAGTAATCATCTCCGTCTTCGTCTGGACAAGTGAGGCTTTCATGTGAGTCGCTTCCACCATCAAACGATGCTTCACTACTATAATCACCCCCATCTTCGTTATGATCATCGAGGCTAGCATCTGAACCGTGTCCACCATCAATCTCTTCGTCATTAGCATATTCAAATCCTCCTTCGATCTGATAATCATGTAATACGGATCCACCACCCTGGGACCCTGGATGAGTTAAATTGTTAACTGCCAAAATATTGTATGTCTGCGTGATACTCCCATGTATAGGGGGATGACATATCAAACTTTGCGTGTTAACATATTCCCCAAATGCCGAAAGCCTGGATGGCACAACTTCTTGGACGGTATCCGACTGATTTCCCGAAGGGCCTGGTTGCCCAGTACTAGTTTCTGGCCAAATAAAATCATTTCTCAAAACGGCCCCATACTGGCTCCACGGACCATCGAGACTTGCATGTCCAGATCCACCGTTAAGTAGTTCTGTAAATGAAAACTCCTGTGAGACGCCTACGCCTAAGTACGGTCCAACTATAGGTTAGATAGGTTCCTCAACCACCTCTTTCGTTAGGAAGAGTTGTACAGCCCCAGCGAAAGCGAAATGCTTAGGGATGAGGAGTATATCCTTCAAGGTTTCATCATCATCTACAGGGAGATGTTCACATATAGTCCCATGTTGGAAATTACTCATAGGATACCGGCAAAACACTCGTAACTTGTGTGGGGAAGGAGTTGTTCGGGTTATTTTGTATAACATTTGCATTAACTCATCAAAACGCATATTCTCATCAACAGACGTAAAGCGTTTTGCAGGGCAGCTATATTTAGAACCAGCAGGTCCTTCCTCAATACATCCATCCCAATATATCGCGAGCTTCACAGAACACTTAGACATTTTGATCCTCTACAAGGTTATAGTCATGTAACCATATGTTAACAGTTTAACCAACAACGAAGAAATTTTACTCCAAGTTTAACCAAAGAACAGAGTAGAAATAAGAGACTCAAGGAAATCCCAAAGCATTGAATAACTCATTGAATATCAAAAGCAGCTTCATCTAGCTAGCTCCAACCAGTGAAACAATGCATGAAATTTAGCTACATAAATGGCTGCTGAAATCAAAGCAGGAAGTGATTCCGAATTACAAAGCTTTAGCTCCAATTTGGATGTATGAAGCTTGGTATCCTATATTTGAAAATTATCCTAGAAAAAATACAGCATGTAAAATACACAAAATTAGCTGCGAGTTGTTATTTCTCTATGTTGAAAATTAAAGTTCCAGCATCAGTTTCCA
This sequence comes from Leptodermis oblonga, assembly GCA_016801395.1. Lineage (NCBI taxonomy): Eukaryota > Viridiplantae > Streptophyta > Magnoliopsida > Gentianales > Rubiaceae > Leptodermis > Leptodermis oblonga. The sequence goes on from CM028755.1 coordinate 10,999,696, forward strand.
CTATAGCACCATATGTATCTGAGACTAAAGTAGGATTTCTTGAGTTGAAAGAGGGTTATTATGATGTTTACTTTAGTTCGCACTGCCTAGTGGATATTCAGAGCCATTTCACCAAGACAATTTCCATTACTGTTCCAATAAATAAGGGTGTAATCTTGTTCCACTCTTCTATAATGTTACAATAGTTCAGGGGAAAAGGTTCAGACTTGCGTTCTGAGGTAAAAAGGGTCCAGTTTAGCTCCTTTAATTAATCATATCAGTATTAAGAGTCAGACTCAACTGGAGAGAAGTTGGATAATCATTCTTTTCTTCAGTTTTGGATAACATTTGATAATATTGTAATTCTGGTTTAGATCAGCATGCCTACCCAAACCTCATAGCTGATGTTTGCACACGAAGACAAGTAGGAAAAACAATATTAAAACAGAAAAATGAAAAAGGGATGGCATGGTTATTAACAGCCTATAATTGTTGCATATTGTTATGTAACTATACTAGTACTGCAGTTGCCTTCCATAAAGATGGTTTGTACTAGCATATTTTTCTAACACTACTGCAGCAACAAGAGCAACAGTAACCAGAAAAGCCAATAAAGAATTGAACAAGCTTCAAATAAGAGAGAAATTGGGCTTACGGGATAAAGCTAATCCACTAGTCTAACAAGCAAATCTCAGTAAGTGAATACAACCAGATATAATCTCCATGAATGTCCAATTTTTCAACCAAAACCTGCAGGACAGTCAACCAAATTATCACCAAATAAAGAAAAAATGAGAGAAATCAGTACTAACGAAATATTTCAATCCTACAATGAGTAGTCTGGGCAAATTTCTACTCTTTTATAATGCCCAAGCAAACACAGTGTTTAGTCAAAAGAATTCAACTGTGTTTGAAATCCTTAAGCATTATTAATTTCGGTTTGCAGAAACAAAAATTACCTTGCAGTTGCCTTCTACTGTCTGCCGGCGAATGCTGCTGCAAATGCGTCTCACACCGTGCTGCCTCGGTGCAAATCCAAGTTGCGCGATGCCGGGAAAGAGATTGGCCGGCGAAATCCGTGCTGCCGAGGACGAAGAACTGCGCCGGAGCTTTTCTTTTCCACCACCTTTTCGCGTTCGGCCTACTGAAACTAAAACCCAAGTTTCAGTATGTTTTATGTTTATAAGTGTCCCGAAAAAATTCGCGTTCGGACTATTTTTTTAGCCGATAACCGAAGAAAGCTTTCCTGAAGAAAGCGAGGTTAGCAACCTCGCTTTCTTCAAAAAAAATATTTCTGAAGAAAGCAAGGTTGCTAACCTCGCTTTCTTCAAGAAGCGAGGAAAAAAAATTTTCCTGAAGAATGCGAGGTTAGCAACCTCGCTTTCTTCAAGAAACAAGCAAAAAAAAAATATTTCCGAAGAAAGCGAGGTTGCTAACCTCGCTTTCTTCTGGAAATGAGAAAAAAAAAATTTCCTGAAGAAAGCGAGGTTCGCATCCTCGATTTCTTGATTTCCGGAAACTCCATAAAAACTTCCCTATTTTTGGAATTTCCGCCATTTTTTACATTTTTTGGGAAAAAATTCTGAAACAATTGAAAGCAAGAAAAAAAATGTAACTTGAATAATGTTATTCTTTTCGTCCCATACAGTGCTACTAAAAGAGTTTAGTTTGAACTCGTTTACATAGTATACACTCTTATTAATATAATAGTACCTCGTCAATAATGAATTTAAACTCAAAAAATAAGATATAAATAGAAAATATAGTGTTAATTGCTTATTTTAGTTGTTATGCATTGTTATCTATAATAAATTATCTATTTTTCAAACTAGACAATTTGAATGAGACCGAGAGTGTAAATATACTCACATTTTCTCACTTAAAGAGCCCACTTTCAAAAAATTTCTTGTTCTATTGAAAGAGTCAACTTTATATTTGTTTACATCACATACTCTTATTAATATAATTAGGGGTGAGCAAAGTTCAGACCCAACACGACCCGTCGGTTTCGGGTCGGGTCAAGACCCCTTTTTTTTTTTTTGAAAAAGTTTCAAAATTATATTATTTTTGCTTAAGATGAGATTTGAACAGATGACCTAAGTTTAATAATTAATTTTAAGGTAAGCTGATTAGCCACTCCCTCTATTTTTTGTTTTGTTATATTATCTTATTATCTTTATTATATTATGGGCCTGTTCTTCTGCTAGTTCTGAGAACTGGTTTCAGAACCAGTTCTTAGCCCTAGTGGGTCTCAACCCAGTTTTTAAGAAACACAGTTCTGAGACCTGGTTTCAGCCCCAGGTCTCAGACCCAACAGAAGAACATGGTTCTCAGCACAAAGTCTTTCCAAAATGTCTTTTTCCATTTTTTTAAAACCCTAATATTCCCAACACCCCTAAAACTCGCTTTCAATTATTTTATAAAATATGCTAAAATAGAAACAAGCGAATGATTTTTTCAAACAGCAAATTAAATAAAAAAAATAGAATCAGAGAGACGATATAATTGTCGTGCGTAAGCCATATTGAATTTGTTGTTATGGAAATATTCATTTCGCACAGTTACACAATTTTCCCATATTCATTAACAAACTAATAATGTTCAACTTAACTCAAAATTACCATAAATAACAAACTAAATTTGTCGAACAATTAAACAACAGTACCAACACGCTAATTGTCGTCACAGATTGCAGAAATCCAAAAAAAATACATCCCGTCCAAAGCCTACATCATTTATATTACAGTAGATGCACTAAATTCTAAAACTCTCTGCCAATTGCTGCACAATCTCCATTCGCAGTGCCGACATCTGATCGATTCCAGCTTGTGATTGATTAACCTCCTCCGATTCATTCCAACCCGTTTGATCATGAAGCACAACATTCTCATTATCTTCATCATTTTCCGCAAACTCTTCAAATATCGCGTCACTGGGATTGTTATCCTTTATCAAATTATTAATAACACAACATGCCACCACAAACTCAGCTTGTGATCTTGGCTCATAGCTAAACATCGGACCAGAAAGCAAGTGAAATCTACTCTTCAACACTCCGAATGTTCTCTCCACTACATTCCGCACTTGGGCATACCTGTGATTGAATAACTCCTTCAATGAGTTATAATGTCCTCCCCGTTGCCGAAAAGCACTAATGTGGTATTCAACCCCACGGAACGGGGCTAGGAACCACAATCTCAGCAGCCAAGCCAGGTGGATGCTTCTACTCCATAACCAAACCTTAAAATACTAAAAATCTTGCTTGCTTGTGTGTAAGTGTGAGGTATATGCCTATAATCTTAATATGTGAGTCACACAAACAAGCAGCAAAGACAAAGCAGAGAGGCACTATTTTCTAGTATTTGACTTGTCAATTATGCTAACCTGTACGAAGCAACAGAAACAGAAACGCAACTACTGTGGCTCCTATCGAACATATTGTGGTCAAACTAATGTTTTTCAGCACTACAAATTTTTTTCCCAACCATGAAGGATTTCATAGAAAACAACAGCTAACAATTGCCTCGACACAAATATACTAGGCAGCAGAGGAATTCACAACTGAATAAAACAACCGAAATGAAGCAACTAACACAAATGATGCAGCGTGTATTACAGAAATCCGAAGCTGTGTGTTCATTGCAAATTTTTCCAGCACACACTTTTTGTTACTCCTTCATTGCATGAATGTAAAGAAATTTGTGAATTCTTTATTTTCAAGTACCACAAGCCTCATGAATTAAGATTATAAGCGTACAATATTGTGGAGCAAAGTACAATGAACCATCGGAAAACACAGATTTCTTAAAGGAAAGAATCAAATTCCTACTGGCAGACTGCATTGAGATATTACAAGCACATGCAATAGTACTAGAGTACTTACATGAAGTAGGGTCTTCCCAAAACTCTCTTCTTCAGCAGCAATTACATTGCTTATGTGCACTTCATGTTGCCGAAGCTCTGGGAAAACGTCACCCATTACTTCGATAACCACCTTTACCAAACTGCATTCAGCAAACAAATTCATAATCTCATATCAACGCAGTGCATTCAACTTCAAACAAAAACAGAGAGAGGAAAATTAAAAATCGAGTACCATGTGAAGTTGCAATTAAGCACAAAATTAGAAATCAGAACAAGTTATATAAGTATATCATTCCTACCCACTGAAAAAACCTTGTTTTGCTTTCAAGACTTCGGTGCCACAACGAACTGCCCGACGTAGAATGCGTCTCAGTACATACTCACGGCCCTCATTACCTACAGAGCTAGCAACATTAAGCAACTCCAATTTGAAAACCAAAAATGAAATATGAGATGAGAGAATAACAATTATCAAAGTAAATAAGCAATAACTGACTAGTCCCAACTAACAAGCAGCTAACTATTAACAGCATACCCATTCAACTGGCCAAGCCATATGTGGCATTGCAAATCGCAAGTGGAACCACAAAAAAGTAAATGTTGTAAATTCTGCCTAAACAGAAACCTCTCTACAACCTCTGAAGGCTCAATGCAGTCACTCTGTCGTTATAGCGATTCATCAAATATGCATATGCAACAAAAAAATTCAACAACCTTTATGTATTTTGCATCATACTATGGTAAATAGTGCACTTTGGACAAAAATTCAGAAATGGCCAAATCACCCCATAGCTCTGCAACTGAAACTTCTATGGTTGAGAATTAGATGCTCATATGGCAAAGATACCAACAACACAACTCAAAGTTCATAGCACAATTTGTCACTGTTAAATGTTTATGGATACAAGTAATAGGTTTGTACATACTATAAGGGAAGTGAGTCTAAATTCTTGAACGTCACCTGGACAAGAGCCATCAGCAATGGCAAATGAAAGAGTTCTGATGTGGTCAGCAACAACCCTGTACGCCATATCTATATTGTCTGCATCTTCTACTCCAACTTTACCAGAGTATGGTTTAGCTCCAGTGGCCTACCACAATACAGAAAGTAAATAATTTCGCTTTTTACAAATTTCAAAAGTAATAACTTGTCCGTGCTAAAATATGCCATGGAGATAAGTGTTTTATTCTTCTTCAAAATTATAGACCCAAAAGAGAAAAAAAGAAAGAAAGATTGCTGCACGTTAATTGAAAATTAATTCAGCTTAAATAAGCACAATCTGGCACTAAATTGTATATACCTGTTGAATGGCCTCAAATATTGGTGAGAAAACATCAGTATCATAATTGCTCATCTTTTTCTGTAGAATGGATGTTAATCTCTCAAAACCCATTCCAGTATCAACGTGTTTGGCAGGTAAAGGTTTCAAAGAGCCATCACTTTCTCTGTTGAACTGAAGAACAAGGAACACGCACTTAGAAACTTTAGGAAAATAACTAGTTCAGGGGATACTTTTTAACTTGTGTTCATAAGGCAGTATCAAACATACAATACAATTTTGAATCCTTATTATTAAGGCAATACATGAACATGCAGGATTTCGGTACCTGAATGAAAACAAGGTTCCAAATCTCAATAACAGTTGGGTCGTCTCTATTAACCGAAGATGCAGCATCCCGATTACGAAGAAGCGGCAACGACAGAGGTTTGTACCAGCGACACAAAATTCACCAGCGGTTGTGGAGTTGTCCGATTCAAGAGGAAATGGGCTCGGCCGGAACTCCTTCTCTACAGCCAATGCAATCGGTTGCCACAAATTTGCGTAAGCCAATTTCTCCCTGAACCCTAGACCCCTAAATTGGGATGAAAACCTTCAGACCAGTGGAAACGATTCAGCGACTGTTCAGCGGAGAGCAACACGGATCGACGTCACCGGCCGCAGAAACGTCGACTGCATAAATTGGTCGCCGATAACCCGGGAAGGATTGGGGAGGAAACGGAAAAAAAGTAGGCCGATGTGTACAGAGCTGGGTTTGCGCTAAACGTTGCTCGACGAAGGAATGAGGGAAATCAGAGAGAGCCGAGGCTGTGGTTTCTGTTCTAAGACCAGGGAGTAAGACCCAGTGCAAAGATGGACCGAAAAGAAACATTGAACTGAGCCCAATTCCATGTATTTTCTGGTCTCAGACCCAAAAACTAGCAAAACCTGGGTATGAGGCACCCCAAGAGAACAAGCCCATATGTTTATTTATATATCAATTATTTATACTACATATATTATAATAATTTTTTAAAAAAACAATATACATTATAATACTATATAAACTAATGGTATAATTTACATTTTGTGTTTTTTTTCTCTTTACTGTTTATACACAGTTAAAATTACACAGTATTTCACAATTAAAATTTTTATTCTATAATAATTGTGAAATACACAATTAAAATTTTTTATATATAAAAATAAATAATATTTTATTCATAAATTTATATATTATTTCATATTTAAATACTATGCTTATATATATATATAGTTAAAATATCATTTATAGTATATAGTATTTACATTTTGTACATTTATATAAAAAATAATATACACAGTTAAATTACATCAATTCTTTGTACATTTATATAAAAAATTAGAAATTGTATGCCGTGCAATGCCCGACATTTGCCCAGTAATATTATTAAGTTATAGTTATCCTTTGAACTTAAGTCTTAAAAAGAATATGAGATAAGTTTAGAATTTGGTTATACTTATGTGATGTATATGACACATAGTTCTAAATATATACAATGGAAGTGTACGTATGTATTAGGTTAGATGCAAGAGAAGCAAACATTTTTCCATCATATAAGCTGATATTTTACCAACGCACAAAAGAAGAGATATGATTCGATCTTAGAAGCAAGAATTTATCGAAGGGAAAAAAAATTAAGAAAAAAATCATACAGAGGAAAACAAATCAACATTAATAGAAAAGATAATCCTGGTCAATCTAATTTCGTAAGGGACCATATAACATCCTTAAGGAATGTAGCATCATCCCGAGGTTTAAATTATTTAAGATAATGTATAATTGGCGATAGATAAAATTGCTGTCTTCAATGGTATAAAAAAAAGCCATAAATCAACAATGATTGTGAAGTGACATTCACCAAATCACAGTATTATTTATTTCACAAAGGTTACTTGCAATTTCTTGGCATAAGCTCTGGAATTACTTTTAAAGAAATTAAAGAAAAAAGATTAGAATGAACAAAAATGCAATGATAAAAAAAAACTTGATGTAGTATTACATAAAAAGAAGAATAACAGTGATATGTAATGTAAAGCAAAGTGAATTAAAACATGTTGCTAAACATTGGTGACAATTTTGCAAGGTAGATGAAATCCTGAATGACAAAATAGAGAACTTACACTATTTTTCTAAGCATACCTTCATCACCTACCCAAACCATATAGAAATAGAAGATACTGATTCAATTTAATTTCCATTCTCATCAATGGATATTGCAAAATTTTCTTGTCAAATAGATAAACTGGATCATTAATCACCTCATTAAAGCACGTAGGTGATAAAGAATAATTTGGACATAGTGGGGGAAGTAAAAGAACACTGTTTTGCATCAATTAAAGATGTCTATAATAATTATGTTAACTTAACGTTGATTAGTTTTTATCTTGTCTTTTATTGAGGAATATGGTTCATCTTTCTTTATTTTGCATACTTCACAAATGAATATTATAATTTGAGGAATTAATAAAATAAATTAAGAACACAACTATTTGCAATAATTTCTAGGGTTGCTATTATTAGTAGTGATAAAAGTGAGAAAGAGAAACAACAAATACTAATTAAGGTATGACTCTTGATATTTTTTTCAACTTTAATGCCAAAAAATTAGCATAGTCTAATCAAATGCTAATTTTACCTAACTTACATGTGAATATTTGAAAAACTATTATACGTTGCCTATAAATTTATTATCCATGTAGTAGCCAAGTGACATTTGAACTTCAGTCCTATATTAATTTATATTATATAGGGTAAAAATAAAATATAATGAAGAATAAAATTACAATTTATTTCTGAAATTGAGATTTATAAAATCAACGTATCTCAAATAATTTTTTAACAATGAAATTATTTTAAAATGTAACAAGTATATATATATATATAAAAGTAGTAGTAGTTCCAAATTATACATTTAATATTATAATTTATAAGGTATTTATTTATATTTTATGTTTTTTTTGAATCTATATTGAAATCTAAACAAATAAAAAAATTTATTTTTCAACCTCATTAAAATATTTAATATTATTTTTCCTCTAAGTGGAGAAGATGAGAAGACATGTAATTTCATAATTATTAGATTGTTTACTTATTAAATATCTTGCCAACATGGCATATATGTGACACATAATATAAAATAAATATTAAATACTACTCTTATGTGGCAGCCACATGGCAACTTCATATCAAACTTATGTTACTTTCTATTATATAGGGTAGATTTAATTTTGTTTAGGTTGTGAAATACATGTGTGATGTAATTTAAAATTATTAATATAATTGAAAAAATATTAATGATTTATAGTTTAATTTGTAGTATAATACAATAATAAGAAGAAAAAATAACAAAACAAAGAGTTGCTGGAGTGTTTTAAATGTTTTACCTCACAACCCATAATAAATTGTACATATTTTAAAGACTTTTTAAATGTGACAAAGGGAATACTACAATGTAATTAAGTATACTTTTTTCCAACCTACGATAATGTGAATAAAATTATATGTAAATTTATTCATAGTTACTTAGGGCCCTTTTGATAAAAATTAATGCTTATATCTGAATGCTTAATGCTAGAACTATAATGCTGAATTGATTAAGCACTTAACATCTTAGTGCTGAAATATATTTTTTGAACCTTTGAATCATAATGTTTAATCATTCGATTTTGTCTGATAAATATGCTGATCTTAGTGCTGAAATCTTGAAAATGTACCATTTTACCCTTAGGTTGAATATTTTGACATAAATTATGATTAATAAAAACATAAGAAAACAAAATAAGATAAAACACATTAAATTGAATGATTAAAATATAAAAAAATAAAAATTATCACAATTTATTAAAGTTCCTAAAAATGAAAAATAAATCTACTATTGCAGTCTACAAAAATTAAATATTAAAAAAAACTCGTATATAATTAATAAAATTACATAAGTAATATAAAACATAACTTACGAATGAGATTTATAAAAATATGTAAATGATATAACTTATTAAATAAATTATTAATACCAAAATAAATCAAATTTTGGTTGAAAAGAAATTTTTAAAATACGTGGTATGCTAATGTAGAAAAGAAAAAGTTTATTCAAAAATAAATATTTATAGTTAAATCAATATAAATAAATAAAAATGGTAGTTTCGAAAATCAAATATGAATTATTTAAAGAATTGTTACGCGAACCATTAATATATAAGCAATAAGCAGACTTTTTCCCCTTAATTTTTCTAATGAAAATAAGCAATGCTTAAATGATTAAGAGGTTTGAATTTTCGTTATCAAACACACTAAAAGTCATTATTGCTTAATCTAATAATTTTAAGCATTAAGTGGTGTTATCAAACAGGCCTTTAGTAAAATATTCTATTAAAAAGCATGGATATATAAAAATAATTTATCCAGTTTTAAATTTTAACAGCCAACAAATGTTTATATTTTGACTTTCAAGATTTTCAACCTATAAATACCAAAAAACTTTCTTAATACGGTCAAAAAAATTTTCCCTCTAAATACTCTATTAATATAGACATGTGTAATTTAAAATCAAAAATCAAAAAGTAGATAACTAAGGGCCTGTTTGTTACCAGATTTTAAGGGGGGTTTTGAAAAACCCGTTTTCAAAAATTACTTTTCAAAACATGCAAATGGACAAAAGTTGAAAATTGGTTTTTAAAAAACGATGAGAGTTTTATTATTATCGAGTTTGCCGGATAAAACAAACAGTTTTTTCGTCTCAAGTTTGAGCGGTAAAGGGAGGAATTTTTCTTTTCCGTCTCAAGTTTGCGCGGAAGTGTTTCCAATGCCAAATGTGAAAAATCTATTTTCAAAACTCGATCTTAGAAAATAATTTTTAGGTTGGTACCAAACAAGGTTTGGATTTTGAAATGATTTTTGAAATCCAAAAACATCCAAAACGAGCCTGTAAAACCTGGTTACGAATAGACCCTGAGTTTTTTACTCTATCAAATCCAAAATAAATTACGTTCGGAAGTCTTTCATACTTATTAAAGTTATTTTAAATCATAAAACAAAAAAATCTGTAATTAATGGTGGAATGTTTGAAAGGATTGCATTTCAATAAATTCGTAATCATGGACTTGTTGCTTCAGTTGGAGCCCAAACATTTCCCGTAAGAAGGAAAAAGCCCAATTATAGCCCAAACATTTCCGTTAGAAGACTAGTCCAGAATAATATAATGCCTTCGCCTACCAAGAATAGTCCCTGCAATTCAGATTTGGATCATTAAATTTAATGATATCCTCGTACGATCAGTTACGATTCTACGATGCTAAAATACTAAATCAGTCATAATTTTGATACATTTTTTTAAAATTAAAAATTACATTGTTGGTATTGAATACTTTCGATCTTAAATTTTTTTTTTACTAAAATAGATCAAATAACAATAGTTTTATAATTTATCTGTAGTTTTATCCAGACACATTTTTTTATAAGATCTTATGATCTTACTATTCAATTCTACACCTCCTTGGTGGGGGATGCGGCTGTGGTTGTCCTAGCAGTCAAGGGCGAGGCATGTCCGGAGGTAGGCTTGCAAGGCACTACCAAAGGGATTAGGGAGGGCATGAGCCGACTGGGCATTCGGGGCATCAATGTTATAGCACACTTATTAGCACAGCATGGGGTGACTAGCCCTCAGTTGGAACATTGGTGGCTCCGGCTGCCATCTTTTGTATCTTAAATGCTGCTAGACGATTTCCAGCGCCATTAATATACCGCATTTACGCTTCAAAAAAAATAATTCTAATTGATCATACATGGGATCCCAATCTTACAACTATTATCCTATGTCTAGAGTTTAATACAAGGGTTCAATGTTTCACAATATATACACCATTCGATCCAAAATAAATGACGTTTTAGCAAAAAGACCAACTTCTTCCTGAAATTACCCTTGTTTTGACTTATCTAACTAAGAGTAATTGATTACCTCACAACATCTAACAATTATCCTGAGATTTCCGTATTAGTTTGTTTTATTGTAGGGTGAAATACAATTTCTCCCTCGTGGTATATCTCACTGGATAGTTACCCCTTATGGTTTCCTATTAACAGAAAATCAACACAATAACGGGAGGTGGGTTGCACGCATAGAATTGTGCGTGTGCAAGACTAAAGAGATGGGAATCATCCATTTAATTCCCAAATTGACCTCGTTAGCAGCATCAGCTGAAGAAAGTAGAAAGACGGAAGGGGCGGTTGCAGGGCCTCGACGAAAAACTCCGGCAATGTCGAGAACCAAGGAAAATAAATTCAGCTCTCAGAGAAGCAACAATCCACAAAAAATCTAGGCAAATAAAAGACTTGAATAAAAATTCCAACGCAATCAAGAACAACGTCAACAAAAGAACCCTTTAACAACATCTGGACTCAAGTTTAGAATTTTGAGCAAGTTTGATGCTACCAAATTCAAATATTTAAAAACTCCACATTGAATTCGAGTTTTGAGAATTTAAATCTTATGTAACCAAACCAAAAAGCCTTGATTTCCAAGTCTTTGAGATACATGGTTGAAAGAGTAATTGACTAATCAAGCTAGCAAATTGAATTGGTTCATAAATTGCGAACAACATTTAGCATCTGAAAGATAACAAGATACCCAGCCATTCCATCATTCCGTTCGGCGAGATTTAATAGCCGATAGAGGGACTGATGAGGGCATCCCCAGTCCGTCGACAAGTCCAAGCAGAGAGGATCAACAAGTAGATGCAAAGGACTCGAGAAAGGAAGCAGAGCTTGTTCGTGTGCTACACTGAGGCCCAGCTATGCTCCAGGACCCGAGCCTATTCCAGAGAGATCCATTTGTAGATATCGTTGGGCCAATGACACGCAGAAGGACAAGGAAATTAAAGGCCGACCTTGAAAACCTAATCCAAGAATGTTCCCGACAAGCCCAGATGGTATCCGGAGCAAAAACCCCTGAAGATAAAGCCCAGAAGAGTCAGAAGGGTAAAATGGTCATTTTACTCACCATTTCCGAAAAGGGGTATGAATTGAAGAATCATGAAGAAATGAAGAATTTGTAAAATTTGAGTTTCAGAAATGATTCCGGAAGCTTCCAGAAGCTTCCTACACTTTTCATCGACACGCCATTTAAATTTTGGGCCAAATTCCCCTACAATCCATTTTAGAAATTCGGCCCAAGAGTAAAATTAAGTTAAGCTAAATGCTGGACGCCCAAAAAGTGATAAAATGAGCATGACCCATTTAAATTAGGTGAGCCCAACCCAATTGATTCAAATGGGTTACTTCAATCCAATTGAAAGTAAACCACCGTGTAGAAGCTTGATCAAATTCTTAGCAGATTGGAATTGGAAGCCATAACTACTAATGACGTGGAAGCCGGATCAAATTACTTAGCAAATTGGAATTGGAAGCCATAACTACTAGCTTTCACGTAGGTTTCTTTTCGGATTGATTTTTATCTTTTTCTTTTTCATAATTTTAGTTCATTTTTAATTTTTAATCTAGACTAGAATTCAGCTAGGTTCATAGTTTATTATAGCTGAATTTTATCTTCAACTAAACCTAGTTCATTTAGGTTTCAGTTTGTAAGGAATCAATCTCTTGATTGAATTTCAATTTTAATTGTTTTCTACTTCTTTGTACTACAGAATTCGACCACCCACTACTATAAATAGGGGTCCTATTCTCCATTATTCAACACACAATTTTGATTCAAGTAATAGAATAGTATAGTTTTATACTTCTTGAATCCTTCTCTTATTTTGAGCTTTCGTAGTTTGCATGTTTTGTGAATTACTATAAGTTTAGAAACTATAGCTTTTTAGGTAATTGCTCTGCCTAAATTGCACGTTTTTGTTTCGACTCTTTTGTTCTTAAACTTGGTTCGATTTGCGTGTTTAAAATTAGCTTAGGTTAATTTTAGTAGACTGCCGAATCCGAGGTAGGGATTCTAGAGGTTAAGAGCTGCGTCTCGCAATTTCCAGACTTTCCTTGGCAAGTATTCCGCATCGTGAACTCCGGTCCACATCAGGGACTCTTCTTTCCCGACTAGAATTTGGGATCCAATCGGATGCATAGATAGAAAGTGCATTCTGTTGGCAGTGATAAGGGCATTTTTGGTACATTATGCTAACCGCGTTAAATAGGAGAGATACTATTAGATAGACATTTTAATCTACGGAATTGTTATTTGCAGTGACAATTTTATTATTTGCAGTAACATTTTTCTGTGAAAAGTCTATAATGTCCCTCAAGTTTTTTAAAAAAATAAAAGAAATCCTTTTCAATCTAATTATGGCCGATAGTCACGAGGATTATCCATATTACACGGTAAATAAATAATCTATACATTTTTTGTACGTAAAATTGGTTTTTTAACCAAAAAAAAAATAATCTATACATTTTTCATGTTGGAGACTGGGTTTCTTCCAAAATACCGCTCAAAGTGGGCGATATTTTAGATCAAAATACCACCCGGGCGCTATTTTGGATCACTTTGGGCGGTATTTTGAATCAAAATATCGCCCAATTTGGGTGGTATTTTGGTAATATTACTGTAAATAAGGGGCAGGATTTTGGAATATATTTTTGTCAATGACGAGATTTCTGGCAAAATATTTTTGTCAATTTCGGGCCAGACAGGGTTTTTTCCTGTTAACAAACAAACTTTATGTGAAAAAATGTATAGATTGTTTACTTACCGTGTAATATGAAAAATATAAAAAAGAATTTTTTTTAGCTAAAGGGCAAAATAGATTTTTTTTACAGAAAAATGTTATTGCAAATAGTAAAATTGTCACTGCAAATAGTATGTCCCTTAATCTAAAACCACAAGGAGGTAACATGGAAATTTTAAATCACAAGGCGGTAACTGTCCAATAAGATATACCATGAGGGGAAACTGTATTTCACCCTTTATTATATTAATCTTATATTTATAAATAGTCTAATATTACTAAATTAAACTAGTTTTTATTGTTTTACAACTCCTATGCTCCAGTATTAATTGGATTATATTTACATGTTTTAGGAAGACTCCTACTAGTAGCAAATTACATTAGTTAGGGATTTTGTCTATTGCCAGGATGGCTCAATCTATTTAAAAAAATCTTAAACATTATTTATTTGGATAAGAGAAATTATATATATAAAAACGAAAAGATACAAGGATTATGACGTTAGGTGTTCTTAGCAAACCATAATAATTTAGAGGGTAGAATCATGAGAAAAACTATAAAATTATAGTTCCCAAGGTAAATTGAACGTGAATGGCTATTCCTGAGGTAATCTGGGACCCTCAGGAGTTTGAAATAGTGTTGAGAGATTTCAGATGGTAATGTGGTTTTTGCCATAGGGTTCCTTGGCATGCTCACGAGTTTTTAAGGGGAAGCACGTGCCCTTCTGCTTGGTCTTAGTATTTGTGTCTGACTTGGCTTTCAACATTTGGATGTTAAGACAGATTCCATGGTGTTGTTAATCTGCAGTACATAGGGATTCAAGTCCTTGGTGCTCAATGGCCACATTGGATGGAATTTCGAATTTGAGGCATTGCTATGGGAACATTTCCCACTTGTATCGCAAAGTGAACTCGGTGGCGGATAACCTGGCTCAAGTTGCAAGTCTGACCGGTCTTACGGATTTCTTTGTTCACCATACTCTCCCTAGGAGACTTATGGGGCTGGTCACACTAGATGCTAGGGGTTTCCCTTATTTGCGGGTTTAGTGTTTTATTTCGTTTGGTTTCTTTTGCGTAGTCTTTCACATGTATATGCTGCATTTGTATTTATGTATCTCCAAAGGTATGGCTCATTACGTCCCCTTTGAAAGCTTTTGGCTTTTCTCCTTTTTTACAATTTAATAAAAGGTCACCAAGCCCTCAGCTACTTAATCGACTGTTATCAAAAAAAAAAAATATATATATATAATTATACTTCTTTCGTCTGATTAAAAGATTCATTTTTTTTATAATTATTACAAAGAGACTACAAATTTGTATTTTTCTATAGTTTATTCTTTTACTAAAATAATTATGCATGATCAGTAATTTCCAACAAATTTTGTCTTAAATTATATACTACAAGTGCATAAATAATGAATGTTGTTGATAAAAAGATCGAAATAACCTATCAATATATTGTAATTAAGGATGGCTATATATTTTTATTTTTCGCATCATTACCATACCACATCACATAGATTAATGTTTTTTCAAGTAAATCCTTTGTTGAATCATCATGACTACGAACTTATGTTTTTCCGAGAACTTTAAAAGTTGAAAGAAATCAATGGTCTCTGTTGGCCATTTTATAGCATCATTTAATCCATCATATTTATTATGAATATAATCTACTTATTTCTGAAGAAAAAAAAAATCAACGTGACTTGTAATCCCAAAAAAAAAAAAAAAAAAAAAAATTGAAGAAGAAGAATCATGACAATGTAACAAGTTTCACTGATATTGTGCAAAATTAAGTTAGACAGTTAGGTTTTATATTGTAACATGATTTCACTGATATTTTAATTTTGTACACTTGAGAAAATTCAACAAAGTAATAATGATGATTTTTTTTTTCGTTCCACTAGAATAGTTCACTTTCAAAATTTTTAGTTTTCATTCCGTTAGTAATATAATAATATGTAATCTATAATTAAAACACATTTAAAAAATAAAAATATTAGTGGAATAAATTGTGAAAATTTTAAATTTAATTTATTCTATAAACTGAGGTTAATTTATTCATATTTTATTTTTGTATCGATCAAGAATTTATACTACCATACACGTACAATGAAATGTGCAAGAAATAGTGTAATGTTATTATCAAAACAATAAGGGTGAAATACAGTTTCCCCCCTGTGGTTTCGTGTTTTGGACAGTTTCCCCCCTATGCTTTCAAAACTGACAGTTTCCCCCTCATGGTTTTGGACTGAAGTGTCCACTTAACGGAAAATGCCTTCTCTAACGGCGCGTGAAGCGAACGCGCTCAAGACGAGAGTGGGGGTAAACAAATTGATGATGTCATTAATTTTGTTCCCAAAATAACCCTAACTTAAAAAAAAAAAAGAAAAAAAAAAAGAAAAGAAGAGAGGTTGCGGGAGGCTCTCCCGCAACAGAAAGGCTCTCCCGCAAAACCCATTTCTGTTGCAGCTTGCTGCAACAGAAATGGAACCCATCAAAATGGGTTCCATTTCTGTTGCAGCTAGGTTTAGGAAAAAAAAAAAAAAAAAAAAAAAGTAAAGGAAGAAGGAAGAAGACGATGAACAGTGCCATCGTCTTCTTCCTTCTTTCAATTTTTTTTTTTTAAGTTTTTTTTAAGAGGGGTAATTTAGTCATTTTTTTTAACACCGTTAGAGAAGGCATTTTCCGTTAAGTGGACACTTCAGTCCAAAACCATGAAGGGGAAACTGTCAGTTTTGAAAGCATAGGGGGGAAACTGTCCAAAACACGAAACCACAGGGGGGAAATTGTATTTCACCCAAACAATAATCACCGTATTCCAAAATAAATATATACATACAGTTATGTAGATTTACTCACAATAAGTCATTTGACAAACTTTTGTTCAATCAATAACATTAATCTAAGAAATATATATTGATGTGACGCAAAAATTACAACGAAGGAAACGATGCTTCTTCACGGCCCAATAGACGTTTGTAATGAACAATAACCCAATTTGTATGAAGTTGTGCTGTGAAGGGAATGAACGAAATTGAGATGGATTAAGTGATCTAAGTTGCTGAGCTTGGCCAATATGATGAAGCTTGATGATTTTGCACTGCTCCGTTCACCAATTGATGATTAATTCAGAAAAGGAGCAGGGCTTTCCCCCTGTATAGGCTCCGACGATCAAGTCAGTAATATGAAAGAGAATAAACAATATGGAACAAGAATGTTTAAAGAAATTGTAAATGAGAGAACAGTTTTAAGAAATGCTAGAAATTGCTTATTGGAACCTGCCTGAATGAGGCTTGTGCCTGAGTATTTATAAACTTATTCTTGATAGTTCCGTTGAGTAATGGAGACATACGCTCCCACTTATTCCTTGTGCAATGATGTTTTTTGCCTTTCCGGGAAAACTGGCTTTAGCTTTTGGCTCCACTGTCATAATTGCTCTGCACATACTAAAATAATGGTCCTACCATGATATATTATTATCTTTATTTTCAGGTCGGCTTAACCGATCTAATCTTACATTACCGACCTAAATAGAGATGAGTTAACAATTGACCGATCTAACTTCATTAAGTTTTTACCGACCTGGGATTCTTGAGTAATACTGACATAATCATACCGATCTGAGCTATAAGGTCTACCAATCTAAGATTAGTTTATTCCGACCTAAGCTTTAGTGAGTTTTCTTGTTCAGTTCATGACCAATATAAGATTATATGACCGACCTAAATTTGTAACAGAGACTCGTTTTGTGTGATCTTTCTGACCTGAACATGGATCTGGGCTTCTTTATCTTTTACTGTTTCTTAGTTTTTAATTAACTGGGCTAGGCCCAATGGGGATTTCAATTTTATGCACATCATATATATATATATATATATATCTTTTGTTCATCAATAACATTAATCTAAGAAATATATATATATATATATAGTACTCTTTGGGAGGGTTTAGGGTTTAGGGAGATTATCACATGTAAATACAGTTGTAAATAAATCTATTTATATTTACACAAATTGACAAAAATATATGTAGTATTTTACTTTATTTTCATGGTAGAGTAAAGTAATTATCAATCCAAAAAATAAATAAAAATAATGGTTGCATCAAACAATTTGAAAATTGATTTCGGGAAATATGGAAAATAATGACAACTTTACAAGGAAATAAGGAAGCTTTTATATCAAAATAAGACAGGGAAAAAGCCGAAACAGTTGTTTTTTATGATGTTTTAAAACTCGATTTTGAAAACATGTTTTTGGAAATAATTTTTTAATGTAAAAAAGTGTATTAAAAATGTAAAAATGTGTAACTGAATAGTAAAAAATTATTATAATACATTAAATTTATTGTTGAAACAAAAAACAAAACCAAAATAAAAAGAACAGGACAAACATGGACAACAAGAAGGGGGAAAAATAAATAAATAAACGCCGTCTACAAACATGGAGTAGGGAAAAAGCGCCAAAAGGCTACAAGAAAGGGGGATAAAAACGCGAGAGGAAAGGAGAAAGCGCTGAAAGTCTATGACAAAAGGGAAACAAAACGCAAAAGAGAAACGAAACCAGAAAGAAGGAAAAACGCGATCCGGAGAGGGAAAAGCGTTGTCCCATACTACGGAGAATGAAAAAAGCGTTGGGTTAAAAAAAAACCAAAAATATATCAAAGACAAATTTCGATACTATGACCTGAAGATATAGACCCACCACGCTTCCACTGCACCACTCTAATATTTGTTATAAAATCTCTGATATTTTTTATATAAACATTAATCTGTTCATCTTAGTTGTGTTTGTCAAAAGTATATACCGCAATCTGACTCCAATAAATTCCAGGATGATAATCCACTTTTTATAAAATTGTAATTAATTATTAATATTATAAACTTAACGTGTTAAAATATCATTACTCTAACAAGAAATATTGGAGAAAATAAACAAGCTTTGGAACATTGAGGAATAAAACAGCAAAAGTTTGACTGGTAACATAAACCACGCCAAATTTCACATCGTACTACCACTTCAAAATATGACACATATAATTTAAATTAGGGCGAATTAAATTTTGCCCCCTAAGGTTTGGCTAAATTACAAAATTACCCTCCTAGTTTGATTAAATAACAAAAATACTCATTGACCGGCGGGTTAGTTACAATTTCCCCCCCTAAGGTTTGGGTCAATCACAAATTACTCTTCTAGTTTGGTTAAAGAACAAAAATCCTCCTTGACCAACAGGAAAATCACATCCCCCCCCCAGGTTTGGATAAATTACAAAATGATCCTCCGAATTTAATTGTAAAATTGACCCATAAAAAAATTAAAATATGACATAAACATTATAACTTAGGAAGACTAAAGTGCCCCTAACTTAATCTATTTGAAATTTGAATATCAAATGCCATTTACAAATATACAAATGAATGCTTAAAATGAACCAAATGTCATTCACTTATGGCCTCTTCTAGATTTGAAAAGGCAACCATCAACGATGTATATGTTTGAGAAATTAAAAAAAAAAATTTAATTTCCTCTTGGCATAATAAATCATGAATTTTAAACACTTATTTATGTCTTTGTGAATGATATTTTAAACTTTAAATTTCAAATAGATCAAGTTAGCAGCACTTTAGTCTTCCCAAGTATATAATGTTTATGTGATATTTCAATTTTTAAATGGGTCAATTTTATAATTAAACTAGGAGAACATTTTGTAATTTATCCAAACCTCAGGGGAAAAAAATGTAATTTTCCTGTTGGTCAAGGGGGATTTTTGTTATTTAACCAAAATAGAAGGATGATTTTGTAATTTACCCAAACCTCTGGAGGGAAATTGTAACTAGCTTGCTGGTCAAGGGGTGTTTTTGTTATTTAATCAAACTAGGAGGGTGCTTTTGTAATTTAGCCAAACCTTAGGGGACAAAATGTAATTCGCCCTTTAAATTAAGGTAAAAACTTGTACTCAATATCTATGATAGTTGGATAATGCGTGTATCGAGTTTAGTTTTTGATATATCGTATATTGAATTTAACCGCTATTACCGAGAGTAGTTGTTGTATCACGGTTATGAGTTTAGTTGTTGAAATGTCCATATTAAGTTGTGCCTCCAATGTATCGTGGTTTTAAGTTTAACCTCTAATCTAGTATCTCAAGTTTAGAGTATCGTGTTTATAAGTTTAACCTTGAATTTTTGGCTGTTTTCCTTATTCCACTTATTTTCTAATTTTCTTATTTCCATTTCATAAATTCCAAAATTAAATTAATATATCCATTTTCATATTAACTTAAATATACTCCTATGCATGAAACAACATCATAATTTTAAATTAAAATCAAAACGTTATGATTTGAACAATAAAATTTCATAATCAAAATATTCAAGGAAAATCATATAACTTTATAATTTTACATAATAGAGTATGAAAAAATATATGTATAAGAAAACATACCTAGGGTGAAAAATACGGAGTCTCACATGTGTTGTGGCGGGTTTTTGTCGTGTGACTTAATTAGGCTAAATGAATTTGGATTGTGTTTCGCTACTCAGTCCATGCATTTCAAACATATCAACAATATATATCTTTATATCGTACTTATTCGTGTCGTATTAAAAATTACTTCGTCCCTAACCTAACCAAAACAGTCAAAGCCTTTAATATTTGCGACTAAAATGATCAAAAACTCTATACCTCTCTTGCTCGGGGAAAAAGGAAAACAAAATCATGTCGAGGAGAGGTAGATTAGATAATAGATTGATGAAACACGATTTGCCCTTAGAAACATTGAATCTTCCAATCTCGGAAAATGCCTCATTGGATCCGATAACGACCCTGAAGATGTGGGGCTATCCCCTCTGTACCACTCCGACATTCAAGTCAGTAAGAGATATAGCAATAATATAAGAATCAAATGCATAATATTGACTTAGAAATGCGTAATGTCTCAAGTAAAAATTGCGTACCTTAATCTGATGTGACTAATAAGTTTATATAGACTGTCGTTGAGATCTACCCATTGGATTGTCTTGTAACCGTTATCGAAAGTTTAATTGCTTTGTAACCACTATCGGGTTTTAAGACGAGTGTAATGCCAATCGAGATTTAATACCTGTGTAACGGGCATAGGCTTAAATGCTCTCGTAACGGACATGCAACATTTACTTCTTTTTTCTTGACTCCACCATATGATCATTACCACTATTTAAGAATATTTATGTCAAATTTTAACCATGTGATTAGACTAAGTAACTAATGTCCCATTAACTCCACACGTTGATACAATTGTTGACTTCCGAGTCCTGTGAGCACAGGCTACGGACTGTTATGTCCGGCTCTCATCATTAATACTTAGTGTGATACCTTCCAACTTTATAACAGTAGCAAGAGACCTTCCATTTTTCGTGTTACCGGCTCAAGGCGTTTAAATCCGTATTAATGTTATCTCTCATTTTATTCGGATTCCATGATTCTAGCTTAACTCCTGCTGGTTTCCCTCTTTTATCAACTATAATACACTAATGATCTCACCATTATTTCATTAATCTTTACTTATTATCCTCACAAATTTCGCTACTCATTTATATTCATCTCATCTTTGGCTTCTTTAAGCATCCCGAATAACTTAAGATCTACTTGACTACTTTCTGTGGACCCGATAAAGTTACGAGACCCGGCATTGATTCTTCTGTTTTCACTTAATGGCCCACTCTATATTAGTGGGCCAAACCCAATGACTTACTTATTTTCACACACACCAACAAGCCCCCTAAGTATTGCGTTTTTAGTTTTGTCAAAAGATAATACTTTACTACTCCCAATCACCTGTTTATCTGTCTCCCACTTTTGGGTAGGTGATGTTCTTCCTGTTCCCCAACTCTTATGACAAATTTTTTAAAAAAATTTGCCTGAACCTAGTTTTTACATGAATTTAAATTTGTATGACTTCCAACCCCTAGTTTTAAGAATAGATAATAATACTTATGTGTTCATCTATTCTAACAACCTTTACTTTCCCAATTTCTCAAAATAATTTTCAAGGTAACTATGTCTAGTGCGTCTTTTTACGTCAACAAGAATATGAAACAACAAGCAAGTAAAAGAACTTGGAAACCTTTTGTGAAGAAATATTGTACCTGGATACCATCAAGTGTATGAATGAGTCTCATTGTCACGATTATCATAACTTCATACTGATTAGCCTTCGACAAGGATGTCTCGGTGCCCTCCTTTTTTCTGGACCCAAGGTCGTCATTCATGTTATTCTTGTTTTTTTAAATCACAATGCAAACAAGCTATACTGTCTACAATAGAAATTTGAACAACTATATAGATGATTGAAACAACAGAATTGGAAGCGGCTTAGACCGTGCCTTCCGTAACGAACATTATTCAGCAACAACTCATGATTAACACAATAGCCTAGAAGCGGTTTCTGAACAGGCCTTCAGTAACCAATATTTTTCAAGAATAGTTCGATAAACATAATGCTTTACTACAACTATTTGTTTTTACTCGTTTCCCAAGCCGGCCTAACTATTTTTTATGTTAAATACCGATTCCCTTATGTTCATGATTCGAAGTCCGATAAAAATGTTTGACAAATCTTCTGAAATCAAGAATTTTCCTAGTCTATCATGTTTCTATTCATCTTATTTTATGCACTCTTAGCTCCCAAAAAATGGATAATGTACTGACTAATTTTTATCCAATTTTCAGCGGAGTTTCGTGATTTGTTCAACCTAGCCGTGTTTTGACTTTAGTGTAAAAATGAAATCCAAAGCAGCCAACGTCATGAAATCATTTGTAATTTAAAATGCAGTAAAATAGTAAATAGATGTACTGGAACCCGAGTTAATTAGCATTCCACAATGATGTCGCGTCACGTGTGCCTTTTTCCATACCCATTTCCATCAGCAATGTTGTAATTTCTTTTATTTTCGCTTGAACCTGTAACTTTTGGCAATATATATGTTGTCGACAAGCAATTAATGTCATTTATGTCTATCTGACCATATGAATGATATCCGGTAAATAATTTCATTAATGATTCAGTTTTGTCAGCTCCAAACTGTAATCGGTGTCTGTCATTTTGATAACCCCTTAATCCCACTGATTCCGTAACTTTAGCAATAATTTTGTATAAATAATGTCAATAATGAACGTAAAAACAATAATGGCAATAACATACATAATAGTAATAATGACAATAACAGATAGATCAGTAATAATGTGTCAGGAACTTGGATAAAACTCACTCTCAAAAGCTAGCTCAAGAAGGGAGGGTGCCCAAGTTTCTTTTATCTCACACATTGGAGCCTCATACCTTCAATGTGGGATACATGGGGTCATAACAACCCCCATGCTTTCGTTCCGATGTCCACGTCGGTTCACTCTTGAGTGGCCCACTCTAGGCGTAGGTCACCCCTTCCGTTCACCTGCGGTTCACTTTAATTGGCCAACTCTAGCCGTAGGTCGCCCTTTCGCAGGTCACCTCGTCCGCAAATGTGGACGAAGCATGGGGCCAGCTCTGATACCATTTGTCAGGAACTTGGGTAGAACACACTCTCAAAAGCTAGCTCATGAGGGAAGGGTGCACAGGTTCCTTTTATATAACACATTGGAATCTCATACTTCCAATGTAGGATACATGGATTCATGAAAACCACCACGCTCTCGCTACGCAGAACTTTTGCAAGCTCTTTGGTGCAAAACCTTTGCAACATGTTTTCTGCAGAATCCTTTTGCTACCTACAAGGCTTGAGGTCAAGCCTTAATTCAAGCAGTGGAGTTTGTCATACCCTTGAATTATTAAGTGGAATTAGTTTGTTTTATTTTAGATTTAGTTAGAAGACAATGTCGTTTTATAATTTAGGATAAATAGCTGAGCAGGAGAGAGTGAGATTATGTTTTTGATGATGATAATTTTTGTACTCTGAACTCTTTCTTCTTCAATAGAATATCTCCCTCTCTTCTCTATTTTTCTGCCATTTCTTCTGATATTCTCCAATTTCTTCTACTTCTCCCCAATTTACAATTCTAGTTTGAAATTTTGGATCTATGATCCTGACAGTGATATCATAGCGGTCTTTCCTGGGACTGTAATTTCTCTTATATTTTGAACCTTCTTCTTCATCGGACAATAATGGAATTTCCCTATTTTTGTGGCCAAAACCTGGAGTCTGGCTTCTGAAATTTGACCAATTGTTCTTCATCAACTCAGTTCCAGAAGCTTGCAAAGTTTAGTTGGTTCAACCCTACATGAAGGATAGGGCTGAATTTTGGCTCTCCCAACAGTCGCGGAAGGGTGAAATCTCTTGGGCTAATTTTGCAGAACTACTCATTGATCAGTTTGGTAGCTTCTTTGATAGATTTAACAGTAATGAGTATGGAGCTACGGG
The DNA here is from genome assembly GCA_016801395.1 of Leptodermis oblonga. Taxonomy (NCBI): domain Eukaryota; kingdom Viridiplantae; phylum Streptophyta; class Magnoliopsida; order Gentianales; family Rubiaceae; genus Leptodermis; species Leptodermis oblonga. The sequence continues at coordinate 11,023,899 of CM028755.1, forward strand.
TTGCTTGGAGGTTTTAGAAATTTGGGTAGCCATAGATGAGGAACATGGGTTAGGTTAATCGAAAGCATCAAAGACTAGCCAAGAGCAAATCGAAGAGTTAGACGAAATGAGGATGGCAATCCAAAAAGAAGAATAGGAGGCAAAGTCAAACGATGTGATTCATGTGAATCCTTGCGAATCTCAATTTGTTGTGGAGGATGAAGCGAGCTCTTTGGAGTTGCTTGTGGAGAAGGGTGAGATTATAAATGTAATTGAAGCTGTAGAAGCAAAACCCGCGGAAACGGAAGATACACAATCAGTACCAATTCCTTTTATTCCTGCTTCTGGTATGGATTCTTTGACTTTCTTTGATAACTTGGAAATTTGTAGAGAAGAGGTGACAGGGAATGGAGATAATGGTAGTTCTCTCTATTATTTAGATGTGAGTCTAATGGTTGCTAGCAATTATGCTGAGAATGCTTGTGTGATTTTGAAGGATGTGCATGAAGATTCTGTGATTGTGAATTTAGTTGGATTGTTTAAAGATTGTGGTGGTTTTGAAGTAATTGAGGATGTGAATGTAAAATTGATGAAGGAAATTGAACTTGTGATTTTGAAAAATATGGGTAGATGTTCTGTGAAGGATAATGATAGAGTTTTAATATCTGGACAAGACAGAAATCACCTTCTACATGTTTATTTTCTTGGAATTCATAAGGCATGGCCTATAATAGTGACTAGTTTTCGAGGAGGTACTATGATTAGAAGGGAAATCCAATCTCAGAGACAAGCACTAAGGCACTCAAATCATGAAACAAAATTTTAGAGTAGCAGCTCATTGAGAATCACTTGAATAAGTTGTCTCAGTTTCATGAGAATGTCTGTGTTGATGTTGTTTTAGAAATTTTGGTGCTACCTTTATCTCAGTTACATATTTGTATGTATGTCTTGGCCAAGCACCCTAATGTGAAGTGAAGTCGTAAAGATTGTAATGCTTTTGGATGCTATTCTATGTTACTAGAACAACAATAGCGAGGCTTGTTTGTATAGTTGCAATTGTGAATATTTTGGAGAGTAGCTGCTCTAAATCTAAAGAGGTATTTGGAGCTTTGAATTGCGGTACCAAAGATTACAGAACTTGTGTGGAGAGGTGGAAGGATTGCTTGTTCCTGTTGTGCATCAGGTGATACTAATTTACCATGTCCTTATGGGAAACATGGTATCAACATTGAGATCCAAGAAGGAAGGAATCATGAACTAAATGAGATAAGGTGCCAAGGTACAGAATACTTGATTGTTCAATTTTTAGCTTTAGACGCATTTCTTTATTAGAATGGGTGCAGGGTGTGCAGCTGATTCCAGACTTGTTTTACTTCCTAAATTTGACTTCAAGAATTCTTACAAATTACAATCCTAAGGGTCTTTTCTGCAGCAGACAATTATTACAGATTTCATGACTTAGAAGGCATAACAATTAGAATGGTTGAATTTTGCTAAAAGATCTATATTGCTGGAACAAGTTATTGAATTTGATATATACCGATTTTCTGTGAGTAGGGATGCATGGGCACTCTTAGCTGAAGGTGACAAATAGCAAATCAGAAAAATACATGTCATGGACAATAGTGTGATGACAATAGTGTGAAAGTTTAAAGTTGCTGATTCTTTGAGTTATGTATTATTATTTTTAGCTTGGTTAATTGAGAAGCTGATCTCTGCCCCCTGGCTTCAAGTTTTAAAAAATTTGGATCAGAAAATGGTGAAGTTAAGCTCTGGCATTGATAATGAAGTTGCTACAGGTCAGTTGAAATGCATTAGTAGAAATAATAGAAGACAAAATTTTGATCTAGCTTTCGGGCGAAAAGCTAGTATCTCCCAGTGAAATTATTGTCCCTATGGTACTACTTTGGAAATTTTGGAAGACAACACATTCCCAGAAACATCAAATTGAACGTGGTAGGATGAAAGCAAGGTTTGATTGGGAATATTATGTTGGAAATAACCAAGTTTTTTTTAGCTCTATTTTGCATACATCAAGTTGGGAAAATGTTGATGTGTTTGTAGCACGTAAAACATTGTTCAAACATTTGTTCATTGAAGAAAATTGACTGCAGCATTGGTGGAGTATGAAGGAATTTAGTAGTTCTTAATTTCCTTGTGCTACATCAACTGATCAAGATTTTGTGGGTGATAGTTTAAAATATTTTTTGAAGATGGAAGCCCTGAATTGTTATGTGAAATTGACTGAGTTTATTGGCAAGTTCAGAGAGTCAATCTTGCAGCTGAATCTTCATGTTCAAGGCCAGAAACTTCCAAAGCCATGGGATAAGGTTGCTACGATATTCAAAGGAGGCACGATGATTCTTGGAACAGATTTGGTAGGTAAAAGTGAGAATGAGATGGTGACCATATTTACAGTAGACACAACAAATTTTGAAGTGGCAAACAAGGGGAAGCAAGAATCAAAAAGTTACTTGATGTTCTTACTGCTTTCAAGTTTGGTGATAAAATGCGGTATTATGCTAATGTTGCATTCTAGATATGCAGTGAGCTACTATTTTCTTCAGGCATCACAGAAAGTAATTTTCAGCTTGCAATTTTGTGCAGAACTTTTGCAAGCTCTTTGGTGCAGAACCTTTGCAACATGTTTTCTGCATAACCTTTTTGCTACCTATAAGGCTTGAGGTCAAGCCTTAATTCAAGCAGTGGAGTTTGTCATGCCCTTGAATTATTAAGTAGAATTAGTTTTTTTTATTTTAGATTTAGTTTTTAGAAGAGATGTTGAAATCCCAATTATCAATAGCAACCTAAGATGGACCTAAGAGGGGGAGGGGGTGAATTAGGCTCTTGACCTTTTAAAAATATTTCTTCTACAAAGACATTCAACTTTGAAAAACCATTTTCAAAGACAAGTTTTAAAACCAATTTAAAACTAGGTTTCTAAGTTAGGTGTGTGATTAGTGATTTGCAAAACATGAAAGCAAATAAACAAGAAGCAAGACACACCAAGTTTATAGTGGTTCGGATTCCCCTTGAATCCTACCCCAGTCCCCAAGTTCTACAACTTGAGATTCCTAATCATCTAGGAAACACTTAAAGGAGTGTTTCAATCCCTTACACTAGCTTAACTCTTTCTCAAGAGATTAAGACTTTTTCCTTGCCTAATCTAGCTCTAGACTTAGGACTTTACCCTTTTGCTTAATCCAAACTCTTAGATTAAGACTCCCTTGCCTAAGGCTAGCAATGGATCTTTTGCTCTATCCTTCCTCAAGGATTTTAGGTCTTACTCAAGACTCCCCTTGCTTAGTAATTAAGACTTTTACAAATCCCTAACCTCAACCCCTTGAGATAGGACTTCTCCTTCTCTTCTTGCTCCCTCTTACTTCATGCTTAACTCTTAATCAAGAGCTTGGACTTTGCCTCACTTACAAGATGCCTACAACACTTACTCAAGTGTTTAGGACTTCCCTCAATGTGTTTACAAAGTAAGAAAATAATGCTATGAAAAATAGCTAAAAATTACAATGAAAATTTTCTATTCTAGCCTAACTTTGAAATAATTTGCTAGAACTTTGAATGATCTTTTGAGAGCTTTTTGAACACTTAAAAATGTTAGAAATTAGATGGGAAGAAGTGTCTTTGATGTTCTTCAAGTGGGGGTATTTATAGGAAGAGAGAACCCTTCAAATGGTGAAAAAAAGGGTCAAAAATTGGCCTTCCCGAAGCCCCTGCGACGCAGCCCACGACAGCCGCGACTGTCGCATGCTAGCATCGCAGGGCTAGCCCTGCGCGCGCAGCGCCTGTGTGCGGCGCTGCCCCGGGCGGCGCTGTCTGCCCCTTGTCGGCTTGATTTGACATCTTCTTTCGTTTGCTTGCCGTTTCTTCGTTTTAACACGGTTTTCTTCGCCCTTTTTTGCGTTGGTTCACCCGTGAACTTTTCTCTTCATTTTCTAGCTAAGAAACACCATGGGTCCCACCTAGGGACATGTTCGGGACTCGTTTTTCTTCTTTCTTCATTTGCTTGCCGTTTCTTCGTTTTAGCTTATTTTTCATCGCCGTTTTTTGCGTCGGTTCTTCCGTAAACATTTCCTTACATTTTATCACTTAGAAGAACCGTTAAATTAATTATTATATTTGTTAACTCATCAATCAAAATAAGAATTAAGACCAACCGGGTTTAACAGATTTCATTTTATAATATGGGGTAAATAGTTGAGCAGGAGAGAGTGAGATCATGTTTTTGATGATGATAATTTTTGTACTTTGAACTCCTTCTTCTTCAATAGAATCTCTCCCTCCCTTCTATCTTTTTCTGCCATTTCTTCTGATATTCTCCCATTACTTCTGCTTCTCCCTAATTTATAATTTTAGATTGGAATTTTGGATCTATGATCTTGACATAATGACAATAATGGATATGCTAACAAGAATGTTAATAATTTGTATAATGGCAACAATGTCAATAACAGACATAACATTATTATCGGTACTAGATCAATTGTTTCAAAATATTACCACTCTAGCTATGCTAGCGATTTTAACATTGGATTCTCGATCCTGTTTTATCTGTTTCAGAATAACACCACTCTAGGTATGTCAATGGTCCCGATGTCAGATTCCAAATCCTTCAGCACTCCCAATTTCAATTTTAGATAATGTTTTATTTATTACAAATATGTATTGTCTAAACATCCTTCATTGTTAGACATATATTCAGTAAATATATTGTTCACCGATATAAAAGAATGTAATAACAAGAAGTAAAAAGTATCAGATACTTACACCATTACCTCCCACAGATTGTGTTCTCTTCAACTCAATGCTTCTCATTTTTTCCAAGAAATTTTATCTCGACACCCATGTAAAAAGATGCAACAAGAAATGCAACAAAAGTTAAAATATACAAAATCAAAAATGTTTCCAAAAGGTTTTTTTTTTTTTTCTCTTTTACGTCAATTTCAATAAACTTTTTAATTGTTTTGAGAGCTGCCTCCGAAGCATTCTCCTTATACAGTTTGAACATTAACAATCATGTAGATGGTTGAATCAGTAATTTGGAAGCGGTTCGAAAACTAGGGCCTTCCTAGATGCAGGTTATAGGGTGATGGCTCATTAATGCTAACAAAGTTTAATGTTTCTCTATGTCGGTGATTACCAGAAACTAAATTAACGGGATAATCAATCGTCCCGAAAACTGTACCTGAAGGGAGAATCATTTCCTAGTGCAAACGACTTCATTCTTCAACAAATTTCTTTGATTGCAAAGACAATTTGATGAACAGATAATCAAATCGTCCCCCCCAGAGACGGCACTAGTTGATGAAACACGATTTTCTCTTAGGAACATTGAATCTCTCAATCCCAGAAAACGCCTCACTGGATTCGGTAATGACCCTGAAGATGCGAAACTATCCCCCTGTACCACTCCGATGCTCAAATCAGTAAGAGATATAACAACAATATAAGAATCAAGTGTATAGTATTGACTTAGAATTGCATAATGTCTAAAGTAGAAATTACGTACCTTAATCTGATGTGACTGATAAGTTTATATAGACTGTTGTTGAGATTTGTTCATTGGATTGTCTTTGTAATCATTATCGAATGTTTAATTGCTTTGTAACCGCCGTTGGGTTTAGGACAGTGTAATGCCTATTAGGATTTAGTACTGGTGTAACGACTATCGACTTAAATGCTCTCGTAACAGACATGCAATATTTACTCCTTTTGTCTTACTACACCATATGACCATTCCCATTATTTAAGAATATTTATGTTCCCTTTTAACCATGTGATTAGACTCGGTAACTAATGTCCCATTAACTTCACATGTTGATCCAATTGTTATGACTTCCAAGTCTTGTGAGCACTAGCTAATGACGAGTACCCCCGGTAAGCTTGTTGATACCGCCTAAGGACTGTTATGTCCGGCTCTCGTCATTAATACTTAGTGCGATTCCTTCCAACTTTATAATAGTAATAAGAGACCTGCCATTTTTTGCATTACCGGCTCAAGACATTTAAATTCATATTAATGCTATCTCTCATTTTATTTGGGTTCCATGATTCTAGTTTAATTCATACTGGTTTCCTCTTTCATTAACTCTAATACACTAATGATCTCAGCATTATTCTATTAATATTTACTTATTATCCTCACAAATTCCACTACACATTTATATTCATCTCATCTTTGGCTTCTTATAAGCATCTGAATCCGTTACGATCTACTTGACTACTTTCTGTGGGATCCGATAAAGTTACGAGACCCGGCATTTATTATTCTGCTATCACTTAATGGGCTTTTCTATACTATTAAGTCAAACCCAATAATTTACTCATTTTGAACACGACATAGATACTTCCTCTGTTCCATTAGAAGAGTAACAAAGCGAACTCTTTTAATAGACGAAGGTTCTAATGGAACGGAAGGAGTTCCATCATATTAAGCCCCTTGAATTCAATAATGTGTAGCTTCATATGGTTTCTTTTATTGGAATTGTTATTCGCAGTAACCGTTTTACTATTCGCAGTAACATTCCCCTGTGAAAAGTCTAAATTGCCCCTTAGGTTTTTAAAAAAATAAAAGAAATCCTTTTCACTCTAATTATGGCCGATAATAACGAGGACAATCCATATTACATGGTAAGTAAACAATCTATATATTTTTTTTATCCATATTACACGGTAAGTAAACAATTTATACATTTTTTTTTTACGTAAAATTGGTTTTTTAACGGAAAAAAAATAATCTATACATTATTCATGTTCTTTTCTTCTCTTCTCAAATTTTAACATTTCTAATGTGGTATCAAAGACAACTTAATCCAATTACAGCTTTCGTGGATCCAACCCCGCGGTGAGTTGGCGGGGTTCGGGGCAGCGGCCCGAAAAATTTTTTTTGAGAAAAAATTACCGCCGGGGTTGGGCGGTATTTTGACCTATTTTGCATCAAAATACCGCCGGGAGATGGCGGCATTTTGCCATCGCCCGGCGGTATTTTGGAAGAAAAGTTTTTTGCCAAAATACCGCCCAAAGTGGGCGGTATTTTTAACAATTACTATTTGCAGTAACCAAATTACTATTTTTTATTTTTTTAATTAAAGGGCAAAATAGATTATTCACAATAAAATATTACTGTAAATATTAATTTGGTTACTGCAAATAGTATGCTTATTTTATTTGTTTGGTAGGGTACAACTAAAAATCATAGGGTACTAGTGGTGGTATGTCTCATCTAATCACCACTTTATTGAATTCTGTTCTTTCTCCCTAAAGGCAATGGAACCTACCAAGTAACCTCCCAACCCAACAATAAATACCTTCAACTTTTTTGGTTAATTAAGGATTCGTGGGGCCCACACCCTTTTTCTTCTTTATGTGATCTTGTTTTGGAGGGACATGAAAAAGGGCGTCGCTTCCATTTTTGAGCAGCGCAGTAAAAAAAGCAACCCCGGCCCAAAACAAAATTTCATTGCATGATCATGTTTCTGTGTGTGCCCATCGGAATATTTCATAATTATCATCAACTTTTTGTGTAAATTCAGGATTAGAAAAAGAAATATATTCATTTGTCATCACCAACGGATGTGCCCTTTTTTGGGATTTGTCATAATTATCATCTTTTATTAATATATGTGCGTGTGTGGGGTTTTTTTGTTGTTGTTGTTGTTGTTGTTTATTTGGTGCATGGTGAATACGACCAAAAGAAATTAGGGAGAATTACATTTAGCCCTTAATGTTTAGATATAGTTACGAAATGACCTCTATCTTTTTGGGAGAATGTATTGCATTTACTCCCCCCTCAAGGTTCGGTTAAATTACTAATATGTTATTGTAGTTTTAAAAATTACAAATACATATTTCTGATTTAGTAATATCATAAAATTGATTTCTGTTAGCATTGACTGAGGACAAAGTACAAATTTTCACGAATAATTTCAGGATCGATTTGGTAAGAATTTAACTCGAGCTCATTTATTTAATAGATAAATAAACATAAACATAATTTTATACTCAAAATTTTGAAAAAAAAAATAGCAATTTTAAATTGTGATTTAATGTTATCCAAAGATAATAGAATGGTCAAAAAATTCAAAAAGAATTGGGCGTCTTTCAAAAAATAAACAAAAAGTTACCTTGATGGTCATACAACTTAATAACCGAGTTAAAATAACAATTAAAAAACTATCAAGAAAACACGCTAATCGATCGTCAATTCGCTCAAGAAAAGCCAAACGTATAGTTATTTTTATCAATAACAAAGAAACCGTTGATCCTAATGCTAAGGATATTAATACTACGGATCAAGCAAATGAGGTAGTTTTGTTCCGCTATTCGCAACAGTTGAATTTCTGTAGAGGAGGAATTAAAGGTTCTATGTGTGCGCAAATTGAACACCAAATCTCGGCTTCACTAGAATCGATATCACCCTTATTATTAGTAAGAAAAATAAACACAAATCAAACAACTTTTTGAAAACTTCATAGTTATATTTGTAATTTTAAAAAATCACAAGGATTGATTAGTAATTTGACCAAACTTTGGGGGAGGTAAATGTAATTCTCCTTTTCCTTCTTTTTTTATTTTTTGCAAATTTACAAAATACTCTTAATTTAAAATGTTATTGAATAAGATCTGAAATCTATTACAATGTATATGTCTCACAGACAGTTTTGTACAAAGTTTAGTTTCTAATTTTTACACTCCACAATATTTGTTTCGTAATATAAACTAATTAAGAGGGAGTGCAAATGTAATTATTTGAAAAACAGAATTTATTTTGTAATCATACGAAAATTTCATGGAGGTGAAGGTAATTGTCATTCTCCCAAGAAACTAACACAAGAAGAAGAAGAAGAAAAGTGTAGAGCTTCCATGCATGTCGGATATGGGAGTTAAAAATAAAAAAGAGAGAGAGAGAGAGAGAGAGAGAGAGAGAGAGAGAGAGAGAGAGAGAGAAATCATCTCTCTACCTCCTTCTCTTTTTTTTAAAAAAAATTAATTTTTTAATTTTTTAATTTTTTAATTTTTTTTTAATTTTTAAAATCCAATAGGAGAAAAGTTAGAAAATTATTCTATACCTTAAGCCATGTGTTGAAATGGTGATCCAAGTAATACCACTTTAGTTAAACATGTTGTTGAACCCGAACTGTAAAAGAAGATTAGTGTTTGGGCCGCCGTCCACCGAGACTTCAATGGTCGGCTCTCCTATCATCAGGTCATTTATTCCTTTGATCTTCTGATTCAAGGCATGCGTTAATCTCCACACATGATGTTATGACTTTGCGAAAACTTGATTTTCTTTTGGTAAATAGTGGTCGGGGCTTGTCAATGTGAGTCTGACCCACTTTGTGAGTCTCACCGATCATTCATTAAATAACGGTTGTGTATTCTTTCTCAGTATAAATTGTAATTTTAATGGTAAAGTTATAAATTTTGCTCAATTAAAGTGTGTAAAAAAAGGAATTTTATACTCACTCCGTCTTAATCCAATAGTCCTATTTAAAAAAATATATATATTTTTATAATGAATTTCACCATACAACACTTAAACTAATTAATATCACCATTTATTTTAATATATCTCAACTTTTTAGTGTTGATTAATTTTCGATCATACATAAGAATACTAATTATAGTGTAAATTATTAAGAAAATCGAAACAAAATATTCTATTGGGACAAAAATATTTTTGAAACCGGACTCGCCTATAGTTTGCAAAATCCCGATAGCCCAAAATATCAAATCGATTCTAACTCTGATTCTATCTGATCCTAAAATTTTTTTGTTAAAATGGCCCAAATACGAGTAATTTTTATAATTTATCAGTAATTTTGCACATGCATATTTTGTGTAATATTTTACGATCCGATCCTATCAATTTCGCAAACAATGGACTCGCCCATTGAGTTAGAGTGAGTATGTAATTAAAATGTATAAAATAAATATTGGAAAGTTACACGATTTAATTAAAAAGCTAATTTTGTGAAAATAATCATACAGATATCGAGTTATAATTATTGTATGATGTGGATATAAATATGTTCATGACTGTAGCTTTGACTGCAACTCTCATTATCATTTCTGCCCTTTATTAAAGTAGGCTAGATTAATTAAGCTAAAATTGTCTATTATTCCCCACACAGGAAAAAAAAAAAAAAAAGAATCAGATAAATTAATGTTAAGAATAAGGATCAATTAATAAATACCCATTTTAATTATCAACAATTAATACAATTATTTAATGGAGCTTCCAACTCCCTCCTCAACTTTAATAAAAATTTGATTCACAGCTGCTGCTATTTCATCCGCAGAATTCAATGTGCAATCATCTTCAACCTACAAAAAATCACAAAATAATCATTAAAATCTCATATTAATAACATCAATCACGACTAAATGGATCATATCTCGCCACCGTGTACCGTCGTGGCACATCGATTTATTCGTATTAATAAAATTATGTAAAATTTATAATTAAAAAAAAAGAAGAAAAAAGTGAGATTAATGAACTCACCTTGAGGCTTAAAGAGTAGAGGACAGTTTGATCAGAAGTGGTGACATTGAGATGAAGAATAGTGAGCTTCATTCCTTGTAGCCCAGAAACCAGCTTTATAAGCTGTTTTGGCCTCTTTTTGGATCTTGCTTTCAAGTTGGCATGGCTGCTTTCAACCATCGTCACTTCTATATCCGCCGCAGCCGGCGGCGGCGACTTCTTTCCACCCTTTGACCGGTTAATCATGCCGGCGTACCCATCTCTGGAGCCAGTCACAATAGTACTACTGGAAGAATACTGTGGATAATTCAAGAACTCAGAAAAAGGCGAAGAAGAAGAATCTGAACCGTTGATCGTCGTATGATTTTGGCCATCAAGAAATTGCAGTTGTTGCTCGAGTTCTTTCACATAATTGATTGCGCCACCAACTATCGATGCTTGATCGCCCTTAAAAAATATAATTGCATTTTTAGTTCTCAATGAAAAGTTATTTAAATAATATAAATCACTAAATTAGTCCTTTAATTTGAGTCGTTATCTCATTTTGGTTTGTGTTTTTTTCTTCACCCTTGTTTCCCTAATAACTAAACCTATGATGTCAGGTTACAAGGCTAACGATTCCCATCTCGTTTTCGTTCTTTCATTTTTTGTAAAAAATATTAAGTTTTATTCATTAAATACTAAAATAGCTTTAAAATCAAATTTCTATAAAATATGAGCTAATTCGACTAGCACACAAACTATTTCAGACTAAGTTAAAGAACCTCTCAATTTTCATTTGATTCCTCTTCCAATGTGTGTGAATCTCAAATGTAGTCTGTTCAGATGTTATTGAAATTTGAGTTTCAAACAATTTCAAAACCATTTTTTAGGATGAAAATGAATCTTTTGTAAATTAAGGGACCAAAGTAGACAATAACTCAAACTAAGAGACCAATGGATAAAAAGGAAAGGAGGAGACCTTTTGAGCGTAGCCGGAGGGCATTAGGCCGCGGAGGACGGAAAGATAATCGTTCATTTGTCTCCGGCGATTTCTTTCCACGGCAATGTGAGCCATTCTCTGGCGTTCAATCTCCTCGTTGTTCTTTCTAGGCCTCGCGCGACGTCGTTTGGACCGCGCTGCAGCGTCGCCGTCGTTGACCACGCCGGAGAAATTACCCCCCGCCGCCTCTTGCTCAAGGAAAATTTCATGGCTCGGAAGACGGAAATCCAGTTCTTGGCCGGAAATTTGGAGGTCGGAGGACCCGTTTGGAGTGCTACTCCATTGCTGGGAGGGAGAAGAATTTTCTTGAAGAACATTGTCAAATTTTGTGGCTAGATCATCAAAATCGCAGCCCTCCGGCCAGTAGGGGGCGGCGCCGCCGCCTAACAAAGTATTGTAAGGGTCTTTGTTGTAGTAGAAAAGATCTTGCTGATAGACCACAGTTTCTAGTGCCATTTTTGTGCCCAATGAATTATTGGTGTTTTTCTAAAGCCAGCAAATGGTTGTTGTGTATGAATATGAGAATGATAGAGCAATTCTACCTAAAGGATAAAGCATTGAGGCCTTTGGTTCTTCTTTCTTGAATAGGTAGTTTAGTACTAGTATCGCTTTTATAGGCAAGACCCAAATGGGTCATGTCACACTCCAAATAATTCATGTGTCCACAATAAATTCCCTATTAAATTTTGGTCCAATTTCCTAGTAACTAACCATTATTATTTTTCGGAATTGTTATTTGCAGAAATCAATTTACTATTTGCAGTAACATTTTACTTTAAAATATCTAAAATATTCCTTAGGTTTTTTAAAAAATAAAAGAAATCATTTTCACTCTAATTATAGCCGATAGTCACGAGGACAATTTATATTACACGGTAAGTAAACAATCTATACATTTTTCTTTACGTAAAATTGGTTTTTTAACCAAAAATTTTTTTTTTTTTATACATTATTCATGTTCTTTTCTTCTCTTCTCAAATTCTAATATTTCTAACGTGGTATCAAAGGCAATTTAATCCAATTACAGCTTTCGCGGATCCAACTCCTAGGTGAGTTGGCGGGGTTCGGGGCAGCGGGTCGAAAATTTTTTTTAGAAGAAAATACCGCCCAGTTTGGCGGTATTTTGACCCAAAATATCGCCCATCCCCGGCGGTATTTTGGAATAAAATACCGGCCATCTCAAAATACCGCCAGTCAAAATACCGCCGGGGAGGGGTGGTATTTTGGGTCAAAAATTGCATCAAAATATCGCCCGGCGGTATTTTCTTGGCGATATTTTGGAAGAAAATACCGCCCGGGCGGTATTTTGATCCACAGTTGGGCGGTATTTTCTTCCAAAATACCCCCCAAAGTGGAAGGTATTTTCAACAATGTCACTGCAAATGGGGGGCGGGATTTTGGAAAAATGGGGTTTTTTTTTTAGCTAAAGGGCAAAATAGACTATTCACAATAAAATATTACTGCAAATAGTAATTTGGTTACTGCAAATAGTATGCCCCTTATTTTTTAGTTGGTACTATAGGCTGCATGACGGTTTTTGCTAAATGTAGAACGAAGAGGTCATAGCTCTTATACTCATAATTTTGGATACAATTATTTTAGGGTTAGAATCGGGATCGTAGAATCAGATTATAGGATCAAAAAATAGTTTCAATTGCATAATTAATTTTAAAAATGACCATGTGAATCATTACTAACTCAAGTGGTAAACAATTGATGCACACAGACCTTGATGTTAATGGTTCGATTCGCATCTCTAGAAAAATTTACAAATTTTAAAGCGAACTAATGCTTGGACCTAGGTGGCATGGTCTGCAACATACCGGTGTATATCTGGTGTGCAAAAAGCAGTTCTCCAAATAAGTCGTATGTAAGTGTCTCGAAGTGGGCAAAATTGCATCAAAAAATAAAAAATGTCAATCGCGGCTCGAAAGAAGGAAGGAGATTATACAAGAAAAGATTAATTTGGCCATAATAGGATTCAAACCCAGGCGCGTAAGTGGATAGACTCTTGCACTGTTTGAGTTGCTACCAAGCTAACTACTATAATGCACAAAAAGTTAGACTTATTTAATATACACGTAAATGTGGCTCAAGATTAATATTTCTAGACTCGCAAATTCTAACCGAGTCTAGCATAAAATATGATCGCAACAGTGTTGGGATCGATTTTTCATTGGTCCGACTCGTAGAATCGGATAATTCAACGAGTCAAAAAACGAGTTTAACACCATAGGAGATATAGTATATTATCCTTTTATTACAAAATATCCCCTATAAAATACCCTTTCCCCCTTTAACTTCACACTTCACTCCCCCCACCCCCTTCACCCTTTTCTGAACACCCACTAGTACAAAAATGCTCAAAAGAGTCGCCCCTTTGGAGGCGGGTGTTTCCAAAGGGGCCTGCACAGCCTTTGGAGATGCACCCACCTCCAATAGTTCAACATTGGAGGCGGGTGCCGCCTCCAAAGAGCTAACATGCACCCGCCTCCAATAGCTAACTAATTGGAGGCGGCTCATGTTGCACCCGCCTCCAATTAGTTAGCTATTGAAGGCGGGTGCAACTCCAAATCTCTTTGAAGGCCGAAAAAGGCTTTGCACCCGCCTCCAATATCGTGTTTAGTGGAGGCGGGTGCATTTTTGCAAATTTTAATGAATATTGTTTCGAAAATTTTCTTTGTTTTGGACTGTTGAAAGTTGAAAATAAATTTGAAAATAATTCACTAGGATAATTTTGAGTGTTGAAAATAATTTTTAAAAAAAACACTAAATTACTAGGTAATAAAAACTACAAGTTTTAGAAAAAAAAATATAAATATATAATTTTGATTTTAACTTTATATACATGAGTATATGTAGCCTAGTGGTAAATTTAATGTGCAACAGTCAAGTGATTTTGTCGACGCGAGTTCGATTGCTACCGAAACCATAAATTGAAGAATGAAAAATTAAATTTTTTATTGAGAGAATATTGAAGGCAGGTGTAATGGACACCCACCTCCAATAACAATTTATTGGAACGGTTATTGGAGTGCCTCCAATAACCATTACTGGAGGCGTTATTGGAGGCGGGTGCAACATGCACCCGACTCCAATAACCCCTCACAAGGAAGGCGGGTGCGGGCCCCTCCTTTTGGAGGCGCCTGCACTGGAGGCGGGTGCACAGCTCCTAATGCTCTTAGGACCCGCCTCCCCTAACCTTTTTTAGTGTAGTGACCGCTCGTCAGACATCACCTTTTAAGGGTAATTTTTTTCTCTTTACTTTAGGAGCGGTCTCCCCTTCTACTCCTAGTGCCATCGTCATTGGCAGCTGGCCTTTCTGGCCATGCATTGACACAAATATATATATATATATATATATATATTATTTCTTTACTTATACTGACGACAACCTAAACAAAGATGAAACTCCCCAAAGGGGGTTCAATTTTTATTTTTTTGGGGCCGGGGGGTTTTGGGGGAAGGGGGGGGGGGGGGGTAAGCAACACATAGGCGTATTTGCGCCTAGGACCAGCTGTGGCCGCATCTAGATGGTGGCAAGCGGTCACCACCCAGTTCCGGCCAGCCGCTGTTGGCGGTAGCATTGAGAGGGGAGACCCCTCCTAAGTAAAACAAAAAAAATTTATCTTTAGAAGGTGGCAGCCGATAAGTGGCGTTGGCTTCTAGAAGAGAGTGGAGGGGAATGGGGGAGAGAATTTGCAAACCGAAAGGGATATGAGGAATTTTATAAGGGGAGGGATATTTTGGTACTACAAGGGTAAAATACTATCTTTCTGTCATGCGTTTAGTAAAAATCATCCTGTGTTTAACACCTTTTTTTTTTTTTTTTTTCATATATTCTTGAGTTCGGAACTCATATCTACATTCCAATTCTACTTCCTTGTTTCACAGTAAGTGTCATTTTAAAGATTTTTATTTGCTACAAAATAGAACTTTATCCCCATTTCACAATAACTTGGATCTCATGCGTATGACAGTTTAATGGTGCGCATATTGAATTTTGACTCTAAAGTATCGCAATTATGTTAAAACAACAAGTATTGTGTTTATGTAAAAAAAACAAATATTGTGTGTTTTCAAAATACGTGTATCGTTTATAGGTTCAAATATTGAATTTGGCCTATGAAATATCGTGTTTATGTTAATATAATAAGTACTAACAACACACTATCGAGTTCAGTTTTTGATGTATCACGGTTATATTAAAACAACAAATATTAAAGAAAAAAATGCATATCAAAATTAGTTGTTAAAATATAATCCGTTGAACCGTCGGATGGATAGACACGAGACTTCCTTAATAACATCTTCTTTCCAAATTTACCCTCCCCACCTCTAATTTACTTACATCATTAAATATTTAGCATTAATTCTCTAACATAATCAATGGTTCCAGTCCCATGAAAATTATTACTAAGAAGGATGATCAACACTTAAAAACTGTAATTTGTATTGTTTATTAGAAATATTAATTAACGGTTTAACGAGGGAATCCTCTATTTTTGACTACCGTATTAGAAAAATCAATCGTGGTCTGTGTTGGATATGGGAAAGATGCCTAAGTCAGGACCGGCCGAAGTTAGCCAAGGCCGACGTCAACAAAGGAATTTTGGGCTGCAAGCTGGTGATATCATTGTGACGGCCTAGTACTGACACTAAATATGTGAGGAGGCAACATATGTCAGACCATAATAGATTTATCACACAGATCGAGAAGACGGTTATCTTTGGATCAAAACGGTCCTACCCACATGGAGGATGCCACGTCACTAGCTGACGTGGCACACAATTCACTTTACGCCTATAAATACTCTATCCAAGATCATTTGAAAGGTATTGAATTCCTGATTAGTCTTGCATACATTTAGCTATTCTATTCCAACTTAAGTTTTGGAGTAGAATAGGAGAGTTAGTCCCAAAAGCAGGTTCGCGAACTGAAAGACGAAGTCAGCTGAGCTCAGCGCAAATCAGGGATTCAACAGTTTGCTTGTTTTATTACTTTGTACTAAAAAGTAAGAGCAAACCATGAATTATTTAATTTGTAAACAGAGTAAGACATAATTAAAGGATAAAGGATTTAAACTATTCTTGAATAGCCAAAAAAAAAAAAAAAAAAAATACTGGCCAAAAAAACAAAAAAAAAAAAACTATTCTATTCTTGAATAAAGTAAAACTGACACCGCTACTTTCAGATAATTTAATCAACTCAACTAATTATCAGGTCCGACTATATTCCCTTCACAGAACAATTCAACTATGGAACAATGACCTATGTAATTGTATTAGTAATCCACCATAGGCCATTATCAGTGACTGAATGGTTCCATAATGATCTTAGTAAAAAATTGGGACATTCACTATCATTCCTATAAATTATATTTTTGCTTAAAACTCATTGAAGGAATACAATTCGTTTAACTAATTAATGTATGAGATTCCCGAAAAATGGGACTTTGGGAAAAATATTTGACATATGGTAATTTTGTGTTTCCATATTATACTCCATCCGTTACATTAGAATGGTTCACTTTGAAAAATACTTTTTGTTCCAATAGAAAGTCCACTTTCAAATTTTTTGTTCCAACACTCCATGCCACTATAATCATGTTTGGTCTACAAACTTATACTTAATAAGTAAAGATATGTATGGAATAAAGGGAGTCAAACTAGCTATTTTAAGTGTTGTATATTGGCATCCATAATAAATTGTACATTAGTCAAAGTGAACCATTCTAATGGAACGGAAAGAGTACACACTATCAACTGAAATATTTATTGCTCACTGAAACATAAAAAGTTTCCACGCATAGTGGCATGGAGTGCCCTCTCTTGAGGACCAAGTTGAACGTAGATGGCTCCTCACGGGGAAATCAGGGGCCCTCGGGTGGGGGTTTTGTTCTGAGAAACTCGACGGGATATGTGGTTTTTGCGGTCAGTTATTTCCATGGCCATCTTACAAGTTTGCAAGTAGAGGCGGCTACTTTTCTTTTTTTAGGGGGGCCTTCTGGCCTGTCAGTAGCGAAATATTCAATCTCTCATGGTGAGACTGCTTCTCAAACTCTTTTGAATGCCCTTTCCAAAGGGATATGGTTTTGGTGAATTTCATCGGCAGTGAAGCATATCGTCTACTTGCGGAATTCGTTCACACGGTTTTCTATCACACATATCTTTTTTTTTTTGGGGGGGGGGGGGGGGGGGGGGTGGGTGTTGGTAATGGGGTTGCTGACATTTTGCCTAAATTGGCGAGTGACTCTCACGATTCTAGCATGTACGACCATACCACTG
Organism: Leptodermis oblonga; assembly: GCA_016801395.1. Taxonomy (NCBI): domain Eukaryota; kingdom Viridiplantae; phylum Streptophyta; class Magnoliopsida; order Gentianales; family Rubiaceae; genus Leptodermis; species Leptodermis oblonga. Next base: position 11,041,646 of record CM028755.1, read on the forward strand.
CCTACTCGGCATCAGGGTCAAATTATTTTGGATGCACGTAGTTTTCTTATCTTTACAATCTGGTTCCTCTATTTTCATTGTATGTAGTTTCATTCTTATTCCTCGTTTGCATATGCATTATTTATATTCCTAAGGTAAGAATCCTTACTTCTTCCTTGGTTTTATTATTCGGTATTTACACTGTTTTATTAATAAAAGGTCCCAAAACCCCCTTCCCCCAAACCACTTAATTGGCTCTTACTTAAAATAAAGAAAAATTAATAATTTAAAATGTGAAAAAGATAGACTAGTCCCGCAGCTAGTATGAGCAATAAAACTCTTTCTCTAAAACAAAAGGAGTATAATAAATTTTAATTAAGAACCAAATATTTTAATTCCAGCTATCAAATATGAAAATGCATAATATGATTAATATTATTGGACAACAAATGCACCTTAAGGCTTTTCCTAATATTGATTTTGATTTTTGAAAAATCCAAAATATCTTTGAAAATTCAATTAAGGCGAAATATAAGTTTGATTGTTAATATCTAACTGTCGGACTAGCTATACTTACTAGCTAAACTAAATAAACGTATTTTTTCTTAATACTTCTTTTTAAATATAATTGCGATACTTTAGCAGTTAAATTCAATATTTTAAAACTTCTTGTTTTAAGTAATGAAATATGAGTTTTATAGTCTGTAATTCAGAAATTTTTGTTTAACGATTGCAGAAATTCAGAAATTATTTTGTAGTCTGTAATTGTTACCTAGGCAATGTTCTACTCATTCCTATTGCACCAATGATGCCTGACTGTTACCTTTCTTTATTTAGAAAGATGTTTATAAATTTTTATGTTGGAATATTTTTCAAAATAATGATAAAGTTTGATATTATTATTTCGTAGAAATAAATTACACATGACTGGACTTTAATTTTGTAAATATTCGCTTTAAGGAAATTTATGGTTTTCCTTTTTCAATATGGCGGAAAAACATTGTTATTGTACAATTTAAGTGAAATATTTTGGAATCAAATAAATATTAATTGCTACCGACTTATTATAAAGTTCATTTTGATTTTAGAATATCCCTTTTATGAAAGGTTCTATTTTTGTCACAAAACAATAAATTATAGGCTAAAATCACGCTATAACCTTTGTGGTCCAAGTTTATTTTGCCAAACATTTAGGATAAAAGTGAAATTAATGCTATAAAAAGTTATTTATTTTTTATGGAACTAAATTTAGTAAGTTACTTTAGAAACAAATCGGGAAACTAATTTAAAATGCAAAATTTAGGCTTAACTACATTAAAACCTCCTATGTTATTAGTCATTTACGTTTTGTCCTATGATATTAAAATAGACACTTTACTCCATTTGACTAAGGCCCTGTTTCATAACACTGCTTAATGTTTAAAATTATTTGATTAAGAGATAATAACTTTTAGTGTGTTTAATAATAAAAATTCAAATCTCTTAATCGTTTCCTTTAGAAAATTTAAGTGATAGAATTCAACTTATTACTTATCTCTTAATGCTCCACGTAACAATTCTTTAAATAATTCATATTTGATTTCCAAAAAAATACCTATTTTATTTTATTTTATTCACATTGATTTAACTATAAATATTTATTTTTGAATAAATTTTTTTTTTCTTCTTTAGCATACCACGTATTTTAAACTTTTTCATCATTATATTGTCAAATTAAATTTGATTTTCTTATTATTGTATTTTGGTATAAAAGTTTATTTAATAAATTATATCATTTACCTGTTTTTATAAATCTCAATTGTACGATATGTTTTATATTACTTATATATATTAATTATATATGAGTTGTATTGTAAAAATTTTTAATTTCTTCTAGACTGCAACAGTTGATCCTTTTTTTATTTTTAGGAATTTTAATAATGTAATAAATTATTATCTTTTCGTATTTTAAATATTCAATTTAATGTGTTTTATCTTATTTTGTTCCTTATATTTTCATTAATCATAATTTATATTTTATTATAAAATTTGATATTTTGCACATATAAATATAAAAAAATTTAACTTAAGAGTAAAATGGTACATTTTCAAATTTCAGTATTAAGATCAGCATATTTATCAAACAAGATTTGAGTTATTAAACATTATGATTTAGAGGTTCGAAAAATATATTTTAGGGCAAACACCTCAAAACCCCCTCTGTGGTTTGCGAAAGCTACACCTAACCCCCTTGTGAAAAATAAAACTATAGATGACCCCCCTATGATTTTCCGAAGTTTGTAAAGCGACGGAAATGACTAAAACTAACGGCGAGTTGGTGAATTGACCAATTTACCCTCACATTAACCCTCGAATTACGCATATTACCAAAAAGCAAAAGTTTTTTCAAAATCCATTCATTTCTTCATCTTCCGTAGTCGAAGATGAAGATCAAGAAAACGGGGACGAAAAGAAGATGTCGATGACCAAGAAGATGAGAAGATGTTGACGACGATGCGACAACAGAGAAGATGACGACGGCAAAGCTCGGTTCGGAGATTCCAAAGTCCGAAAGTGCAGAACCTTTCCGGCGTTTCCAAACCGGAAATTGCAGAACAAAGGTTCTGCAATTTCCGGCGTTTCCAAAACTGGAAATTGAAGAACCAACGTTCTGCAATTTTCTGCGAATTCGGAGGTTGTACCATTTATGTTGTTGTGTTGTACCATTTATGTTGTTGGGTTGTACCATTTATGTTGTTGGGTTATATCGTTTATGCTTTTGAGGAGAAAGGCAGAGTGCCATTGCGAGCTTCAATAGGCGTATGGAAGGCTTCCCTCTTTATTATAGGTATGGAATTTAGTAAAACCATATGAAAAAACATAACAATTTGTAGTTGTTTCCTAGATTACTACTTATGGAATTGACAGGGAAGATGCATGAATGCATGAACATCGGCTCTGTAAAAACATACTCCCTCCTCCTTCACCTATGTGCTCGTTACAATGAGATACCCCTACAAGAACGTGCAGAGGACAACGGTGGCTGTGGCAGAATGCCGTGAAACTGAGGGTGATGGCATCGAGGCAATGGCTTAAATGTACCTAAATACAAAGACAAGGTTCTGCAATTTTTCGAAAACTGGAAATTGCAGAACAAAGGCTCTGCAATTTTTGGCGAATCCAAAGCCGGAAATTGCAGAGCCAAGGTTCTGCAATTTCTGGCGTTTCCAAAACCGGAAATTGCATAACTAAAATTCTGCAATTTCCTGTGAATCCAAAGCTGTTCTTGATTCCAAAGACGTGCCATCATCTTCTTCAGATGGAATCGTTGTCTTCGTCTTCAGCCGTTCTTCGAGTTGTCGTCGCGTTCGAAGCTTTCATTTGCGGGCTCGTGGCCTGAATGTGATTAAATATGAAGATGATGGTGATAGGGGAATTTTGGTCACATACCCTATTACTTTGGCATCAACCTGTCAAGAGACGCCCATGATGCACACGCGCCGTTAGTTTTAGGCACTTCCGTCACTTTACGGACTTTGAAAAATCATAGGGGGGTCATCTATAGCTTTATTTTTCACAGGGGGTTATGTGTAATTTTTGCAAACCACAGGAGAGTTTTGAGGTGTTTGCCTTATATTTTAACATTAAGATGCTAAGTATTTAATAATTCAGCATTAAACATTCAAAGATAAGCATTAATTTTTATCAAACATGCCCTACTAGTCAAAGAGAAAAAGGTACTAAATCGACAAAATAACCATGACAATTAACTATTGGTAAATTGTTCATGTCAGATATAAGTGTAATTTTGGAGCTAACAAAAAATCATAACAATTTTTGTCATTTCAATACTTTTTCCTTTTTGACCATTAATCACAAAGGGTAAATTGTATATTTTAATATGATAGGGCACCAAAAGGACTTGACAAATAAGAGGGTTTAATGTAATTAACCTAAACTTTAAGGACTGAATTTTGTTCTTACCTAATCACTTGGAATCAAAAGTAACAAAGTATTTTTCTTTTCAGAAAATCTGATACCTAATATAATAAGAGGTAAAGTACAAATTTTTTCTTTTCAGAAAACTTGTAGCATAACAAAAGAAGTATGTCCTACAATTGCCCAAAATGAAAAAAAATAAAAGTATCTTAAAAAAAAAATAAAAAGGAAAGAAGAAAAAAATCTGCTACAAATACATACTAAAACGTACAACAAATCTCCTAAAAGGCAGGGGTTTCAAAATTTCCTTTTCTCATTTTAATAAGTAATTTAGCGAAATCTTGAGTGTAGTGAGTAGTTTTCTAACTTATTTATCTCCCCCCATGCGGGATCAAATCACCTGTGCTAGTGTGCCATATTCAGACATGCCACAGGTTTAGAATTCAGGGGTAGTAAAAAAATTGGGTTAAAATTTTTAACCCTCACATAATGTTTTAGTGGCATATAACACATTAGTACAAGTGATTTGAGCCAATCCTCTCCAAGCTCCCACTTTGATGTAATACTCAAACAACAAAATATTATCTTAAGTTAATGCAAATAAAAAAAATTAAAAGATGCTGTGATGACTTCATTTTTGTTTTGATTCTACTTCGAGAATGTAAAAATAATTTTAAGTTTTTTAAAATATAAAATGTAAAATATTAAAAAACTTATTTGTTAAATAGGAAAAAAAACATAATAGTCCGTGGATAAAAATTACTACATGAGTGGGGTTTAGAAAAGGGTTCCATCTTTAAGGTTTAATGTACGTAATTTTACCTTACAAATACAAAAAAAATATTGTATATCATATAGCGACAAATTTTATCGCTACATCATACCATCTTATTTATTTATAAAATAAGAAATAGGATGAAACTAAAATAGTGAATTAAAAATTAAAAATTAATGTAAAAATATTTGTATATATTAACTATTAATTTATCCATAGTCATAAGTCTAATAAAAATTACTATTGAAACTTAAGCTCATTATTTTAGAGATAATTAAGCTTATATATTTGTCTTCAACATCTAAAATTAGATCAAAACAAAGAAAAAAACACTCAACCAATATAGTGGGGGACAAAAACAAAACACTTTATTCAATAATACGTACGGTGGGCAGATGTATATTTATATTAATTAATATAAAACAGCAATTATTGGAAACCCCGTGTATCATGTGAGTAATATTCAAAAATATGAAGGACGTGTCACGTATTGTACAAAAATAAACATTCCATTCTAAAAAGGCAAGGCCTAATTACTTTTGGGTATTATTTGTCATATCCGTACCACCTGGTGCAGTGCAGAATAAAAGGCGTTTTAGAATTTTTCAAATAGATTAAGAATCCGTTTAAATGACAAAAGTAATCTTTAACTATAGTAATTTAATACTAATATTATAGGAATCTAGTCTTGGAGTTGTACTCCAATTAATACTACTTTCCCCGTCCCATTCAAAGAGTCCACTTTAAAAAATATATCTCTTATTATAGATTGTGAGGCACAACAATTAAAATAATTTAGCACCATAATTTTGACTTATATCCATACTTTATAAGTAAGCGTTAATTCTGAACCACATATTATTATATAAGTAAGGTATGTAATGTAAATAAATTCAAAATGAACTCTTTGAATGAGACAATTTTTTTTTTAAAATTATAAAAGTTAACTCTTTGAATGGAATGAAGGGAGTACTAGGTTATTTAAGATAATCACTAACTTTTGGATAAATAAGTTAACACAGTATAACTTGGAAAAATAATTATGTTTTTTGCTAAAACGCCATTTGTTTAGAAGATTATTATTACTTCGAAAGTGACTTTTATTTTGGATGGAAGAGAGTATTAATTATACAACTATTTCTAAGTTACAAAATAAAAATTTAAACAAAACTCTCTAAATACTACTCCCTCCGATCCAAAATAAGTGTCATTTTAGATGTTTTTAGACAAATTAAGAATCCATTACAAATTCATTTAAATGACAAATAACCCCCTAGTTGTTGTAATATGATACTACAAGGAGTCTAGAAGTTGTAATCTAATTGTACTAATATTTAATATTTAAGATAATCACAAACTCTAAAAAGATAAATTAAGACAAGGGCAAATTAGGAAAAAATTTATGTTTTTTCTAAAACGTCACTTATTCTACTTCCTCTAAAATGACACTTATTTTGGATAAAAGGGAGTATATAAAACGGATGAAATATTTGATATTTCAATTGTTCAGCGTTCTAAAAGGCTTATTACTTTCTCGTTTAATGGCTTTTCACATGTCTTCAATTAATTACTAGTGTTTAAACCATCAATTAATTAGCAACAAACTTTATTTTAAACTATTTTACTTTTTTTACTCTCACTGATGTAATAATGTGTGTCATTTATTAACTCATTACTCATACTTAAAATGTAAAGATATTAGTAGAACAAATGGTGATAAATTAGTTATTTTGGGTGTTGTAATTTAAAATCTATAATAAATTATACTTTGTCAAAATCGAACTCTTCTATTAAAATAATAAAGAGAATATTATAAATTTCCTCTTTCTAATGAGATTTCTCTCCACTCTCTATTCTTCCATTTTCTCCTCTCATCTTTCTAAAGGGAGCACAAGGGAAAGTGATTTTATTATTTAGTAATAATATTTATGTCAATTATTTCATCATAATTTTTCATAATAACTGATATGGTAATAATCACATCTCCCAAATTTTATTATGGGAAAAAGTACTAGTATAATATAACTGGTTACAAAATTTGGTCTGATAATCGCCCCATTTAATTTTCTGACTTCTCTAACCGTCGCCAATTTTTTGACTTTTTCGCACTTAAATTTTCATTAAACTACATCCAAAGGCAGAAAATAAGCGCGGCTAATTGACCGAATTGTAATAGTGGTCTTAAGCACAAAGAGTGTAACTAATCTACCTAATCATAAATTTATACGAATTTAAGTTTATATAAATCTAAATGTACGTAGTTGAATAAGGAAAACCATTATTGCACTTGATAAACCTCGTACTAGCATACTTAGTTCGGGTGTGTCACTAATCTCTGTTTCTCTTGAAAGTGAACTTTAAGTAGCCTTCTTAACCACTACTGGGTCGATGAGATTGACGTTGAGTAATTGATACCTTAGTGACTTATTTTATTAATATTGAAAGTTCAAAGTTATTATCATAAGATCTCAGGAACCTTTTTTTTTTTTTTTTTATAAAAAAAAACTCAGTACTGAGTTGGAATGAATTTCACAAATTATAATATGAGACTGAGCTTTGTTAAGATCCTTTTTGTCAAATATCTCATCAAACATACACTACTATGGAACAGCTTATTTGTAGCGTCTATTTAGCGACGAGTACTAACAATAATTTCCAATACTCACTAATTGGAGGTGGTTTTTTAAGAAGCGCCTCCAATAAGAAAGTATTGGAGACGTTCTTAGTAATTGCTTCCAATATGTGAGTATTGGTTTACAACCGCCTTCAATAAGTGAGTATTGGAGGCGCTTGTTAATTACCGCCCCCAATACATGAGTATTGGAGACAGTTATTAATAACCACCTCCAATACATGAGCAGGGTTTCCGAATTTCCACATCGATTGTGAGCATGCGGGGTTTCTCAATTCTCCCTTATAAAAGTTGCAGAAGGAGACGCTTTTTTCAACCGCAACCAATATGCAGGCTACCCGCAACACCGGCATGGGCAACGCTTGCTAATTTCCTAAAACCGCCTCCAGTAGCCTCAAATAACCGTCTCCAATCACCTTTCTGTAGTAGTGATATTAATTCGGTTATGCCCCGATATGAATTTTGAATTATTTTTTACTAATAAGTACCCCCTCCGTCCCCACTTAAAAAGTCCATTTTAAAAAATGTACAACTTATTATAAGTTATGAGGTACAACACTTAAAATAAGTAATTTGACACCATATTTTCCACTTACATCCTTTCTTTACAAGTAAGGGTTTTTTTTTTTTTTTTTTTTTTTTTTTTGAGGCATACAAGTAAGGGTTAATTGTATACCACTCAAATAGTCCCTGATTTAATTACTTCCTCCGTCTCACTCAAATAGTCCAATTTAAAAAAATATTATTATCTCATTAAAGAGTTCATTTTGAATTTATATACATTACATACACTTATTAATATAATAATATGTAGTCCACAAGTAACCATTACTTAGTAAGGATATAAGTTGAAATTATAATGCAAAATTACTTAACATTTTATGTGTTATACTTCACAATTCACGTACAATTTTTAAAGTGGACTTTTTCAGTGAGACGGAGAAAGTATTATTATCAGTACATTAAACTGATTTGGTCAAAATTTTCACTTGTCTCGGTCAATTGAAAAAAGGGAGGATTACATTTACCTCCCTTAAAGTTTGGTCAAATTACAAATAAGTCCACGTGGTTATGGAAATTACAAATACCTCCACGTGATTTGGTTATAATTACAAAATCAATCACTGTTAATTATGGTTAAGAACAAACACAAATTTTTTCACTAAAATTAAGGATCGACCTGGTAAAAAAGTTCAGTTCGAGTTTATTTATTCAATAAATAAACAAACATTAGCGTAATTTTACGATATATTTAATAAATGATCAGAGTTTGAACATTCTAAATCTTAACGCAGTTCAACTCGATATCACCCTTACCGTTTGTGAAAAATAACCACAAAACGAAAAAAAGAAATTGAGTAGTTTAAGGGGGTATTTTTAATTTCAAAGCCGTAGAAATTTACTTGTAATTTGACCAAATTTCGAGGAGGTAAATGTACTCCGTCCTTGAAAAAATGAACAGAATTAATATAATTTCATCAGAAGGACATTGATAATATTTCAAATTTTAAACGCAATGATAATTTTCTCAAATTCAAAGAAGGTTTATACAATTAACTCTAATTTAATTCAATGCATCATAATTATAAAAAATAACGATACAATGCTATTTATTAAATTAGTACCTCTAATTATCAAGATCATCTAAATGAATTTTTGTGGCCCATATATTAGTGTAGCATACTTTTCATTCCCCCAACTAACATATTTATGTCATCAATGTAAAGGCCAGACTTTATGAAATCGCTTTGTGGTTGAAATTTAATTATAATTTAGAAATATATTGTTCATGGAATAATGAAAAATCTCGGTCAAGTCGGTACTGGATACTCCAAACTCAGGAGGAAACTGGTGAGATTCGCCCATAAAACTGGTATATATATAACATTTATAAGATATTTCCTCCCTACGTCCCAAAATAAGTGTCCAATACATTATAATTCAATGGAGCGATGAATGAGACACTCTCTTGTCAAATGGACAGACCATTTAACATGTGATATACTTAACTTATAAAATTGGTAGGCGTGTTTTTTTTTTTTTTTTCTTTCTTTTCATATATACTTGTTATTTTAGTTTAGCCATGATACATTAAAGACTACACGCGCGAGTTAGAGGTTATATGAAGTAACACGATACCTTAACAGTAACTCATAACTGCGATACATTTAATGTATACACAATATACATCAACGGCTATAAGTGATACACGATACATCACAGGCCAAAATCAATACGCGTGTTTTTATAATATATACACTATACTTTTGAGCCTATACTCAATGCACACACGGTCAAACAGTCTAACCCGTCATATATAAGTTTTTTAGCGTTAAATTGTGTAATTTTATGAAATAAATATATTACAGGAATCTACTGTACAAGAAATATGGCTAAAGCACACGCACTTAATAGGGTAAATCATTTGCTCGTTTCCAAATTTGAGCTATTGTTTCGTTTTAGTCCCTCTATGTGAAAAAATCTCAATTTTCAATAATTTCAAAATAGTTTTCAAATTGTCCAAAGAGAGCGCAGTCGAGTTGTTACCGACTAATTATACATGCATAGTGATAATCTGTTTCAAACCAAGGAGGAAAGAAGTTATTTAACATTTCTTTCCTTCATTTGTTGCTCCTATTAACATGCCTGAGTTTTATGTGCTATCTAAAAATAATTCAAATATTGTCAAAATTTTAAATTTAAAATCAAGAATTATTATTGAACTTAGTGACGATAATAATACATTTTCAAATTGTGGAAGAAAGTAAGGCAACATACAAAGTGAAGGGATGAAGTGATTCAACATATTCAATAACATTTAGCCATATATGAAGTAGGATCTATTTTGTAAGTAGTTTATGATATAGAAAAATTGCATTTTTGGTCCCTTTTGTTAGGATCTGTTACACTTTTGGTATCTTATGTTTGATTATTGCAAAAATAGTCCTTTATGTTTGTATGTTGTTGCAGCTTTAGTTCACGTGTCTTTGCCAGTTTTAACCAGTAAAAGTGGAGGATAACTGTTTCTGGGGCTCTTTTGAAGGGAAAAAAAAGTTGGGGCTTTTTCGTGATTTCTATATTCTTTAGTGGCCCCATGTAATAATTTTTACCCATTTCGATAATAAAAGAGACGAGCCGAAATTGTTGAGAATGAGCCAACTGATGTGTAGTTTGGCACCTCTAAAAAATGGGTAAATTTTATTATAAGGAGCAGAATATAGAAATCATGAAAAAATCCCAATTTTTTTTACCCCTTCAAAAGAGACCCTAGAAACCATGGAGGAGGATGCTTAAAATTGGCTATAATAAGTCACATGGACCTAAACTGCCACAACGTGCAAGCGTAAAAGACTATTTTTGCAATAATGAAATGTAAATGGCCAAAAGTGCAACAAATCCAAATAAAATAGACAAAAATTGCGATTTTTTCTTTATAATATTGTTGTTGAGATTTGGTCAGTTGCCCCATGTTGAGGATACCAGCAAAAAATTTGTCCAATTACTTTAAGAAAAATATTGTTGTATTCAATGACTACAAAAAAAGCCATCTTGAAATTTTTATTGACCAGGAAGCTGCTAATTATGAAGCCTAGATAGGCCTTTATTAACTTGTTCCAACAAATAAAATTTTTATATAATTAATTAATGTACTAATTGCCTGCTCTTAATTTGTTCGTAATTACTGTGTTTTTGTCAAGTAGTAGGGGAAATTACAGTGCGTATTAATTACTGCACGTTAAAGGACTGATATAACACCATTTTAATGCATAAAACATACAGCCTTTCGGTGATGGAACTCTCTCACAGTGCCGTTGGTCGACTTAATTAATTCAGATCGAGGAGTATCATGTCCGATCGTGTCACGGTCTGACGAGACGTGTGATAATTTAATAGTTAAGTTCGATAAGCGTGTTTATCTACGTTCATGCCAGCATAGTTCCCAGCTTCATCTTCAATAAGTCGCTCTAGTCGGCGGCTAAAGTTTTCTTTTTGTTTAAATCTCAAATGCTTGTGTGTTGACATAGCGATAATACATTAATCATATGCTAAACTTTATCTATCAAATGCTAAACTTAGTACGTCATAAGTTAAAGTTGATACGCAATAGTTCAGCACTTCAAAATCATAAACGTGATACATTAGCTGTTAAAGTTGATACACCAGATATTAGGGTAGTCCCCCAAATATTTTAGGGGCCCTATGCAAATTATAAAGGTGGAGTTTTCTATACTACGTGTTGGATATTTGACTTGTTTATTATTATTGTTGTTGTTTTATTAACATGCGATTTTTTTAACAGGTGATACATTTTTAAATAAGCAATACTTGAACCCTATAATCGATTATTTCACCACAAGATTTTTTTATAAAATTTTTAGAAACAGGTGATACATCGACAAATAAACTCAATACATTTTTTTTCACGCGATACGTCAACCCTAAAATTGATACTTTTTTCCCCACTACAAGCGATATATATTTATTTTGTACAGACCGACGATACATTAGCAACAAAACTCGATACATAAGATGCATGCTATAAGTGATACACTATGTAAGGCTATATATGCAACACTTTATAATATACATACGAAACTTTTGAGGTTATACTCAATACTCGCGTCTTAAAAAGAAAAGTATCGTATGTTTCTAAAACTTTCCAAAAAAATGCGCGTTGGACCATCTGCAATGTATGATATACAAGTTTTTGCAATATTAAAATTCGGCGCTTAAAATAAAAATATGTATAGTTGATGAAGTTAAACTTTGATAATTTCATAAATTTAATGTGGAATTATAAATGTTGGAACAAAAAATAAATTTTTTTTACCTATAAAATATTTTTTAAAAAAAAATTGGGGGCCCTCAAAACTTGAAGGCCATGTGCAATTGCTCCTTTTGCACAGGGCCAAGGCCGGCCATGCCAGATACAATATGTTATAGCTAGACTAAATTTGATATGCTTATTTTCATAACATATGTGTAATACTTCAGATGAGCAAGATACAAATTTTTTTTTTTTTTTTTTTGCGATTAATTAATTGTCATGATAAATCATGCTCAAAATTTCCTTAAATAACTACTACCAACAATTTTTATACAACAAAGTATTACTCCTTTCATCCTATTAAAAGAATATAATGGTACAATTATTTTTAAATTACAACAACTCAAAATAAGACTTTTTCTGTGAGACGGGGAGGAAATACATTTTTCATTTTATTTTGTTGTGTGTGGAAATTATTTCATCATCATGACAAGGATTGGTTTATCTTTACAATAGAATTTAAGGGCTTCACAATGCATGCATCTTATCCACATACCATAGTATAAAAAACGTTTACACATTAATGATAGATTAATAAGTGAGGCCGCTGGAGCTCTAATGGCCATTTTTTCAACTGTTGTGAGTGTTCCCGACCTATTATGACATCATGCTGGCGTGCCCTAGTATGTCACACAAAGCGTTTTCTAATAAATGCTATGTTGTGAGTGTATGATTTATATATAGTTCATCCGTTCCATTAAAATAGTTTTCAGTTTGAACAATGTATAATTTTTTATTAATTGTAAGATACAATGCTTTAAATAAGTAATTTGATATCATTTGTTTGACTAATACATTTAGTTTTCAAACGTAGATTAACGGTGAATCATACATAATTATATTAGTAAGGGTACAAATTGTGAATAAATTAAAATTTGATTATTCTAAAGGAACAAAAATATATTTTAAAACTTGACTCCTTTAATAAAAAAAATGGGAGTATAATTCTTGTGTAGTAATGGGTTCAAACGTGAGTTGTATTTACTATTTCGTGGTTATACTTAAAAAATAAAAAATAAAACACAATTTAAGCCATTTATTAAAGTTAATATTCTCTCCTTTACATTAACAAAGTTCAGTTTCAATTTTTTTTTTTCCAGTTCCAATAGAAGATTGTTGTTTTTATTGTTTTACTTTTCATATCTTACTAATATAATTAATTATCTGTGCTTTATTTTAATTGTTGCACATTAAAATTCATAAGATATTGTACATTTTTAAAAATAAATTCTTCTGATGGAATGCAAAAATATATTCTTTATATAATATAATTGTAAATTTCAATAAAAATGGGTGATTAAATCGCCTATCCCTATTAAATAAAACTTCCGATCGTATTTTTCGTGCATTAAACTTTTGTTGCTGATCTAACTTATCCATCATCAACTCATCGGATTTGATGCATAACACGAAAAGGACTCCTAATAATATTGCTTTGCTTGGATAACTTTTTTCCGTTTGGGGTTTCTCTATATGTTCATTCATTTTGAAGGACTTTTTCAAAAAAATAAACTCCAGTATATATTTCGAAAAATATTGGAATTGTGAAAATGTGAATAATAAAAAATTGTACTGAAAATAATGATATTTTATTATAATATATATAGATATATATATTTAAACAGGAATATAAATGGGTCTAATTTGTGAATTCTCTCTATCTCTCTCCCTTTTCCCAAGTAAATTACATTTATTCCTCTTGAAATTTTGTGAAACTACCAACGGCCCTCTAAACTACCATTTTTTTCAAAAAATAGTTATTAAAATGTGTATTATAGAGTGTTACACTAAAGTGTAATAGGAGATCCAAAGCCTGAAATCCCTGATAAAGGGAAGCAACATTAATTTTTCAAAACTTCAAAACTCGTGATCCGATAGTTTTTACAAAACATCGATGGGTTAAAAAGAAGAAAAGATTACTTGTTGGATAAAAGATACTTCTTCCGTCCCATTAGAATAATTCAATTTAAAGGTACACCTTATGACACATAAATATGCGTATATTTAGATTTTTCTAATGGAAATACCAAAATTTGCAAAGGAAAATTTATAACTTAAACATAGAATTAAATAAGTTGGGTACTTAATTGGTTATTCATTGGTTCCCATTTAAAGTGATTGATTCATGCATGACTATGGTTTTAAGAATAATAATTTCATATTCAAAAACTTAGGAATTGAGAGTTATTCTATGTTACTGTTATAAATTAAATTACGCTCTCCTCTCTCATTTCGAAAATTATTAGATGTATCCGTTGCATACTTAAAAGTAGCGTAGTAAACTTATCATAAACTAGCAACTCGGATATATATTAATTCATAAACTTCCTATATGTACATCATTTTTCTCTAAAAATAACCCTATATTCAATCCCCAGAATGTATCTGATTGCATTATTTTACGTTTTTTTTTTCCTGTTCTTTCTTCAATTTTATCTCGTCCAATCGGTGAACCAAGCAGCCCTAATTATTAGTTCATATGAAGCCGCCAAAAAGGCGACTGTCGTCTTTCTTTGGTAGTAAGTCCAAGTCGTGCAAGCTATGTATATTATATAGCATCAATATTGGTGCATGAATGCTTGTAACATCCATCTATACATATATATTTATTGCATTGGCAGTAGAAATATTTGGAGCATAGCATAATAATAATAATAATGATTTAATAAATGATCATTTAAGGCATTTTGATTTTTATTTTGAGATCAATATTACGTTCTGGAATTCAGACTAAGACAACTCCAGAAGGATTGAAATTGATTGATTTTTAATGTTGTTCGTACGTACGCCCGGCAACAACATTAATATATTTAAATACATATATATGGAGAGTGATGTTGACGATGAATTTATTACAGTGTTTTTATTTTTTTGAAAATTAAAATTCCTATTGGCGTTTGAAAATCATCATCAAACGATTCACAGAAGAACAAATGTTCAGTATAACTGATTACAAAATATTTAATTTCATAATTATCATATCTAAACCACAATAGTGTACTTATCTAAACATAGTACAATCATAAAACTCGCAATTGCATCGAACAAATCTCACACCAATGATCATAGATCTGCTAATAATTACCAATGAAATGTTCAAAACTACATTTTCAACCGGGTCTTCATATACCATGGCCGTAAATAGAATCACCATAGGCAAGAAAAAATCACCATAGATATGAGAAAAATATCATAAACAGGGAGAACAACATTATAAATGTGAAGAAAACACCCTCATAAACCTTCGAATAGGAAGCCTAAAATTTAAAGTTAAAGAAAATTAAATAAAAGATAACATAAACGAGAACGGTTTCTTTCATCCTCCCGTGAAAAAATGATGAATTTGTTAGGGTTTGGAGATGGACAGGGAGAGGGGCAATTTATTACAGTATTTATGGTTCTACAACTTTTTTTTCTTAGCGATACATTGTGGAAATCCAGTGCAATGGTTTTGGTGTTAATTATTTGTGATTTGAACCTTTGTTAATTAGGATTACTTTCTTAATTGCTTGATTGTAGGGAATTTCCGTTTCAGATGTTACATGCATTCACTTAGGTTTGTAAACAACCCGAGTTTCCCCATGCCAACTCGATTAGTTAAAGTTAAGCTCAAGTCAAGATATGAACAACTCAATTCGACTCGACTCGTTTACACCTTTTCATGTAGTAAGGCAGTAGGGTAGACATAATTTGGAGAAAAGTTTTATTGTTTTTTACACTAAAATAGTACTCGACTCGACTCGTTCGACACAAGTTTTTGCTACACAAACACATTATTTATTTATTAAAAAAAAATGTATTGAATTCAATCTAAAAAATATCACCTAGATTTTGTATTGAGTAACACATATAACTTAGTAACTGATGTATTGTTGTTTCTATTAAAAAAAATATTGCATGTCGAAGAAAAGTAGCGGAAAAAAAAAATCAATTATAAGAATTGATGTTTTGCATTTTTTAAAAATTATTGCACGTTTCTTAAAAAGACAAAAGTATCGGTTATAGCTTGTGATGTATCAAGTTTAGTTACTAATGTATTGCATGTTTCTTAAAAAAAAAAAAAAGTATTTCATGTCATGAAAAAACAAGTATCGATGATAATGATAGCATTATCGACAGTTTGAAAAAGTATCACATGTAAAAAAAAAGTGGTTATCGCCCTATATAATACTTCCCCGGTGACAGTTAACCTGTTGTATTTTAAAAGCACATAGTTATCCCCTGTATTTATGTACCAAAAAGACTATAAATAATGTGTTTAAACTTATATGTATAAAATACTAAAATTAACGATAATATTTTACATCAATAATTTGTTTCTCATTAACCCAATATACAATTTTATCTCCTTTTTTTTTCTTTCTCAAAATAATATCCAACAAAAAAAATCATTATTGTCACATTTAATTTTGGTTTTTCATACCCAAATAACATTAAACAAATTAATGATGTCACACGTTAGGGTTAATTTTGATATTCACATATTTTAAGATTAATATTTATTATTTATTGTCTTTTCTTTTAAATGACAATTTCATCCATAAATATTGGGATGTAACTGTTTATTTTTAAAATACAAAGGGTTAACTATCACTCACTAAGAGTATTATTTAGAGCGATAACTACCAATTACCCAAAAAGTATGGCATGTTTCAACAATTTTTTAAAAAGTGTATGCACATATGCATGTAGTGGAATCTCATATCAGGAGCTACATCCATCTTATATAGGAAACTCCCTATTACATTATAAGAGTGTCTCCAACCATTCTTATCCGTCTGATAGGAAACTTCAGTACAAAAATGTATAGTATTTTTAGATGCTGATAGTTCCATTATATATATATATCAGACCCTACTGTAATTGGTCTTAATAGATAATAAATGTCACAATGACCCTCTTAATTAAAAGAAAAACACTCCAACCATAACCTTATTTTTTCACTTTTAAAAGAATATTCAATATAGATTTTTCATTACATTTCATATTATGTTCACATTTATTATTTGTATATACTTTTTTTTTTTTTCAAAATAAACCTCAATATTGATTTAATTTTAAAGTGTTGGTGTGAATATGCGTGTGTGCTTTCCAGTTATAATATTTAAAATTTATAATAATTTAATATTTCGTTTTCCATATTAGATTGTTTTATTTAATTAGTGCTGATTATGTCTCTTTTAAATTTAATTAGCATTTTAATTAGAAGTACTATTGGTCATGGTAGATTAAAAATATACTAATTTTGAGTATCAATTATTAAAAAGTAAAAACATGGTTGATGAAAAAGAGGCGAAAAATGAGCTAAAGAAATCAAGGGTCAAACTGCAATTTACATAACTAATACAAGATGAAGCAGAGGTTGGAACAAATTTTGAAGCAGAGGCTCAGGCTCTTCTATTGGATTTACGAAAATGTCAAAGAGGTCGGGATTGCAAAAGGTGGATATTGAATAGACTCTCTCATCTTGGTGAATATGGTTCCACGAATTTTCAAAATTCCATGTAGAAGGACAGATTGTTTTAGACATATTTGGGATATCATAGAACTTACCTCCTGGTCACTACGACACATTTTCAAAGAGGCAAACTCAGTGGTGGATGCTCTGACAAAATAGGCAAGTTCGAATGGGATCTCCTCAACATATTAGGCCATGCGACTTCCCTGCTTGATTAGAGGTTTAATTTGACTAGATTGGGAGGGTGTTCTCCATCTTAGACTAGTTAAAGATCCATTAGAATATGTGTTCATATTATATATCACGCATCATATTTCTTCTTGTATTGTGTACATCAAAATAAGGCTCGTTATGTCTCCCTGACTTTCTAGCTAATACAAGATGAATTTACTAATAGCGAAAGTGCTGCGCAACGCCAAAAGATAGCGGTAGGATGGCGCAGGGTTGCAGCAAATTAATTCCCCATGCAATGTATGGTAGTCAGAATCCTCCGGTTCGATCCCACAATCTTTACGATTTTACGATCCAAATTTATTAAAACGGTCCCAATTCTACAACCATTCCTATCGTAACTGTAAGTATATTTATAAATGTATTGTGAAATTTATCGAAATGATAAGAGATATTTGCGTCGAAAAATAATATCTATCAATATATGAATAATTAATCTAGTCAAAATAAAATTTTACTGACTTTAAACCACAAATAAATTAATTGAACTAAATTATCCTCGGGTGCGCGGTAATAATTTAAGTATTAATAAAATTATATAAAAACTTATAAATACGATAAATTTTAGAGAAAAAAAAAATACTAGTGAAGTATATAAATTTATTAATATCCACATATATAACTGAACAATTTATTTTGAATGACTAATAAATCACAATTGTTTCATTTTTTTAGTAGAATCTACTATTCTACGATCTGACCTACAGATCTCGATCCGCCACCTAAAATCGGTCTCATGTGAGATATCAATCCTGATTACCGCACCTTTGCCCATGCCCCATTCTCTTACTTAATGCCAATTTGGCGTATTAAATTAGCACAAACGGGCCTGTTCTTTTTGTTTCGTTTTGAAAACGGCTTTGGTTTCAACAGTAAATTTAATATATTTTAATCATATTCCATCATTTTCAATACAATTTTTTACTATTCAGCATCTACTTTTTACATTTTCAATACATTTTTTATATTATAAAACTATTTTTCAAAACTAATTTTCAAAATCGTTTTCAAAACGTTCAAAAAGAACATGCCCATGCATGATATGTTTATATAAATTTGAGCCCCTAAAATTTTAAGTGTCTTACCTTATACGTCAATTTCGGGATTTATTTGAACGTTTATCTCACATCATCTCACTCAAAACCAATACTTCTACTAAAGAACTCTCTCCTAAATTCTTTTTGAGAAGGAAAAAAGAAAAAAAAAAAAAACCATCCATAATAACCGAAAGAAATTAAACATGGGTGGTTTCTATTAATTTGAACCAAAAAATGTCGCATCTTCTTTTTTTTTTTTTTTTTTTGTCGAAAACTTTTGGGGCGTCTCATCATGTGCTGTAGCAACGTAAGTAAAAGTAATGATTTCGAGTATAGCCCATAGTCTCAAGGTCCATTGTCTTTCCACCTTTTTGACTAAAAATGTGTGTAGAATAGCCGATAGAGCTTCTTATCAAGCAACAAATTTTCATTTGGCTTCGTCCAATATTCACATGTCCAACATATATAGTAATATGTTGAGATAATAAATCTTTCATCCCTAAACTTGGCATTATGTCGTAGTTTCATCCCGAACTTGCAATTGTTTCTTTTCAGTTGTCAAATTTGAGTTTTCTATCCTCATATAGTCTATCAAACAAATTTCAACAAAAACCATCCAAAGTAGGCCAATTTGGGATTTCTCATTTATCTTTTTTTTTTCCTTGCAATTTTGTCACTATCTGCATAGTTTTCTTAAATTTTAATAGTCTGGGGCTCTGTTCATGCGTTGGGTTAATTTTGGTCAAAATTTGAGCAATGAGCTACATGAGGATGGAAAATTAAAGTTTGGGAGATAAAGAGAAACAATTTTAAGTTTGGGGATGAAAGTGCCATATGAGACCCAATTTGAAAACTAGCAGAGTCATTATCTCTAACATAATCTATGTTTTTAACTTACCCCAAAAGCTTTGAGAAAATTCATTTTTTTAAGAAAATAAAATTTAGAGGGTAATTAAGTTTAAAAAACCACATTTTGAAGGTTTGTTCGAATGAGCAAAGTGTTTTGACATTTGAAAAATTACCAAATGAACAATGTAGCTAGGGTCTATTTAAAAAATAAACTTTGAAATTTGAGAGTTTATTTTGTAATTTTTGAGACCTTAGGGTAATATTATTAGATATAAGGTTTATTTAGTAATTTTTAGGGGAATTTTTGAAACTTTATGGATAATTTTTATTATTATCCAAAAATTAAAGAAAGAAGTCTACCTATGTTAATTAAGTTTTTTGGTTGTTAGATAAATGATCGAGAAAAAAGAAGAAAAAAGGTTTAATATAGGCCAGCACTGATTTCCTAATTAGTAATTACGTACTATTGAATTTTAATGAATTTGTACTTCATCCATCTGACACTCTCAAAAATTTGTAAAAGTAGTCTTTTAAAGGGAAGTAAAGTCCATTATGTTTGTCCAACAACGATTGACAAAAGATTAGAAGACAACTAGTACAACCGATTACAATAGAGACATTTAATCTACCAAATTGTAAGTTTATACATAATATCTAGATATTAACATTGTAGAATTTTATAACTTATTATTGTGCTGAACAAATTTCGTACCAACGGCTACAGATCTGTCACTGATTACAGATGAAAATGCCGAGATTGAAATCTCAACTGTGTCCTCATACATCATAACTAGGAATGAAATAGATAAAAATAATTTATTTGAATTACTCCAACAAGAAAGACTAAAATTTAAAACTAAGTAAAATAAAAGTAAAATTGTTTCCCACATTCTTCTTTCAAAGGAGGATAAGAGAAGAAGAGAAGTAGTTAGGGTTTGAGAGGAGGCAAGTGCTGCGTTAATTAATTATGTTCCTCTTATTTTTGTTTATTAGACTAAAATTGCCAAAACCTGAAGAAAAAAAAAAAGTCTATTTGATTAATCAATTTTGAAAGAATGTACGCTGCATTTGCTTCTATTGCAAAGTAAATAATAATAATAAAATAAAAGAAAATTATAAACTAAAATTACAATTTTCTAATTTTAAATTCTCTAAAATTCTATCATTGAGGAACGCCTTTGAGTGATTTTATATGGTGTGTGAAATAGTTAAATTTGGAGTTGTGTAACGAAGGAAGTAATATTTATATAGTAAAATATTAAAAAAAATTTAGTGGAACTAATCATCTTTATGCCCTAATTCATGAATTTGAGTCCACATTATCTCGGCTCACAGATTTGGGGATAGTGAAATCCAGGGCCAAAAGTCACATTCAACTTTTGTTTGATTGATTAGATCGGAAATATAAATTAAGAACTGGTTATGTTTATCATGCAAAAACTTGTATCTGATGCATCTGACGAATTGACCACCATGCGCATCAAATTTACCTTCTAAAGTATTGGGATTGTGTTATAAAAACATGTGTATGAAATTTATAACTACTGATGTATTACGGTTATGAATTTAGCGGCTGAACTATCTCACTTCAAGTTTAGTTTATATATGATGAATCGATCCCATACTAAATTTAACATCTAGTGAATTGAGTTTAGCTCAGTGTATATTATGGTTATGTTGAAATACAAATATTGCATATAATAAAGAAAATATGCATATTAAATTTCGCCTATTGTACATTGAATCGCCAAATCATGATATGCCAGAGACTCCCTCAATCCTAATTTTCTTCTCTAATTTTATGGAATTTTATATCCACAAAACGATCCATCAATTAATTTATTCTTGGTAGTGATTGAGTATCTAGCTTTTGTGACATGATATTTGTAAAGAAAAAAGGGAAAATAGGATAAAGTTAAACAACTTTCCAGTTTTTTATTATACAGTAGTGTTCGGAGTCTTTTATTTATATTCTTTCCCTTCGGTGTCGTATATAAAGAATAATATTTTGAGTTGTACCTTTAAAGTTATAGAATTCTTTTTTAATAGGACTTAGAATACCGTGTATGAAAGTTATAATTTTTTTTATGAGTAATAAAATATAATATTAAAAATTAGTAATTTGATATTATTTTGCTATCTATTTGTTTACTTTTAACTATGAGTTAATTTTCAACCATATACAATTATATTGATAAATGTATAGAAGGTAAAAGATTAAAAACATGACTATTTTATTGGAATTTTTTTTTTTTTTTTGTAAAAAAGTATTTTTCCTTGAAAGTTTAGAGCATCATGACCCATTAGAACCTAAATCAATATCTAAAAAGATTATGAAAATGTAAAAATGTATATTAATAAATAATAAAGGTTATATTAGAAATAATGAAAAATAATTACTTCATCTGTTTTATTAGAAGAGTACACTTTGACCAATATATAATTTATCATGAATGTCAAGGTACAATACCCAAAATTGCTAATTTGACACCATTTGTTCCATTCATACCCTTACTTTTTAAGTATGAGTTAATTGTTTACCATACATGATAGTAAGGGCATGAGAAGTAAAAATTTTTAAAAGTGAAATTCTTTATTGAAACAAAAGATATTTTTTAAAATAGACTTTCTTATAGAACATATGACCTATATATAATATATTAAATTTATTGTAAAAAAAAAAAAAAAACCAAAATCAGTGAAAACGAACATGTCCTCAATTTTTATTTATTTATTTATTTATTGAATATCCATGTCCTAAATTCAATTCAACTATGGAATAGTAGAATTCTCCCAAATTCCCAATCTCGCCCACATTAATTCATTATGAATGAACCTATGTACGTGCATGCACGTGTCGCCCTTCTAGAAAGTATTCCATTCCATTAAAATAGTCTATTTTAAAAATATTTTTGTTTCAATAGAAGAGTTTACCCTCAAATTTTTTTTACTTCTCTTTATCCTTATTAATATAATCATGTGGTCCACAATTAGTCAATACTCAAAAAGTAAGGATATAAATAGAACAAAGGGTGTCAAATTAGATAATTTAGACGTTCTACCTTAGTATTCATAATAAGTTGTACATTAGTGAAAATGGACAATTATAGAGGAACGGAGGGAGGAAAAACCAATGTACCATTGGTTAATTTGAGCACAAATATTCGAACATTTCAGTTATAAGCTACAGGAGATAATTGAGTACTTATAAAGTACATGGAGAAATGATCAATAATGCAAAATTACGTGGGAGAAAAAAAAAAAAAGTATTTCACTTTTAAATGGGTAAATTACATTTACTATTATGATAATTTTACGAAACTAGGTACTATTCATCTTCTTAAGTTCAGAAAAGTATTATCACCCCATTGATTAGACATTAGAATAATAATTAATACCTTAATTTAGTGACTTTGGTCAAATTACCGTCGCTTCCTGTCAAGAAAAAAAATGAATTAAATTGGAAGAGCTTTTTGTTGGTTGAAAAATTTTAACCAGTTAAAATATGACTATTCATATAAGACGACGTAAATATGATATATATGTATATATATTATAATTAGTAGTCTCGTGAAACTTCAATTGGCGTAAATTCCCTTTAGAAATGATGAAACTTTTTGGGAGAATCTAGCTAGAAAATTATGATTAAAAAAGCAAATTGTTTGAAACCTCCTTGAAAAGAAAAAGAAAAAGGAAATTGGATTTGGATTTTAGACGATGTTGGCCAGCTGATTTGATTATGCCCCCATCACGTCGATCTACCACCACCTTAGGGTAGGCACACGTCCGCTCCTTAGTTATATCTACGCCAGCTACTAATGATATTTTTTTGATTATGGAGTCATATCCACCATTATCAATCTATTCTATTATACGGTATTTACACTCGGTTCTTTTTCATGCATTTCCAGTAAAATCACCAATCAAAATTTATTATTTACAAAATGAAAATTTTCAAATAATTATTACACTTTTTTCCCTGTCTCTTAAACAATTTTCCAAAATAATAATTCTCTCCAAAAATGTTCTCTTCCAAACAAAAAAATTTCCCAGTTTGATCTCTAAAAGCAAAGCCTTATTGAAGTAACTTCATTGCTTTACTTATCTGCATACTGTTAAATAATCTACTATTAGAGACTATGTTCATTGACGGTTTACAATTTGATCACAAAACCTCCTGATTTATTTAATTTAAGTAAAAGAAATGGATGGATTAGTCTAAACCAAAACTACATATATAGCATAGAAAACAGGGTTATTAAAATGCAGTCCAACTTTAATATCAAAAAATTAAAATGACCTTACAGCCCTTCTGCAACCAATCAATCCCTATTTCCCTTTTTTTTCGTTTTCCAGTTCCCCCCACCCCCGGCCCCTCTGTTTTTTTCTTTTCTTTTTTTTTTTATAAATACATTTTAAATTAATGGCTTTTTTTAAAATTTATACATTTAGGAATATTTTTTATTTAGGGTTTCTGAATTTTTAGAGTTTATGGCTTATATAATAAAAAATAAGTATTTTATGATAATTAAGTATTTTTACATAAAGTATTTTAACACTAATAACAATTAATTATTTATTTATGTTCGAAATAAAAAATATTCATAAAATCTAAATTAAAATAATAATTAATTTAAAATGTATTTATAATTTAAAAAATTAAAAATGGTAAAAAAACACCCCAGGCCATGGTATGGATCACCCCAGGCCACCTCGGCCTGGGGTATGCATCCCCACCAGGCCACCGCAGCATGGGGTGTTTTTTCTCTCTTTTTTTTAGTTTTTCTTAAAATTTTTTAATTATAAATACATTTTGAATTAGTTTTTTTTTAAATTTTAAATTTAGACATTTATGAATATTTTTTTATTTAGGATTTATCAATTTTTAAAGTTTAGAGTTTATGTAATAGAAAATGAGTATTTTATGATAATTAAGTTTTTTTACATAGTGTATTTAACACTAATAATAATTAATTATTCTTGTTCTAAATAAAAAGTATTCATAAATATCGAAATTTAAAAAATATTAATTTAAAATACATTTATAATTTCAAAAACTGAAAAAAAATAAAGGAATAAAAAAAAAACCCCAGGCCTAAAGGGTTTATGTAAATATTTTTATCTAATAAGAAAATTAAGAAAAAAATCCTTAAATGGGGGGGGGGGGGGGGGAGAGAACTAGAAAAGAGAGAAGAAGAAAAAAAGAAGGAAAATTGGGGTTGTTTGGCTGCAGAGGGGCATTTTGGTCTTTTAATTTTTTAATAATAAATTGGGACTACATTTAGTAAAATATGGGACTGCATTTAACACTTAAATAACCTACGTTAAAAGTTCCATCCTGCGGTTACTAGAAGTCTGAAACTCAGATCAGACCATCTTTTTCTTATAGTATAGAAAGTAAATCTTATATATATTATTTAGTATTCGTAGCCCTTATGGCATGCATGGCTGTTTCCCATGGACCATGCATATTTGCATGGTGTAACTCCGATGAATTAAATTCTGCATGCGACAGAATTTATATTATTATTAGGAATGATACAAAATAGTACTCCCCAATTTTTATTAAAAGAGTCCACTTTGTATTACTGAAAACAATATTAGAAAATGGACTTTTCTAATGAAACAGTGAAAATAATATATTTTCTCTGTTCTACTAAAGACTTTACTTTAATATTGTACATTGCGACTCATAAATAATTACTCCCTCCGTTCCATTAGAATGATCCATTTTGATCAATATACAACTTATTATGAATATCAAGGTACAATAGTTAAAATAGTTTATTTGACACTCTTTATCCCATTTATATTCTTACTTATTAAGTATAGGATAATTGTGAACTACATGTGATCATATTAATAAGGGTAGGAGGCAGTGGTGGAGCCACAACCAAGGTTGGTGGGGAACTCAAATTTTTTTTTTATAGTATAAAATTGTAAAAAATTTGTATTTTGCCCCACCAAAAATTAAAATAATAAAGGTAAATATCTGTAATAAATAATTTTGCCCCACCAGACCTTCGGGACCTAGCTCCGCTACTGGTAGGAGGAATAAAAAAATTTGAAAGTTTAATCCGAATTAGTAAATCGAATCCTGGTCAAAATTCAACGAATCGGCACTTGATATTCAGAGGAATTTTAAAGGTTTTTTGTAATTTACCTTATTGTCAATAGAATAATAACATTACATTGTACTCCGTAATATAATATTATCAGACTAACACTCAAGTAGAACTATTGATTAAACATTTTCAAGCAAATGTTTTACGGGGTAACGTTTCATTTTATCCTCTAATATTTTACCTTAGAGATGAATAAGTTCATAATTTTATTTTGGGTCTAAATAAGTCTACGTATATATTGTGTCTAAATAAGCGCTTAATGTTATCTGTTGTCCAAATAAATCCTCAATATTTACGAAATTGGGTCAAACTAGTTCCTCTCCATGAATTAATTTACATTTACAAACTGGGCCTAATTTATAACTTCGGGAACTTATTCGAACGCAAAGTAATGTCAGGAGCTTATTTAACTCTTGGGTGAAACGTCATTTATTTTTTGTTATGATATTTTGAAAACATATTTTTGTAAAATAATTTTATAATATAAAAATGTTGCATTAAAATTAAGAACAAAAATGACGACAACCAAATATATCCTTTGCACAGGACAGATCGATGCAGATGCATGCACAATCTTTTTCGACGAATAAATAAACGAGATCGATGTTCGTCAAACAACGTCCCTTCCTTTCTTTTTTTTTTTTAATTTTTTTTTCTAAAATTGATACCGACATTAATTTGTGGAGATGACTATTAATGCTTGATTTATAGAAGCAATGATAAGCAATCTTGACATGAAATTTTGTTTGGAGTCAGTGCGAATATTATGATGACAACCAAGAATCATAAACAGAAGATTGTCTGTACGATCGACCCAATAATTAGAGTGAAAACAGGGAGCTAATAGTCTTTAGAGATTGGTGAAAACTGCTTAATTATATTAGGCACTACTAGGGAATCCTATTGTAGAAACCACAGCTCATCTTCAATAGGAATTTGAATTTGACTACAAAGGAAGAAGTAACGAATTTAATGGATCGACACAAAATAACACGTGTAACAAGGCCGTAACCAAGAATTAATTACTATGAGGTCTAATGTATGAACTAAAATTCTTCTAGGCAATCCATATATATATATATATATATAGATAAATAGCGACCCTAATATGCACCAATAATTAAGGTGGATGAGAGTTTTTTTTTCTTTTTTGAACTTTGCGAACTTCGTAAGTTAAATGAATCAACACATATAAATACACGGATGAGGTTACAGTGAATCAATATTGGAACCCATCAATCTCGAATACGACACAAATAGTCACCTCTATTCATCTAAAATGTTAGATAGAAAGTTTTATAGAGAGGGGATAATACGTCGGATCGGAGGAGATCGACCGCTTTCTTACATTTCGTGCTACTTACCTGTTTGATTTGATGAGGGTACTGCATATTTGCCTTTGTTGATTATCTGGTCAGGCATGTTTCTAGGCATGCATGGTCCGTGAACTTTAATTACCTAAGTGAGTGATTCGGACTAATGGTTTCATCATTCATGTTAAAAACTCGTTTTAATCCCTAATGTTTTATTCTATAATTCAATTTATTTTAAATCTAAATAAACCCTAGAAGTTATAAAATATGACCAATTTAACCCTGAAAAGAAGACGGCCCCCCCCTCCTTCTCATCATATTATAGGAGCGCGGATCTGTATAAGGCTCGTACTGCAAAGTAAGCGAAGAATTGGTAAGGACACGAGTTATATAACACTCCTGCAAAAAGAAATTGCCTAGCTAGCTAGCTAAGGCTCCCTTATATATTCACACCGGGCTTTCCTGATGTATCTAATAATCTTGCTTAACTTCTGCCCGCCGCGCGCAGGCGCACTTTTCCTAACTATTGTCGTGTAAGTAAACATTAACAGAGAGGGGTTTATTTGGATAACTTTTGTAAACATTGTAAAACATTAAGGACTTATTTCGATATAACATAAAACGTTAATGGCTAATTTAAATGTAACGTAACTTTAGGGCTTATACCGTTTATTTCGTTTCAGAGTAAAACATTAAGAGTTAATTAAGGTCCAACCTTTGCGCTATTAATTTTAGGTTTTAATTATTGGAACTAGCAATGATTTAATAGAACACGTACGGGCCCTCCTCTTGATCGGCTGGTCATCTGAAAATCAAGTGTTTTTTGAGTAATATACAAAGATTCTACTTCAATAGTTCCCAGAATCATGATGCAGGAAGACTATCTGGATTCTAACAAAGTTCCAAGATCATCATCATTGCATCTTGTTTAAATTAACGATAAATTATATGATTTCGTTAAATTACTTTTTTTTTTCTTTCTATAATTACGGAAGTCTTCCTGAATCGTTTGAAAATATTTTTCAGTAGTAAACGGCCTCTTCATTTTTTGTTTATTTGTTCGACTGATATGATTGGAAAACAACTTTAAAATATGACATATCATATTTAAATATAAATGAATCGATGTGCTATGATTGCACACGATGGCGATGTGTGATTCATATAGCCGACCCCACATAGAGGAACAAAGACTTAGTTGTTGTTGTTCGACTGATATGATTATTTGGTAATTTGTCCAAATTAGGGAAAGAATGATTGATAACTTAGACTAAAATCTTAGGGGAGGTGAATATAATAGAGGAGTTTCCTGTGAGATTGTCTGGCAGGGATACTTATGCCTCTAAAATTAATAAGCATGTTTTCATCAATTAATTTAATGATACATTAGAGGATGAATCAATACACT
Source organism: Leptodermis oblonga (assembly GCA_016801395.1). Taxonomy (NCBI): domain Eukaryota; kingdom Viridiplantae; phylum Streptophyta; class Magnoliopsida; order Gentianales; family Rubiaceae; genus Leptodermis; species Leptodermis oblonga. The sequence continues at coordinate 11,070,199 of CM028755.1, forward strand.
CGTGTTTTTTTTTCTAGTATTTGCAAAACTTTTACCTCTAAAATTGATATGTGCAATACAAGCGATACTTATTTTAACATATTAGCGTTACATAAGCAGTTAAAAGTGACACATCGTAAGCTAAACTCAATACCCGATACGCTAGAGGCTAAAATCAATGTGTGATAGATTAGTGGTTCAACTCACTACACTATATATCAGAGGTTGAAATCAATACATACGTGTATGTTTTTATAACATATAAATAATGTTTTTTAGGCTAGAATTGATACGCACACGGTCAGATAGTCTGCCCATCAAATGCAAGTTTTGGTCAGTATAACATACCCTAAATTAATTAAATTGCTTTGTACCCTGCGGAGAAAAAGGGCATGTTCTTTTTCATTGTTTTGAAAACGATTCTGAAAACAAGTTTTGGAAAATAGTTTTATAATGTAAAAAGTGTATTGAAAATGTAAAAAATAGATGCTGAATAGTAAAAAGTTGTATTAAAAATGATGAAATATGATTAAAATATATTAAATTTACTATTGAAACCAAAACCGTTTTCAAAACAGAACAAAAAGAACAGGCCCTAAAGTAAATAAAGAAAAAGGTAATATTGTTTACATATCGTGTGTGGAAGTTTGTTTTGATTGAAGATTGAAGAAGGAAGAAAAGAATGCTGGAAGTAGGAATTTTCACTTTGGTGTGAATAGAATGGTTGGGTATCTAATCAAAATCTTATTACAACTAATATTGAGTTATGATTGGGAAAAGTAAGCCCAGTAGAGTTTGCCTTTTGCGCTAAACGCATGACGAAAAAATGATAAACGTAGGACAGAAAAATAGTATTTTGCAACCTATGCCTATTTTACCCCTTGTCCTCTAGACCTATCTCAGCCACCACCATAAATGTTTCCTCCCTTTTTCAACCAGCTGATCTTTGCCGGAATTCTTTTGCCACCGTCGACCACCGCCGGTTAAAGGGAAAATTAAACTCTTTTTTGCCTTATTTTTAGATCCCGGAGTGCCCGAGTCCAAGATAGCTTTGATTTGAGCAAAAAAAAAAAAAAATGCCGGTTTTCCTACCACCGGCGCCGGAGAATCAGCGTTTTATTCTGAAACGAAGGCGCCGAAGCGCCGGCTGTCGGAGCAACGAACGCCGGCGCTACAGCGCCTGTGTTTTTGTTTTGATACACAGGCGCTGGAGCGCCGGCGTTGGTGTTTACCAATGCAGGCACTTCAGCGCCTGTGTTTCTCTTTGGAACAGCGCCTTCGTCTCCATTTTCCTTTCTTTTTTTTTTCCGTTACTTTATTTTTTTTCAATTTATATATATTCTGTGGAAGTTAATGTCTAATTAATTTAATTATATTAGTGTAATTAACTAAGATTTATAATTTTACGTTACAACCCTAGTAATTATCATTAGTTATTATTAACTTATTACTAATTTCATTATTAGTTTTTAAATTCTGTTAAAAATTGAGGTTTAATTATGGAATTTAATTAGTTTAATTATGTTAGTGTAATTAACTGCAATTCATATGAAATTTATAACTTTATGTTAGTTTAATTATGTTAGTGTAATTAACTGCAATTCATATGAAATTTATAACTTTATGTTACAATCATAGTAATTATCAGTAGTTATTGTTAACTTGTTACTCTCACTATTAGTTTTTTTTAAATGTTTTTAAAAATTGAGGTTTTAATGATAGTTGGACTGATGAATTGATTATCATTATTAAAATTTTAATTATAGTGATTTTTTAATAATTATATTATGATTGTGATATTTAATTCATGAATGTAAGGGTCTGTTTCAAACACCATTTAATGCTTAAAATTTCAAACACCATTTAATACTTAAAATTATTTGATTAATCAATGATTATTTTTATTGTGTTTGATAACGAAAATTCACACCTCTTAATCGTTTAAGTGCTGTTTATTTTCATTAGAAAAATTTGAGTGATAAAATTTAGTTTATTATTTATTTTTTAATGCTCCACGTAATCATTCTTTAAATAATTCATATTTCATTTTCGAAACCACCCATTTTATTTTATTCATATTGATTTAACTATAAATATTTATTTTTCAATAGATTATCACTATTGAATCCCAGATTAGCGCCGAGCTCAGCTGACATTGTCCCTCGGGCGGTGCACCTGGCTTTAGGACTAACCCCCCTATTTCACTCTAAAACCAAAGTGATAACATAATAGAAAACTATAGAGTAAGACTAATCTAGAATTCAATCATTTTCAAATGATCTAGGGGTCAAGTATTTATAGGCGATGGGCAAAGAGATGTGCCACGTCATCTAATGACGTGGCCACCTCACATGAGAAGATCTACACGGATCCCCTAGTAACCACCTGCTCGATCCCTGTGACGAATCAATGGCATGGCTACACATGTCCCATGGTCATGGGCTCCTTTATTTGTAATGGGCCCGTATGGAGAGTTATTTACGTGATGGCCCAATCGTCACCTACAAACATCAGTATACCTCGGACCTCGTCCGTGCTGGCCTCAACAGTGTATATCCATCTGACACATACCATATATTTTAAACTTTTACATCATAATATTTTCAAACAAATTTTCATTTTTTTTATTATTGTATTTTGGTATTAAAAAATTATTTAATAAATTAGATCATTTACCTATTTTTATAAATGTCATTTGTATGATATGTTTTATATTACTTATATAATTTTATTAATCATATATGAGTTTATTATAAAAATTTTAATTTCTTTTTATATAGCAATGCAATAGTGGATTCGTTTTTCATTTATAGTAATTTTTATAAATTGTAATAAATTATTATCTTTTTGTATTTTAATCTTTCAATTTTATTTTTATTTTTGGTTAATTGCCGATTAAGTGGCTGGGGAGCTTGGGGACCCTTTATTAAAATAAAGCCAAAATGCCGCAAAATTCTAAGGGGGACATAATGACCCTTAACTCTCCTAGGGAGTGTTGAATGAATATAAAATCCTGTGAGTATGGTCAAATTTGCATTTTGTGCCAGTGCATCTGTCACCGCATTTCCTTCACGATAAATGTGTGATACGCTCTTATAGCAATGCTACAAATCTGATATCCTAGCCAAAGTGGCCGCAGAACGCCATGGGCCAGAACCCCCCCTGGACTGCCATCAACAACACCATAGAGTCTGTCTCCACTTCCAGATGATGTAGTCCAAGACGATCACAGATACGAAGATCGAGCAAAAGAGCGCAGGCTTCTGCCTGGAAACTTGTGAGTATGCCAAAGAAAGCGCCAATGGCAAAAACCACCTTACCATATGAATCCTTGAGGATGGCCCCTCCCCCTGCTGGGCTTGGGTTACCGCAGGAAGAGCCGTCAACATTTAATTTAAAATGCCCGGCGTGGGCATCCCTCAAACAACTATCCGCTCCTCTTTTCTTTCCGATATTCCCACCTCGGCAGTTTATTGGCCTCCAAAAAGGCCGCAGAATTCTGGTGCACAGGTGGTTTGAGAGCCAACAAAAAAGGAATTGACTTAAAAACCACGCTTAAAAGCTGAGCCGATTCCACTGTCACCCCCTCATGAACTGCCTTGTAGTGTGCCTGCCATATCTCCCAACACACACACACACTATCACAGGGACAATCATTTTTAATCTTTCAATTTAGAGTGTTTTATCTTATTTTGTTTCCTTATGTTTTTCATTAATCATAGTTTATGTTTTATTACAAAATTTAATATTTCGTATATACAAATATAAAAATTAAATGTAAGAGTAAAATGATACATTTTAAAGATTTCATCATTAAGATCATCATATTTATCAAATAAGACCGAGTGATTAAGCATTCTGATTTAGATATTAGAAAAATACTTTTTAGCATTAACATATTAAGTGTTTAATTAAGTATTATGATTTCAACATTAAACACTCAGATATACGTATTAATTTTTATAAAACGAGTCCTAAGCATTATTAGGTAATTAATTATCATGAAATTGTTGTTTTAAATATTCGGGATATTAAGTGTCTATAAATTGGACATAATAATGCATAAGACCTTTTGTTTTTTTTTTTTTTTTTTTTTTTGCCATTTATTGGTGGGTTTACTCACAAACATTTTATTCTCTCCTCTATGTACTTTACAATTACAATTTGCTAAGGGATTAAGCGGTAACTTCTTTTACAAATGATGAACGATAGGCACGAGGACGACACAATTATAGCGATGAAAATCTTGAGGCGTCCAATTCACCATACATGCAATGTGCCAAACAAGACAGTCCTGATCGCTCAACTAGCAACTTCATTTAGCTTTTTTAATATTCCATTTTGATGAACGATCCGTTTGCTTGAAACATCTCAACACATCTCGCTCCTAGTAAATTAGATCCATGTTAGACTATCGTTCCACTGGCAATCGTAACTAATTATTGAAGACATTAACTTTCATAAATGGGTGAAGACTTTATAAAAAAAAAATTTAAAAACTAATAATGAAACTAACAACTAATACCATTAATAGTGATGTGACGTAAAAAGTCCAGATTTGGATGCTTCGGTCAGCTGATGAAGATCTTGAAGGCTTAGCTCTGATGTAGGAAGTTGTGGCTCGGATAGGCTATGATGGGGGTTGGATAGTTGATGCTATAGCTAGGATCGACTGTCTTCTCGATAAATCTGACAATGAGAATAAGAAACAAGAAACAAGCGGGGCTATCCCCCCTGTTCCAGTCCGACGCTCAAGTTAGAAAAGTATAAGAATAAACTGTATTGACCAGGGCTTAAGCTCATAAGAAATTGTGTACCTTAGTCGTCCCTAATTTAATGCAAGTTTATATAGCATCACCTTGCTGTGTCGGTTACCCCTTTTCGTGTCACTACCATAAAGGCTATCTTTATGTTCCTCCTCCTTCATGATGGCTTGAATGCCTTCCTAGTCTCTTACTTGTGTTATGGCCCAGTCTTGAATGCCGTTGTAACTCTTTTGCTATTTATTGCCGAGAGTAATCCCTGCATAAAATCAGTTCCGGATTCCCGCCCCTTAATTGTCGCCTAACTATCATGCTATTGTTAGCGTTATTCCGACCTAAACTTCCCAAGCTCGGCTAACTTACCGACCTAAGCTATTTCCCTGGCTCATCTTGACTAAACTTCTGGCCGACCTAAGCCTAATTCTGGGCTTTTCATGGTTAAGTCTTTTTTAGTCTTTATTGGGTCTGGCCCAAGCCTTTAGCTAATTTTATGCACACTAACAAGCCCCGCACTATTGTATTTTACCCGATCTTAGCTAAAACATGGTACTTAATTATTGTTGCATATGTCCAAACTTACCGATGGGTATCTAACATGTATCTGACCTAAGAAGTTCTTACCCAACCTTGAACATAACGAGGCCCTAAGACTCAGGCTGTAACTATCCGACCTAATATGCATTTCTCCAACCCTTAAATATCTATAATCCCGAACTAATACCAAGTACTATGCCATGCCAGTTAGACCGACCTAACGATGGTTGAAATAAATTACTGAAAGGATGTGATTAGATATCTACCTCTGTGATCTGACCTAGTACCATCGAGCTACACATTGATGGGATACGAAAAGATTGGTCACGTGAGTGTGCAGAGACAATGATGATAAACACGATTTTTGAGGTGTGCGGTGCAACTTCCCACATCATGCCTTAACTCTCGCTATAACTTCCCTTAAATTTGTTCCGTCTTTCTCGATTCCACTTCCCAAAATTTTCAACTGCCGTGCCCTAACTACTTTAGAAACCCAAAAAAAGCTTCATCTTTTCCTTTTACGCATTCTAAGATTTCCTTTGCCGCAACAAAGCTTTCCTTTGCTCTGTGTTTTTGCCTTCTTATTTATGACTGCTGCCTCCGTACCTCCGTCGCTCACCAACCAATTTTCATGGTTGAAGAGAGGAGCTTTGCTGCTGGCCTACCTCCCTGAAACCTTGCCCCAGGTCAGTCTACCCCTTCTTCTCCTTCCCATTATTTTAACTCTGATTTTCCGTTAAACCCCTCGCTGATTAGGATTAGATCTCCGGTGAGGCTAGTGTAGACCACGATCCCTTTCCGTCCAGCCACTGAAACCTCAACCACCCTGACCAATGTAGTTTTCAAGGATGTCCAATCTATTCCCTTGCCTGAAGCTAATCCAACTGGTAAAGAATCAGCGCCGAAAAACTCTAGAAAAAAAAAAAGAAAACTCAGCTCCATGAAGTGGTGCCAGAGACCATTATACCCAATGCCCCCGTCGATGACGCAGATGATTCGGTTCGATTCAACCTGGAAGAGTTTCCTAGCGAGATGACTCAGGATGAGTTTGAAAAATTAAAAGCTGAGCATTATTTTGACCCGAATGTGCCGACCCGTTTACCCACGGCTGAAGAAATGGTAAACCACGTTTCTGAGGGTTAGATTGCAATTTATGAATAGCACCTGAAGTCTGGGCCAAGATTCCCAGCCCCAACTTTCTTTGTCGCGCTATGCAACTGATTTGATGTCGGGCTGACCCAGCTGGTTCCTAATGCTTGTAGGTTCATCCTAGGCTTCCTTTGTGTCTGCTCCAGAGAACAGGTAGAACCGAACTTACATATGCTATTCCAATACTACACCATTAGGCAATACCCCGTAGGACCAGGCTGGATAACTTTCCAAAAAAGAAGAAATGACCTCTCTTTTGTAACCGACCTCTTGAACTCCATCAAGAACTGAAAATCCCATTTTTTATGATAAAAGCCAAAGAAGCTGGTCTTCCGTGCCAATGGAAGAGTTTGATCATGCCCAAGAGCCAAGTCTGAGATACCTATAATCCCCTTTTGATGGCTCAGTGCTGATAGTTAGAATCCTGCACAGAGAAGTATGCCACCACCTATCCTATAGAAGCTTTCCTGATCTGGGCTAAGCTAAGCTAAGCCCCCCATGTCAAGGGTGAAAGTAATGACTTGCCTTTTCCTGGTAATTAGGTTGTTCTTTGTTTCAGCTTGGTTTTACTTATGCTTTTCGTGTTTTTGCTCTTGCAGGCGGTTTTGGTGTCTTTGGAAGAAAAAGAAAGTCAAGTCGGCAATCACCGACCTTCTCAGGCCCAATTCAAAACCCTTATGTGGAGATTGATTTGACAGGAAAAGGTGCCAAGCAAGAGGCTCAAAAGCCCGTTGATTCCCTGGTACCTCGGACTTCTAATAAGTAAAGGCCGACCTCTACGGAGGTCCAAGAAGCAAAGAGGGCCCCTCAAACTAGCCAAGACATGCCTTGCCTACGAGGTCCAACCCAGGAGGCCGAAGTCCCCAGTCCAGATGAGTTGCTGGGCTTGCTGGATTCTGAGACGAAGGAAAGGATGATCATCCTGAGGGATGTGAAGGATAGACTGGCCTCCTTAGCTCGGCCAATCTACCAGCCCCACTTGGCTGAGTCCCAGTTTGGAGACCCCATTCCATATACAGAGATTGTGGATGACTCTCAAAACTCCTTCAAGGAGATGCTGGAGGTGAGTAACCGAATGAAACTGGTTGTAGAGAAACTCCATGACTTAGCTCGGGAGGCCACCGAGGAAGAGTCCTTGATTACCGCTCACATGAAGCGAGTAAACTTATGACCTATGATACTTTAGAAAATTTTGCTTACAAATACTTGGAGCTTAGCGTACTTACTTGCCCATAGGAGGGAAGGAACTACGGGGCTATGGCAAAGCGGACTATGGCATTGGACATCCTTGCACAGAGCTACGAGCAAGAGTGGCTAAAAAGGCCGACTGAAGAGATTGACGACCTTAAGATGAAGCCTTGCGTGGAATCCAGCAAAGTCACCGACCTCCAAGCTAAGAATACAGAGCTTTATCAAGAGAATCAGAGGCTTGGGACCAAGGCGAGCCATTTAGAGACAAAAAATGGAGGGTTGGCGGTAGAGGTCGTGAGTCTGAAGGAGGAAAATGAAGGTCTGAAGAAGGCCTTAGCGGAGGAGAAGGAAAGGTTGGCAGCGGCGGTAGAGGAAGCGAGACAGGCTGCTTTAAGGACTTTCAAGAAGGGGCCTTTGCTGGAGCTAATGAATTGGCGATTTATGGAGCTGGTCCAGTGCGGCTACACTCTGAACTGGGATGAAATGAGAGGCCCCAGGTCGGTTGAAGGCTTGCCAGAGGACTCCTTGCCTCAAAGACTCTTGCTGGTTCCAGGTAGGGACCCGTATGATCTGGTTGAAGAGGTTAAGCAAGAATGCCGAGATATGGGCATCCCTCTTCCTAAAGCTGTTGAAGAAGAAGAAGTTGCTGACCAGCATGAGCCTATTGAAGAAGAAGCCGACCTCCAGACTCCTCCAGCTTGATATTTCTTTGTATTTTGCCTATCAAACAAATTTTCTACTTTCTAGATATTTTTAACTGTTCTTGTTTCTTGGGTGGGCGGATGGGTTTTCTGCCATAACTTTTTTGAACAAATGATTTAAGTTAGGCTTTTTCATTATGAATTTTGTCAACTTTCTGCTCATACATAGTATTTTCTTAAGTGTACCGTATTCCAAGCCCGAGGAACTATCTTGCCTTGCAAATCTTCCAAAACATAACTGCCAGTAGACCAAGCCTCCACTACTCGATATGGCCATTCCTAATTAGATACCAAATTTCCTTGATCTTGCGGTTTGCTGATAGCTCGGTTTCACAAAACTAAATCTCCAGGTACAAAGGCTCGATGCCTTACCAGTGCATCAAAATGTTGCCGAACAAAATTTTTATAGTTTATCTGATGTATATAGAACGTATCTCGAACTTCTTCCACCAAGTCTAAGCTAAGCTTTAGATCTTCCTGATTTTGACTTCTTTCAAAGTGTATGACCCAGGGCTATTCTGTACTTCTAGAGGTATGACTGCGTTAACCCCAAATGCTAATTCAAAAAGAGTCTTACCTATGGTGGATTTAGGTGTGGTTCGGTGGCACCATAGCTCATAAGGTAACTGTTCTACCCAATTGTTGCCTTTATCCTCTAGCCTAGTTTTGAGTCCATGTAATAAGGTCCGATTGGTGAGCTCTACCTGCCCTTTTGTCAGTGAATGAGCTACAGATGCTAAACGCTGCGTAATTCCTAACTTAGTACATAGTGTCGTGAATTCCTTGGATTCGAACTGAGTTCCATGATCTGATATAACAGAGTTAGGTATACCGAACCGACAAATGACTTGCCTCCAAAAGAACCGAGCTACGGTGCATCCCGTCATGTTTGTTAGTGCCTCGACTTCTACCCACTTAGTGAAATAATCGATGGCCACAACTAGATACTCCAAAGAGCCGACCTTAGGTAAAGGTCCCATGAGATCTATTCCTTATTCTGCGAAAGGCCAAGGTACTAATATTCCCATAAAACTGAATGTTGGCAGCCTGTGTACTGATGCGTGATGCTGACAACTGGAACAATGCTGAACGTACTCTGCTGCCTTATGAAATAACCAGGGCCAATAAAACCCAGCCCCAATTACCTTTTTTTCCAGATTCTGAGCCCCAATATGGGACCCGCAATCTCCCTGATGTATTTCCCAAAGCATGGCCACTGTTTCTCCCGGACCCAAACACTTTAACAATGGCACTAAGAAACCCCTTTTGTATAAATCATCCCGTACAATTTGATAATGTTCCACTTTTTGACGTATCCGAAGCACCTCTTTGCGTGACTCAGGTAACATGCCATCCTGCAGGTACTGCCACAAAGGAATCCGCCAATCCTGACCTTCAAATATAGGTAAGATCACTGACTCGGCCATGCTCCAAGCTTGCACTTCTTCCACCAAAATACTCTTAGTTAAATGAGAATAAATTGAGGAAGCCAATTTGGATAGTGCAGCTGCATTCGTGTTTCTGTCCCGTGGGACCCTCTCTATAGCTCATTTCAAAAAAGTTTGTAGCTGTTGTTGTACCAATGCTAAATATTCCTCCATCTGCCTATCCTTAGCCTTATACTCTCCCAAAATTTGTTTGACGATCAACTGTAAGTCTGAAAAAATTTTTAAATATCGGACCCCCAGTTTACGAGCTAATTTTAAGCCAGTTAGCATGGTTTCGTGTTTGCCTCATTATTGATGGCTGGGAAGCAAAACCATAAAGAAAATGTGTAAACTTCCCCTGACAGGCTAGTGAGGATGAGACTAGCGCCAGTTGATGTGACGTAAAAAGTTTGGATCTAGATACTTCGGTCTGCTGATGAAGATCTTGAAGACTTAGCTCGAATCTGGGAAGCCGTGGCTCGGATAGGTGATGATGGGGGTCGGATTGTTGATGCTATAGCTAGGATCAACTGTCTTCTCGATAAATCTGACAATGAGAATGAAAAACAAGAAACAAGGGGGGCTATCCCCCCTGTTCCACTCCGACGCTCAAGTTAGCAAAGTATAAGAATAAACTGTATTGACCAAGGGCTTAAGCTCATAAGAAATTGTGTACCTCAGCCGTCCTTGATTTAATGCAAGTTTATATAGCCTCACCTTACTATGTCGGTTACCCGTTTTTGTGTCACTGCCATAAATGCTATCTTTATGTTCCTCATTCCTTCATGATGACTTGAATGCCTTCCTAGTCTCTTACTTGTGTTATGGTCCGGTCTTGAATGCCATTGTAACTCCTTTGCTATTTATTGCCAAGAGTAATCCCTGCATAAAATTAGTCCCGAATTCCTACCCCTTAATTGTTGCCTAGCTATCATGCTATTGTTAGCGTTATTCCGACCTAAGCTTCCTAAGCTTGGCTAACTTACCGACCTAAGTTGTTTCCCTGGCTCAGCTTGACTAAAATTCTGGCCGACCTAAGCCTAATTCTGGCCTTTTCATGGTTAAGTTTTCTTTTGTCTTTATTAGGCATGGCCCAATGGCTTTTAGCTAATTTTATGCTTGCCAAATAGTGATTGTAATGTAACCACCATTAATAATAACCACTTATTTAATTAAGTTAATAATAACCACCATTAATATAATTGTTAGTTACCATAATTTTTTTGGATTAAAATTAATACCATTAATAGTGATTGTAATGTAAAAATATAATTTTAGTTAATTACAGTAACATAATTAAATCAGAGATTAACTTCCAAAAAATATAAGGACCCTAAATATAAATTAAGAAAAATTAAAAAAAATAAAAAAGGAAAAGCCTGGAACATAGGCGCTGTAGCTCATTCGTTTCGAAAAGGAACACAAGCGCTGGCATTCAAAAAAATAAATGCAGGCATTCCGGCACCTGCGTTTCAGGAAAAAAAGAAAAGAAAAGAAAACAAAAAAAAAAAGCAGGCTCTGGAACTTCGGCGTTCGGAAAAATGACCGGCAACGATCTGGCGCCTTTGGTCCAGAAATAAACACCGGTTCTGCGGCGCCTACGGTCAGAGAACTCGGATTCAGGCAATCCTAGGCTGGGGCTGGTCATTTCCGGCCATCTGCGCCCCAGATCCAGTCGTGATCTGAGAAAAAGCAAAATTTTTTTTTTTTTTGAATTTTAGATTTTACCAGCGATAGGCGGTGGAGAACGATTCCGGCGAGGACCTAATGCCTTTAGGAGACAAGGGGTAAAATAGGCATAAGTTGCAAAATACTATCTCTCCATCCTGCGTTTATCATTTTCCGTCCCGCGTTTAGCGTGCCCCTTCTTTATTACGTTAGACATATGGTCTCAATCCTAATTTTGATGATAAGTCAACAAATATATGATTTTGTTTAATGCTTCACATTTGACAAGTTTTGTAGAAAACTGTAGAACAAGTGCAGAAAAACAAGGTGCGAAGAGCTGTGTGAAACTTCTCCTCCTCCTTTGCTTCCATGGAACCATACTCTTTATTGAATAGCGTTTATGCGAGAGAGAAAAGCAAAACGAGAAAACAACATTCACCTCTATGCGGCGTTATGTAGCGCTTATTTACTGGTCATGTTAGCAAAATAGACGTAAATTAACAAGCACCCATATGCTTCTTGGTAAGCGACTTTGTCGTGTCGTACCAAATTTAAAAATTACTGTTTTTATACCTGCAAATTACTAACTATAAATAGTATAGGAAAGCACATGATCGATCCACAAAGACGGAGAAATCACTTCTAATTCCAGATTAATGCACTAAAACACACACTTTTGACGAGTCGTCACCTTTGGTGCCTCTCAAGAGACCTTTAGAGTTGGTTCAAATTCGAATTTCACACTTTGAGATGAGTTCTACTTCTCCTATGATTACTGGATAGAATATTCCTTCTGGATCCTCTTTCTAGATGGTTCTGGATTTAACCGCAACTCTGTGGTTGCTTTCTGTTGGATCCCAACTTATAGCCGAGATCGGGTGTCGTCGGCCTCCACCTTCTACTCCCTTTTTGGGATCAACTCCCCTGTCTGCATGCTATAAAGGGGTGCTTAATATCTGCGCCCTTTGTCTCACACTTAGGACACTGTAGCCCAGGTCATCCGAAGACGGGGTTGGCTTATCTTCACCCCATCCGTGGAGGACGGGGTCAACTTTAGTTCACGTCGTCCTTGATCTAATATCCACTTCAGGTCATCCCGGATGAGGTCAGCCCCCAGGTTGTCCCAAATGAGGTCAGCCCCAGGTCGTCCTGGTTCCATTTGCCCAAAGGATTCGTGTTCTTTAGCTCCATATTGCATTCTTTCCTCCTTTCATTAATAGCTTCTTAACCTACACATAACCATGCAATACCTGGGCAAAAGCCCATCGAATCTGTAAGATAAGACTCTAAAATTAGGCAACTAAAAGGTGCTGATCACTTCTCATCTCTTTTTCCCATAAGTCTATGAAAATTATTTAGGGGGTTTTTTAAAGTACAAAACCTAGTGTGCTTGCCCTCTCTGGAGGTAGAGTATGATGCTGAGTCCTTCCTGCCTTTCTCTGGGGCTGGGTCTCGGGGTAGCCTCCCCCTGGTTGATTCCCCTTGTAAGGTCCTGGTTCGGCTTAGGAGGCATAGCGCTGTGTGCTTTAGTAGGACGAACCCTTGGCCTGGGCTACTGTTGGCCTTCAGGCCCTCGTACTTCCATCTGCCCTCTAGCCAAGTTATCATTCACTTCTCTCATTTGGCTTGGCCTTCTGTGCCCAGAGCCGATGGATTCATTTCTTCATCCTGAGTAGACCTTTTTGTGGTGAGGCCTATGCGTATTCTTATTTCTTCTTTGCTTCGTCCTTCTGGCCTTAAAGGTATGCCCTGAACGGGAACTTTCGGGGAGGTTCCCAGAGGCACCAGATCTCAACTACTGGTGGAGGATCCCCAGAGGCTATTGGTCTGCTGGCCGTCGCCAACTTGGGCAGGTGGTGTCCCTCGATTGGTGTCTGGTGACCTATGTAATTGCTATTTCAGTTCTCTTGCCGCTCTCATCCTCAGGGCTTCCCAATCCTCGAGGCTTGCAGTTTATTCCTCTAAGCCTTCGGAGGCTATAGTTAGCACTTTCTTTCCCTTCTCAGCCACCTCATAGGTCCCACATAGCATTCACGGCCTTGCTTAACGCCTGCCCTTAGCTTGGACACTTCTCCTTATGTTGGGAGCTTGACCATCATGTGAACGGTGCTAGAGATGGCTCTGAACAGTTCAACCCTGGTCGGCCGAGGAACATGTTGTACGCCGAGTGCTTGTCTATGAAGACAAATTCCAGGGACTACGTCCCACAGCGTGATTGGCAGGTTGGCCTTACCTACGGGGTATGTGGGTTGGTTGTCGAAACCGAGTAGTGGCTTCTTGACTGGCGTGATCATCTTCCTGTCAAATATGCACTTGTCGAAGGCCTTCTGGCTAATTATGTTTATGGATGAGCCACTATCTATGAAAATTTTTATATTTAGAGTTGCCACGTAAGCCTCCACCTCTAGCGGGTCATGTGGCCCTTCTCTCGTAAAACAGTCTTCCGAGGAGAAAGTGATGTCCTGCCGAAGTCCTTCTGTGCCACTTCTTAGGCTTCCTCCTACAGGTTCCCTCAGGTACTTCTTCCTCTGGTTAGCGGAGTCTTCATTAGTGGGATCTCCACTAATTATGTCTACACTGCCCTAATCTCTGTTGGACCGGGAGACTTCCTTAGGCTTCCTTGATTCTTCTCTTTTCGCCGAGGCTTTCAAGATGAACTTTTTGAGCTCTCCTCACCTTATTGGTAGCTCAATCTCCTTTTTCATTTCATTGCAATCCTTTGTGTTGTCCCAGTGCGTTTTGTGAAACGCGTAGTGCTTATTTGGGTCACGTCAGTCCTCCGAAACGTTCATCGACCGAGGCTTTATGAAGCCTCCCCCTACCACGGCATACACCTCAGTCGTGGTGGTGTTGAATGAGGTTAGCTCGATGTCGTCCAGGGATAACTTGCTTTCCCGTAATTTCTGAGTGCGTTTATCAGTTCCTCCTATTGTTTGGCCACTTCAATCATTCCTGTAATTTTCCTCGAGTCCCTCAATTTTCCACGCGTTCACTTATAAGGCCTTCCCATTTTCACTTAGGTGGGGTATCCCCTCGAAGGGCTCCCTTAGCCTGGTCTGCGACATCTCCTTATATGTAGCATCCCACCATAGCGATTGCCTCTTGCAATTTTTTAAGTGAATATGTTGCTAACTTTTGATTGAATGTGCCTGGGAATACTCTGCTAACCAGGGGCGGAGCCAAGGGGGGGGTGGGGTGGTCCCCGGACCCCTCAAACCCTCTCCTACACCCTTATTATGAGTATATATTTTTCTATTAAAATAATTTTTACAATGTATTTAACTGTCAAAAATATGTTTATATGTATATTTGACCCCTCCAAAATTAATTTATATGCAATAAGCCAGTAAATTAAGTTCTAGCTAGCTTGCCTCTCTTGAATATTTCAAAGAAGAATTAAATAAGGAAAAATCTCTTATATTGTGGGCCGCTAAGCGTTAGAAAATTAATTTAATTACCTTCTAACTAACATTTGTGGGAAATTAGGTTTTACCGGTTATAAATATATTTGGGTTAAGCGTTTGTGCTTCACGGGTTCAATGTAGGGGTGACAAATCGTGTTTTGTCCAGGTTATCGGGTTCGGGTTGGTATCCCTTAACCCTAATCTTACATGTTTAATTATTCATGTCGACCCATTTAACCTGTGAACATTTGTGTTCGTGTCGGGTTTTCGTTTTGTAGTGTAAATTTCTTATGTTGAGTTTGGGTTGGTGGGTTAACGTGTCGACTTTCTCAACCCTAACTTTACCCATTTAATTATTTGCGTATCCCGTGAACTCTCTAAGGCTCGACCCTAACCCGTTTATATCGTGTCAGCTTCGTATCGTATTTTCGTGTCGTGTCAGATATTTCCAACCTATTTCAATTGGGGGGAGGGCGGATCTTTTATCCCGTGTCCCCATATCCCCACTCACATTCAGAGGGGCTACAAATGTATTAGAAATCACTAAAATCGATGGAAACATATAACTGGATTCTATCATGAGTATTGATATTGTGCTTATTCCTTTATCTCTTTAATCGATATTTGTTAAAATATTGTTTTTCTTTCTTTAATTCCCCCCTTCATTCGTTTGGCAGTGGAATAATTAATATTATTAATGTTTTAGTCTTAATGAAGGTTTATAATACTCACATTATTATTGAGTTTCCCTAATTTGGTAGTAATTCTTCAAAGGTCTGCTTTCATTTGCTTTTTTTTTTTTTTCTTTTTCTTTTTGTGTGTACTTGGGTTGAGTTAGCTAATAATATAAGGCTTGAAAATAAATATTCTTCAATTATCTGTGTTAAAACTTGGGTTTCATGATTCCTGATTTGATATCCAGTTATATGTTTTCATTGATTTTTTCCCCCTTCTCTTGTATGGATTTGGAGTAATTCATAATATTAATGATGTTTCAATTCTTATTGCACGTTTTACGGGTTCTCAATTGATTTCCAAATAGGTTTCTTGATCACCCACCAACTACATAGTAATTTTTGAAAATTTTTTTTCCTTCTATCCTTGTGTTAGAGAGTAATATATAAAGTTAAATTAGGAACACAATATTTTTCCATCGTTCAAAGTTCTTCCATTGGACTAATTTATGCAGTTATAGTGTAGATCGACTATAATTCAAATGTTCTCGACTCCTTGATTTTCGTTTTTGGTTGAAAAGAACTAGAACTTTATGCCTGGAGTGGATTTGCTTTGAATTTGCATATTTCTAGACATGACTACATTCGTAACCAACTAAAATCTTTAATTGTTTTATGGGGTTTAGGGTTTGAAATAAGTTAATAATTCTTAATTTTCTTATTTCACTATTCTTTCAATTTTGCATGGTGTGAAATGGTGTCACAATTGTGTATACTATTAAAAATTCCATCAATATATCAATCAATAGATATTACTATCATGTTTATCGTAGATTATCTAAATTTCACAACAAAATGCTAATATATAATTGAATATAAGTATTTACTAATTATATTAGTTTGCGAAACAAAATAAAACAAAAAATTACAGCCGCCAACACTGGGCAGCAATAGTCGCGCCTTGCGTTCCATTAGAAGAGTTCACTTTGATCAATGTACAACTTTTAATTAATGTCAAGGTACAACACCTAAAATAGCTAATCTAATACTTTTCATTCCATTTATATCCATACTTATTAAGTATGGGTTAATTATGGACCATACATGATTATATTAGTAAAAGTAGAAGGAGTAAAAAATTTGAAAGTGAATCTTCTATTGGAACAAAAAATATTTTTCAAAGTTGACTCTTTTAATGGAATAGAGGGAGTATATTTTTTATTTATGAGATAATATCTCTAAGAGCTTCAGTTCATGCTCTGTTTTAGAACTTCTTGATCTCTCCAACAATACTTTGGTGAGTTGCCCGTTGATACACTCCTTAAGGATTGATTAAAAAGAGCCTAGCTCATCTTGTTGAGCTTGATTAGTCAAAACTTCTGCAAGATGGAAATTGCTTTTATTGTAGATTACTGTAATTACACATGCTTGTTTTGTATTTCAGATCAATCAATTTGCATTAATTAATTCTTGGATTTTTATTTAGTCATTGTCGGTATTTTCCTTGTTATCAACATTTGAGGTTAACCATCACCATGATTAAGAAACGAATGGGTCATATTCACTTTCTTGCACCTTGTCATTGTTTCATGAGTGAAAATATAAATGACTTCATTGATGAGCATCCTTCTTAGGGCCATAGGATTTTGTGTTATAGTTCATGATCTCATTTTATAGTTTGGATTCTTATGCATTTACATTTTGATTGTTTATAATTTTTACTAGAATTTGACTGTTTATATCATTTTATTTGTGTAAATTTTAAGGTTTAAAAGTGAAGTTTTCTTAAGTGAAGTTCAAAAATTTTAGGGTTTTAAATTTTGCTCTTGTGATGATAAATATAGAAATCATAGGATATAAAACGCTATAAATACTTTTGTAATACTAGAATTTTGGACTATCAATTTTATAGAAGTGCGTTTCAATAAATAATATTATATGATCAATAATATGATATTGGTATAGAAGTGTTACATATGTATCAAAGATGCTGTATTTAATTGGTATAATATATAAATAAGTGATGCTTTTTTGTAGAAAAGTGTTACATTATAAGGTTTAAACATTATAGAAAGTGTTGTATTTGATGATACAAGTGTTACATTATAAGGTTTAAACATTATAGAAAGTGTTGTATTTGATGATACAAGTGTTACATTATAAGGTTCAAACATTATAGAAAGTGTTACATTTGGTAGTATAAAGTGTTGTATTTTCTCAAAGGTAACTAATAAAAAACGTTGCATTAGAGGAGAAAAAGTGATGCATAAAAAAAGTGTTGCATTAGCTATCTATTGCTAAAGTGTTATTATAGGTTATTTTGGTGTAGTGTAGTGTAGTTACGTATCAAAGTGATACTTTTTCTTATAAAAGTCATTCTTAATTTTCATATTACTTTTGTTCATAATATTGATATATTTTTTGACTCCGGGTTTGACTAAGTGGTAATTATTACGGGGCTTCCCTAGGAGGTCCTTAGTTTTTTTTTTTTTTTTAATTCAGAGGTCCTTAGTTTGAATTGCCTTGAAGCAACATTAGTATTCTTTTGGGGCTGTCCAACCAGTCGCGGGGGATTAATTCCATTCATTGTCGAGGGGGTGAAGCTCGTAGGTGTGAAGGACAAAGCAAGCAAAACCCGCAAGCTTTTTCGGGTGTGATAGTAACTTAGCCATAGGCGAGTGTGGAGATACCTATATAGAGCCAAATAAATAATAATAATAATAATAATTAGGTGTTAGCCTTGTGTAAAACGAGCGTATACATGCAACCATTGTCCATGTGAATAGTGGCAAAACTAGAAAATAAATTTGTGAAGAGTCCAACATATGAATAAAAATATTTTTTACAGTTAACATATATATAATTTTTTTTTTTTGAAAGTTAATATATATTGCTAAGAAAGGCGGAGAAGGGGGTTGAAGGAATCCGGGGGACCACCACCTCCCCCAATGGTTATGCTCATGCATGTGAATAGTCCGACACTTTTTTATTAAAAAATAAAAAACTTTAAAACTGATACAGAAAAGAAAGCGAACTGATGATACTATTCACAAATATGAGCCATACTCGTTTGTTAAAATTAAAAAAAAAAAAAAAAAAACTACTACTGATGAAGAGTAATATTAATACTCTTAACAATTGTACTCTTAATGAGTAACATTAAAAAATTAATTTTTTTAAAAAAAAATGAACTGCTACTCATGAAGAGTAGATGTGCTATGACGTACCCTTCAAAAGCTGAACTTATACTATTAAGGAGTAGCACTAACAAATTAATAAAGGAGAAAAAAAAAATGAAACTACGTACTTTAATAAAAGTACACTGATACTCAAACTAAGAGCTAACTCATACTCTTTCAATAACAAAGTGATACTCAAAATTCTGTTGAAGGAGCAGCAATTGATACTTTTTCAATATTAAAGTAATACCTGAATTTTTAAAAGAAGAAGAAGATGTTAGATAGACACGCGTTTGACTAACGCAACGTATATGAACAACGTCGCATGTATAAATCTGGTTCACCCAAGTTTTTGCAAACAATAAGTTCCTAAATAATAGATTACGATTATGACATTCCATTTTATGCTAGTGCCATTCTTCTTTTTGTTACTAAAGGCATTTGCTGCTATACTTTTCATGACAAAAAGAAGAATGGCAAAAAAACAAGTAAATGGGATGACAATATCATCACTCTTTCATATAAATATAAAAAGAAATTCAAAAGTTTCACATATCATGTTTATTTATTAATTTCTGTAGTTATTTCGTCTATGTGGCGCTAAATAACAAATGGCGAAGGCTGCGAGTGTTCATAATGTTGTTTTCTGTAAAAAGTTTTGGCAGACCGACTTAGCATGTTAAAATTAGGTTAATTCTAATACATACTATTCTCTCGGTTCCATTAAAATTGTTCATTTTAAAAAATATTTTTCGTTCTAATAGAATAGTTCATTTTTATTTTTTATTTTTTACTGCTCTTACTCTTACTAATATAATCATGTGTGATCCACAATTAGTCCATACTTAATAAGTAAGGATATAAAATGAAATAAAGTGTATTAAATTAACTAATTTATGTGTTGTACCTTAACATTCATAATAAGTTGTACAATTGTCAAAGTAAACCCTTCTAATAGAACAAAGGAAGTACTTCTTTCACTCCATTAGAATAATTCACTTTCAAAAACACTTTTTAATCGAATAGAAGAGTTAGCTTTCAAATTTTTTTTTACTGTATATACCTTTATTAATATAACCATGTGTAATTCATAATAAATTAACTCACACTTTGAAAGTAAAGATATGAATGAAAAACTAATGTCAAATTAGCTATTTTATGCGTTGTACCTTAATATCTATAAAAAAGCACTCCATCCGTTCTATTAAAATAGTCAACTTTTTTGATCCATTACAACTTATTATGATTGTTAAAGTACAACACCTAAAATAACTAATTTGACACCATTAAAATAAGTATGGACTAATTGTTGATCACATATAATTATATTAGTAAGGGTAAGAAGAATAAAAATTTGAAAATAGACACTTCAATTGAAACAAAAAATATTTTTTAAAATAGACTCTTCTAATAGAACGGAGAGAGTATATGCTTATGAAACTGAACTCTTATAGTGGAACGAGAGATAGTACTTAAAGGTGCATACATTCCCATTATATGGGGGGACCAAAAGTGAATTGGCAATTTGGCAAATTCCAGTAAATAATATAACGTTAAAAAATGATTCGAGCTAGCTTTAGTAGGGTGGGGATGTAGCACACACGAGACAAATGTCATAGGCTTTCTTTAAGTAGTAGGGGTAATTAATTTATAGGAATGTTTATTAATAGAGTGATTAATTAGTATGTGATGACTGCACTTCAAAAATGACGAGTTTTGATTAATTCCACTACCTTTTGAAGCCACAATATATATTAAGATGGATGATTGAATTATAGTGTACACATCCTTTAACACTAAATGATTGAGAAAATAACCATTAAATATTTATATATATTATTATGTGAGGTGAACTATTATAATTAATTATATATCACCATCTTATCTTATCAAAACACAATTTTCTTATAAAAGTTATATTTGGTTTAAAACTAACTTAAAATAAAATTATTACATCGAGATGTCCATAGTGGCTAGCATTGCACATCTTTTAGTTCCATTATCAAGAATGGAAAATTTAATATTGGGACGAAAAAGTTTTCAATAGATTTTTATTAGAAAGCTATCGAGTTTGCATAATACATTATGAATATTATTTTTGAAAAGAAAATTTGGTTGGAATAGTTACCTTCTAATTCCTCCAAATTGTACTATATATAGATTACCACAATTGAGATTTGTAAAACAATAAACTAGAAATTTACTAATGATATCATCATTTGGTCCTCAGGTTAGGTTAGGCAATCTTATGCTCATTCTTTTAAGAGACAAAAGATTATTCAATCTAACGAATTCTCTTGCGTCGCTTGTTCTCAAGAGAAAGTAATTGTAAGCCCATCACCAGTAAAAGCGCATACATAGTGATGTTTGTGAGCCTATTCACCCATTGTATGGACCGTTCAACTTATTTTTTTGGGTTTATTGATGCATCAACCAGACTGTCACATATGTTTTTATTATCAAGTCATAACAAAGAGTTTGCGAAATTACTTGTGAATATAATTTAGTTACGGGCATGTTTTCTAGATTATCCAATTATAAAAAGAAAAATGATTTAGAGAGTGAAAATATTATAAATAAAAAAAAAATTTACTTTTCAGTCTTTTAATATTGTATGTGTATTGAAATAAATGTTGAACATCATGTAACTTATGTTCAAATTAATGCGGAACGGTATGTAGAATCGTATTGAACCCCTGTAGTTAATTTTTAAAATTAAAAAAAAAAGACCCACATATTTTCCTTGGAGCATGCTGTTTTGCATGCTACAATATTAATTGTAGCATCATGCATGCCAACAATTATATATATGTTACTTTCACCCCCACAATAATTGATTTTTGGTAAAGAACCAAATATTTTCTCATCTTAAAAATATTGTGTGTTTTCAATGTTCCAATTGACTCACCACAACACATAAAATTTGAATCTCAAATAAAGTTAAGAATGCATGTTGACTACGGATCTCCATGTATATTTTTTTTTAAGAAAAAAAACGATTAAGTGGTTGGCGAGATTAAAAGTGAAATAATAAAAAAAATACGTTCAAAAGACGGGGAACGTAATGAACTTTACTTTCATAAAGTAACATCGTGAATAAAAAGGTTGTGTGTGAAATGAATGCAAACCAAGAATGAGGAATAAAATAAATTCCTACGGAGCTTTAAGAATTCTAATGGAGGGGACCCCTTGTTAATCTAAAAAGCAGAGGTCCCTAAACTCCCTAGGAGCATCCCAACCTACGTAGAGCGATCTCTACTGGGAAGCACTTGCCGTTTTTGCAAGCCAATCAGCGGGAACATTTGCCTTAACTACGGATCTCCATATATCTATAATAATATATCTCTAGCATAAAACTAGAGATTTATTTATTGCTTTCCTGGTCATTTTGATGAATTATTTTTTTCAACATTGGGGGAAGATGATACAGTCCAATATAGTGAGATGAATTATTATTATCTCACATTGATCATTGTACAAGGAAAATTGATTTGAAAGTTCAAATGATAATTCACTTGCAATGTTTAGTAAATCAATTGCTAGATATTTTTATTGACCCATAACATGTGAATAAGTCACATGTGCCATCTGTTAATGTTCAAATTCGAATTGATGTTTATGAAAAATCTTCTTCCATTAGTAATAGATTGAAAACACCAATGAAATGTGGTAAGCCAATTAGTTACAAAGGTAAAAATTCTCGAAGAAAGTAAGGAGCAAATGTATGAGTTAGCAAAATGGAGGTAAGAAGCTCCAAATGAGACAAATAATAAACTTTCAAAAAATGTTAATGTACCTGAAAACTATGATAATCATGAGATCTCAATTATGTCATAACTAGGAAAATATGGAACCGTTATACAATCGACGTTGATGAAAAATTTTCTTTGCGGCAACAAATGCTATAATGAATAAAAATGAGGATTATGAACAAAAGTCTATGGATAAATGCATATTAGAAACTATTGGCCAAGTTTGAAAAATGCGACTCGAGATTCGCATAACACAAAGGTTTTTTTTTGTTCAATAATACACACTCCTAAAGTTGTGCAATAGGATACAAAATGGTATTTGTGCAAAAAAACATGATAAAATTGAAATCGTGCAATAAAGGACATGACTCGTCGCACATGATTTTTCCAAAGGCTTGAAATTGATTGTGAGTAAAGATATTCTACCTGATGTATGCAATAACTTTTCTCTAGTTGCTTAATTTATCAGTAAATAAACGACTTTAAACGCGTCTTATGATTGCTGTGATAGCCATAACTCACTTGAAAATGATATTTTCATGAAAGTCCCAAAAATATTTGAAATTTTATAACGGATGTGATCCCTATTCTTGAAAACTTTATTTTATTCTATTGTGTAGAGATCTATATAGTCCAGAACAAAGTAGACCTATGTGGTATAATCGCCTTGATAGATATTTAATATAGTGAGATTATATGAATGATCTCATTTGTCCATGCCTTTTACAAAAAATATACGGAATTGTTATTTGCAGTGATAATTTTACTATTTACAGTAACATTTTTGGGTGAATTGTCTAAATTGCCCTTTACGCTTAAAAAATAAATAAATAAATAAATATTTTAAAAACTTTATAAATACTCCTGCAAAGAACAGGGAAGCAGAAACAATTTCCCTCACATTTCTCTGCTATGCTGTGTGGAGAAAAAAGGAAGCACAAAATTGGCCAAATCGGATAAAATCCAGATGAACCGGATCGGCAAAGGTGAGTGACTAAAATTAATAATTGTTTCTTTCATGTTTTGTTCGTTGTTTTGATAAATTAGTGTATAATTTGTCTGAATTTGTTAATTTTTTGTCCGGATCTGCAATTAACCGGCCGTTTTTTGGCCAGATCTGTAAAATTTCGGCCGAGGAGACGGTCTCCTCGGCCGAATTTCGACCGAAACATTGCCGGCCGCCGGCGGTTTTTTCGGGCAAAATACCGCCGGCCACTGGCAGTTTTTCTCATAGAAAAGACCGCAGGGCAGTATTCTGGTGGGAAAACCGCCCTGGGGTAAATTTCCAGCTAAATACCGCCGATATCCGGCAGCCAAAAGTCCAAAACGACCCGTGGACGCCGACGGTATTAAGCAGACGAGGTATTTTTTCCCGGAAATCCGCCGACGGCCTGTGGTATTTTTTGCCTGTCGGCGGTATTTTTTAGGAAAAAAGCTGCAGCACTCTGGCGGTTATTTTTCGGCGGGCGGCTGTTTTTTCCGATTTTTCGCCCGCAATATTTTTAATTTTTTAAGCTTCAATTGTGTTATTGTTCCTTATATATTATAAATTATTTTCGTATTTATAATTGCGTATTTATATTATTGCAGATGGTAGAAACGTTTAAAAAATTGAAATTAAAATTAGCCAGAAACAAAAGGATGGCAATTTGCAAATTGATAAAGCCAATGAGGCGACAAACTCCGCCTCTGAGGAAATAGTTGGCCGAATACCTCCCACTGCATCCGAACGCCAGAAAATGGTGCTAGGAAGAGTGCAAGGTTCTTCTCGATTTTCAAATGCGGCGGCAAGTAACAGTGATTACGGTGAAGCGAATTTGCACCGCAATACATTGGAGATACGGAGGATAAGAAAGCTAGGGAAAATGCTGAACGATTTGAGAGGGAAATGTCTCTGTCGTAGGGGTACATAGAATGTAATTCGGGGCGAATGGAGGATGAAAATGAATGGGCAAATGACTCCAACCAACGAAGGCGGCGTGGAAAAGGCTTAATGCTCTCCTCACGTAGGTCAGTTTCAGGTACCGGGTCGAGGAGGGATGCCGGGTTGAAGAAATATTGGCCTCTGGATGGTCCGATTGACGGTGGACCTTTAAATCCAGAGTTGTTAAAGAGCTTTAAGGGTCATATTGCCTACTACATATGGCATCGACAGGTATCTTATTATTCTTTATTATTTATTGCGAAATACTTTTTATTTACTGTTTAGATTTATACTTAATAACTTGGTGCCTAAAATGTGTTAATTAATTTATTAAATTACGTAGGGACGTGATATATTGATGTGTCATAATGGGCACGAGTGGCTGCAAAGGTGGGATTTAGCCGACGGGAAAATGAAAAGTATAGTGGAACGGTCCGGGTTGGGACATTTGGTCTGGTGCATGCATCCAGAGTTAGACTCCGCAATCCTCAGTGCCTTTGTTGAGAGATGGCATCCAGAGACTAATTCATTACACATGCCTTTAGAGAGATGAGTATCACTCTCCACGATGTGGCCTACATATTGGGAATTCCGATTGGCGGATTTCCCATTAATTGAAAAATTAAGCCGGCAGAAATGAAGGAACTGCTTTTAGAAATGTTGGGGATAGAACCAGAGTAGTTCGGGGAGCGAGATTTTGCAAGTGTGAAAATGTCCCTGCTTCGAGACCATTGTGTCAGTGGAGAGGTGGACCCTGCCAATTCTGCCGTAAGGTATTTATTGTGGTTAGTTGGAAACACCCTATTAATGGATAAGAAAAAAAAACCCATGTACTTGGGCATTTTTTGCCTTTCCTCCACGATGTAGATAAAGTAAGCGGACTTGCTTGGGGGGCAGCTTGCTTGGCGAACATTTATCTCAATCTTGGAAGGGCCTCTAGGGCAGACGGTGCCCAATGAGGCGGGTGTCTGACATTATTGCAGGTTTGTAGGAATCAATTATAAATTATTTCAATACTTCATACTGGTTCATTAAAATTCCTAAATTTTTTTTTTCTTATACTTAAAAGAGTTGGATATACGAGTACTTCCCCATGTTTAGTCCTCCAAAAATGAGATCCTGGGATGTAAACTTGTCTGCTGCAACGAAGTGGCACATCAGAATCGGAAGGAAATGTGAGCCTAAACGGGATTTGGTGTCCTACCGCGGCGCACTAGATGGATTATAATTTAATGAGGTAATATTTCTATATCATTTAAACGTTGTAAAGTTTATTAGTGTAATATCCTAATTGGGCGATTAATCACTAACGTTTTTGCAAATAAACTAGGTAAATTGGCTTCCTTTCGGGCCAAATCCTGCACGCGTGCATCCAATAACGTTGTTCAGGGGTTTTATTTATTGCCCTGCAATCATAGAGCCCTATATGCCTGATCGGTTCTTGCGACAATTTGGATATGCGCAGTTGATCCCTGATAGAGTTTTAAAGCCAAAGAGCTGTAACAGATGTCCTGAAATTCGTAAGTATTCGTGCGTGTATGATACAGATTTTATGGCTTGGCAAATGTACAAGAGTAAGATGTTAAAGGGGTTGCAGAGGGCTCAGTGGGCCGATCAGGCGTGCCCTGAGTACCTCGACTACTTCCAGACGCGATCTCACGTTCGTGTTAGTCCGGACGACATGGAAGTGGAAGAGACATCGAACCTCAGACAGCTATCAGCGGTTGCGGTAAGTACATGTGATTTATGTGTATTTATGTCAATTTATATTTTTTATGTCAATGTTTATTTACATAACTTGCATTTTTCTGTCAAATGCAGCGTTTGCAATATATAGCTAGTCAAATGTATCTAGCTCATTCCCGGACAAGGCATTCCGTTCCCAATGACGTGAGGGAGAGGGCCATAGAGGAGGTGGCTATACATTTGGAGGATTTAATGCCGGCACTAGAATAATTTGCGGCAAGGTCACCTGTGCTATATTATTGACTTTTTTTTTGGGTAATATTAGGAAAAATTACTGAATAACCATTTGTAAATTATTGTGATGTAGTATATTCGCTTTTTGATACAGTGTATAAAGTACTATATCATTCGGAATGCTATGTATGTATTGTAAGTGCGTTCAATAATATTAAAATTAATTACATATGAAATTTAAATGTAAGATACTTATATTGGGAAAGTAAAATGAAAAGTAAATTACATTCAACGTGAAACCAGTGGATAAGAAAAACATCTAATACTAACACTCAACAGTAGATTTATTCCTGAAAGCAACAAATTGGGGTTCCAAATAAGTTTTTCAACTCTGCATTTGTTGTGAGGCCCTGTTTCTCCACGTCGGATAGACTGGGGGTAGCAAGACCTCCCCTGTCGTTAACAAAGCAATGAAATAATTTTGTCTTATAAGACCCATATTGATGAAGCTGATCGGATCATTAGATACACCGGCCTCCCGCCACTCAATAGGAATGAAAGTATTACTCTGTTGGCCGTATAATGTAACAACCCTCTGATACTTCGTGGCGACAAATAATCCAAAAAGATAAGAATCAAACCAAAATTCATCTAAGGTTGGAACTACATAACAGTCTATCACCCTGCATGCTAAATCGTAGTCGGTTGGCCTAAGAACGTGGTGCCAAAGGGTAGATTCATCCTACAGTTCTTGGTGCAGGTCTCTGTGCACTTGGTACCAATAATCCTCATTTGCATCGTGTACGAAATAAGAAATTACTCTAAAATCAAAATATCCATCGGCCACTACATTAACGTGATCGGTAATGTAGTCGTCGAACACTAACTGCTTCAGAAATAAGGGCATGCCGAAAGGCTATTCAGAAACGTAGGGCCTCACAACCCTTCTTCTCCTCTGTCCACCTGTGGATCTCTGACCTGCGATTGTAACTCATATTAAATTTAGTATATCGATGTGTAATTAATCATAATGATCTGTACAGGAAAAGTAATTATTCACCTCGTTGTATTGCATTCCTTTCGGCATGCTCGTACTCTGATAGATCTCGTTGGGTCGGATTGTGTCTTGGCCGTCCCATGTGTGACCTATTTTTCGGCTCAGCTAAATCAACAGTTTCCAGATGAAGCGTTGCATGCACAGCACCTATCACCCTGTATATGTTAGCACTTGGAAGCGTAATTACATCAACAAACATTTCATGCAATCGCCCTTCAGCGCTTTGCCTAGCCTCCGCAGTTTTTGGAATAGCATTATCTGCCAAATGCAGCGTCTTCCAGAAGGCGTCCACATCGACATGATCAATTGGACGGTATGCTCTCACCAACTGCTGCATCTTACATGCACATGGCAACCCGAAACTAGTTCGGAGTTCGCAACCACACAATGCACCATCTTCCCCGATGAGGCCAACTCTTTTTGTATATTCTTCCTCTACCATTGTAATAGCAGCAAAAGACAGTATACCGTTCAGCCTACTATATAGTAAGTAGTCGCTCTTCCTGTATGTTTTACTCCGAGAAGATTCCACTGCAGTCCGAATTTTATTAAAGTGTGCCTCTATCATAATATTAATCTTTTGAAAAAGACCTGAAAATGCCTTTCTATCCATCCCAACTACCTTCTTCATTTGTGTATGTGCACTCTCAACCCTGAAAGCCAATTACCATTGAAAATTAAACTTTCACATAAAACATCATATAAAGTATCATGTAATTATACAACATACAAACTATAAATTAAAGCTATAATTAACTTACATGTTCGTTGTGTGCCCTCCGTAATGCTTTATATATTTCGTCCAACAAGATACAAACTTGTCTGCATGGGGATCCAACCATGTGTTTTTCAAGTATAGAATCACATTTTTAAATTTAGATTTATTTTCATATCTAGTATCAATATATTCCACAGCTTTCGTGAACTGTTCATATGTCAAGGCTTTCACCACTTGCCCCCAACGATATAGAAACACATCTGTTGTCTTCTTGTTGTTGCCAGCCTCTACTACATGTTTCTTTACATCCATTTCAATGTGTCTTCTGAACAATAGTTGGGTAGCATGTGGGAATACTATTTCCACAGCGTTCATTATGTCAATCGCTCGATCAGTGATGACCACATGTGGGTATTTGTTGCCCTCGAATAAATTACTCAATTGAGTCAGGGCTTATAAATAGCTCGGGGTAGTCTCATCCCTCATAAAAACGAAAGTAATATGAATATACTGAGACGTGGGTACATGAGCCACTATCTGCAGTAGAGGCATGTCATACCTGTTTGTCTTATACGTCATATCCATAAACAAAACGAACAGAAACAAACCAAGTAGACAAGGCGCCTTCTTGTGTGTGAAGAAGATGTGCCCGATTGCATTACTATCATCTTCAGCTGTGTGAGCATAGAAGTATTCGTGATCGTGCAAAAGTTTGAAGAAATACTGCTTGTTAGTCATATCTTCCCTCGCCTCCCTTCTACCTTTTGCTAATTCATTGTATACATGTCTTATGTGGCTGACATTTTGCTGATCATCCGCTTGCAACTGGGCCAATATATGCTTCAGCCTGATGTTAATACTTGACATTTCTGCAATCTTCTTTTAACTGTGAGTACGCTGAATGCCAATTTTGAACTTCTTTTAATCATGATTGTGCTTACCATTTTTGGTCTCTAACTTCCAATTTTCCCTTGTAATTTCTCGTCCCACAAGGTGAAATTGACATTTTGTCAACTTGCTGCTTGAATTGTTCTGCCTGCTTTTCCTTTCAGGTAGGGGTGGCTTATCTCTAATTATTCATGATCTATCGCACTTTATCTCAACTCGCCCTTTTCTCTCTCTTGTAAGGAAAATGGCCAACGCTCTAGAATATGACGTAATTTTTGCAGTCATACTATTTTCAGATGCTGTAGCTTTAACCCATGCAACCAAATCTTTCTTACTTCTGAACTCTTCGTCCGTTTGAAATACATCCGTGTGGTCAGCAAATATGTCATCCCTCTCAATACGGATATCCTGTTAATACAAAATGATGGGTCAGCATACTTAAACCCTAAACTCTACACCCTAAAATTTAGCTGGAACCATTAAATTTTGGAATAATCTCGTCTACGATAGGTGAGAATGTGACAAAATTCTACATACATAGGGGGCGAGATTTCTCCGGCCGAGATATCGAGAAAATTATCGCCGTCCGCTGATAAAAACAGCAGCATCCGGCGATTTTTTCAGGCAGGACACGGCTAGCAGACGGTGGTGTTCTGATCGGAAATACCGCTGAATTCTGGAGGTATTTCGCCGGAAAAATACCACAGGCGGTATTTGTCCCGCAACTACCGCCTGAAACCGGCAGTATTTGCGAGGTAAATACTGCCTTGGCGTTCTGGTGAGGAGGTATTTCCGATCAGAACAGCGCCGTCTGCCGGCGGTGTTCTGCCTGAAAAAATCGTCGGTCGATATTTTTCCCCAAAAACACCGCCGGAGGTGTTCCTGGGGAAAAATACCATTCTTCGCTACGCGGTATTTCGCCGGCCACTACCGCTGGTCTTTGGCGTTATTTTCGCTGGAAATACCGCCTGTCACGGTCGAAATCCGGCCGAGGAGACAGTCTCCTCGCGAAATTTTACAATTCCAACCAAAAACGGCCGGATAATCGCAGATCCGGGTCAAAAATCCCGCCCATAGGGGTTTTTTTTCCCCTAAATCAAGGAGCAGACAAATATTTTTTTATTAAGCAAAAACAAATTTCACATAAAAAAATGTATATAATTGTTACTTACCGTGTAATATGGATCGTCCTCTTGTCTACCGGCCATATTCGAATACACGTGTGAATGAAAAATGAATTACTGTAAATATAAATAGTGTAAATATGGAAAATAAGAAGCATGAAGGCTGAAGGTGAATGTCCGGTAACCTTTATAAGGGTTTAATATGTTTTTTTTTTTTAAAGCCTAAAGGGCAATTTAGACAATTCACGCAAAAATGTTACTGCAAATAGTAAAATTGTCATTGCAAATAGTATGCCCCAAAATATATGGATATAAGTTTTCAATACTATAGAACTTATGTTAATGCCATAAATATTATTGAAACTCCTGAAAAGATATAAAATACTGTTGATTATTTGAAAAATGGATTTGAAATGAAAATTTTTGAAGAGAAAATTTTTCTTTATTTGCAATTGGGAAATTTAAAAATAACATTCTTTTGTATCAATCCTCTAATACTAACAAGGTATTGAAACAATTTTATATGAATAAAACACGCTCTTTGAATATATCTATGGTTGTAGGATCACTTGATGTGCATAAAAATTCTTTTCGCCCTCCGAAGATGATAAAGAACTGTCTGGCCCATAAGTACAATATTTTAGTGGGATCAAAACATATTAATGTATCTTACAAATCATACAGGGACTAATAATCATTTACAATGAATTTATTAGCAATATTTAGTTCTCCCCCTACGCAGAGGCATTAAAATGGTCCTAAACGTATTTTTCGTTACCTTCAAGAAACAATAAGTTTTAGTGTTTATTATTCCAAATCACTTAAATATGATATTATTTGTTACTTAAATATGCCACATATATCTCGATCACAAATGTGTACGACATTTTGGTGTTCTATGAAACAAATTATAACTAACAATTCTAATCATGCTGAAAACTGGTCAATTCGTGAAGTAAGTGAAGAATGTGTTTAATTAAGATAATCTAGTATATTTGGGGATCAAGTTATTCTCACTTAGGTTGGAAAGTTTCTGCTATTTTGTTTGAACATAATGTTGCATATATTGCTCAGTTAAAACAATAATACATCGAAGGTGGTAGAATGAAACACATTTCATCGAATTTCTGTTTCACTCATGATTTTCTAAAGAATTGTGAGATTTGTGTTCAACACTAATCAAAGATACATAGCATAATGTGTATTCATTATGAAAACATGTTTTTGGGAAAAAAAAAAAATTTAATGTGAAAAATGTATTAAAAATGTAAACATATATAATTGAATGATACAAAATTGCATTGAAAATGATAAAATTAAAAATTAAAAAATATATATATAATGTATTAAATTTACTGTAAAAAGAAAAAAAAAACAGTGAAAATGATTAGGGACTTAAGCCTATAAATGAAAGGTTTGAGTGAAGAAATGATGTGTCTGGAAAGAAGGGAAATTTTGTGCTCTACACTTTCATCTTGCTCTTCTATTTAAATTCATCGTTATTGTACTTCATAGTCCTATCTATTATCTACCTCCTCTCTATAACGTTGTGGTTGATAAATTAATCACCTACTAATATTTTCCCTCCTATGGAAAAAATAATAAAAATTGGAAACTTTATCGTAAACCAACCATGAAGAGAAAAATAGAACCTGCAAATGGCCATACAAATTGATGCTGTATGGAAACTTGTAATAATTATTATAACTTCCAATACAAAATGCCTGTAATTATGATTCTTAGTGGAAATAACCCGTGACTCCTGCGTATGATTCTATCCAATGCGCGCTACAATATCATCCTTTGGTTCATCGTGTTACTTTAGTTTCTTCTACAATAGCTATAAATGCAAGTACAGCAAAGTAAACAAATTAGCAATTTAAGAATTGGCCGCTGGTCAACCTGTTCATTACTCACGGCCTTCTCGCGTATACTGAATGTATACCATAGATGCCTGGAAATTCAAAACTCCTCTCCTATCATTTCCATCCTTAGCTCAATTGACATTGAAATGCAGAAAGCATTTCTGGCCTTGACTGAATTCTTCATTTCCCAGCAAGTTGCACTAGTCCTTTCATGTAGCGGAAAAAACACGTTGGAGAAGTCCGGAAATGGTGGCATACTCTTTTCAAGTCGTGAAGAAGTAAGCAATTTCATTTTATAGTGGTTGGAGTTCTTGCTCAGGTGCGGCTGAATCTACAGGCTTGTATGAAAGAACTGATTGTTGCCTTCTCATTCGAATCCACCAAGCTACCGAAGCAGCCAGCCCAATTATTAAAACGACAGCAAACGCCACGATTATAACCAAGTAGTCTTGAAGCCTCCATTTCCTGAACAACAGGATAGACAATTTGCAATCAAAAAACCATCTTCTTTCGACAATTTCAAACTTAGCATCACTAACTTGAAACAAGATACTCTTGATACTTCTCTTGTGCTCACACGCACACAGCAATGCTGAGAATGCTTAATACAAATTAAATTATATTATCTTGAAACAAAAATGCATTAAAGAACAAATGAAAAGCATGCAGCCAATCCACGTATAGTTATTGATCATAATGTAGTCCTCTTTATTAAAGAACATACACAATCAAGCAAAGATGGAAAAGGAGGACGCAATTAAAACCCACCTCCAATAGTGTAGGGTCAATTTTGCTACAAAAGTATTACAACCTTGTCTTACTGAGCAAGTTTATATTTAAGTTATAAATGCAAGGCTAATCACTTTTGAAATAATTTTATGAATACACGTTTAGAGACTCTTTAAGACGTTTATATTGTCATTACACAGCTTGATAGATTATTGTCCAAATCTAAAAAAATGCTTAATTGAACTACCAAACAGAGCCTTGGAATTTTCATTGGTTTAAGTGGACACTGCTCTCATTATCCAGATCTCAAAACAAAAAGTAGACAAAGAAACGAAGAAAATTGAAATTGAATAATGAAGAGCAAGAATTAGGAAAAGGAAAATGAAAAAAAGGAATAAATCAGATACCGCGTTTCAGGGGGATCAATATTCCAGTTGAATAATTTGTAACTTCCATAGGTAGCAGGGAGATGTACTTGATTTTCAGCCAACCGGGACACAATATCCTATACAAAGCGTATGTTTTAATGTAAGCATCATTTCATATGGATACAGAAAAGATCAGAAAACAACAGGATTACCATTGCAGCTGCATTCGACATAACATCTGCAGAATCAGCAGGAAATATGGCCCATCTAATGAGTGAGCCATTTCCACTGGATGTGAAATTCAAAACATGAACCTGCAAAGTCATCTAAACAAGTAAACAACCAAAAACACAAATTCAACAATGAACCACAACTACTACAATAATATTTGGCTATCAGCAACTATATCGACAATTGGTAAGGTTATGTGTTTACGAATTGTTAAGGCTAATGCGACATTCATAATCTTTTAACTGATCAACCTGTGATTCATTGACACCTAGCTCCTTTGCGATTATTTGTTCAAGCTCTGGCATGTGAGGTTTCAAGTCTGAGTGGTTAACACTTGATGACATATAAAATGTTACTTGTCCAGCTTTAACCTCTCCTACAAAAAGGTATCAGCAGATACAACTCAGCACATAATATCTGAACTGTTTACCATGTACCATCGCACTTCTGCGCATAAACATAATAATAAGTAAAGAGCAAGACAGACCAACAGAAAAACTGCCAAACATGAAAATCCAGCTTGTTCTGAAAATTCAACTATTTACTGATAGGAGGAACAAACAGGACTATGAGCAACAGCGAAGGGCCTGCAGGTTTTCACCTCTCCAAACACATTCTGCATTTTGTAGTAATCATCATTCCTAATCCACCTCCTCACATTTCCAACACTTGATATTTTAAAACAATTCCAATCACATTTTGAAAGACATTTTATTTACGTTATGGACACTTTGAAAACACAGTTTGAAAGACTTTTTTATTTACAATGTGGACCCTAAATCTCATGTAGTAGCAGAAATGGGGATACAATCAAAACAAGATGTTGGATATCAGGTATCACTTTTTTTTCTTTTATTATGGAAACAAAGATTTGACTTGCTGAGGTAATTGACAACAAGTGTCACACTTCAAAAATTAGACAGAAAATGGTGAAAGAGGCATGATACTTGTCAAAAAGTAAAAGGCTACTAAAGGCTAATTCAGCTGCGGGAAGGTGCAAGAGTTTATTTTATTCATATGGTTAACTTCCATAAAATAACAATGATGGACATAAATCAGACCGGAAGCATTGTATGGCGACTGTTCTGTAGGAGCCGACGCTGGAGTCAAATCGTCAGTTGAACTATTATTCTTCAGCTCCACAGGCGGAGGCACACTGGATAAATGAAGTCTTCCCCACAAATCAGAACAGTTAGTTTTCCAGAAACCAATCTTTTCATGTTCCCGATCGTATGTTACAAGAGTATTGCGAACAATGATCCCTGTCAAAAAGTTTTAGAAACAATGTTCACTACATTTTTAAGTGACCAAGAACCTAAGATGAATATTTTTCAAAATAGTTCAACACTTATTACAAAAGGACAAAATAATGTTATAAATCTTAGAGAGATGATTTTTTAGACCTATACCTCCTAAAAGGGTGGTAGGATCTTTCCCATTCTGAAAGATTCCCAGGCAATACGCACCACGCACTTTGGAATGCTTTGAAAAACAAACGAGGGAAAATATAATCAGTCCTTCCATCTGAGAGTTACTAGCAGCAAAAATATTAGAAGATCTAGCATAGGTAGATGAAAATTTTGAGAAAACATAGAGATCAAGAAAAATACCCACCCGAAATAAGTAATTTTCAGGTGAAAGAGCAAGCTTTTGACCATTGCCAAATACCATTTCAACCAAGGGGAATGTATTCGAAAGTTGTGAAGTATTACTGCATCAATACAATCAGATACAATAAGTGATTTGAGAATAAGTTACTTCACAATTCAAAGTGTTTCAAAGGTTGTCCCCAGGGAATAAAATACAGTACCTTCCAGCACCTGAGAAGCAGATATCATTGTAATTCGGGTCAGGACCTGGGATCTGGTTTAGGGGATGGATTTCTTTCATTAACTGCAAGAGACATGTTAGGTAGGAAATGATTACCAGACTCCAGTTTGCAATCATCAAAAAAATATTCAGCTCAACTATTATATACTTAACAAAATCCCAATGCAGGTTCTGCACAGCAGAATAATGAAGATACATCTCTATTGACCTTTTGAGAGAACATATTCCTAGGTCTATATGGTCAAAATCCATTTTTTGAAAGTAAGATGGAGGAAAAATAATAAATAAATAAAGGTCAGAGAAAGACAATCAATAGTTCTGTAAACTTTTAAACTCAAAAGAAAAACTGAAACCACAAAAAAAAAAAAAAAAAAAAAAAAAAAAAAGGGGACCCTGGAAGAGGGAGGGAGGGGGGGAAGAGTGGTTGAATGAAAAGGCTCATCATAAGTCATTGGATTGTTAAATAGCAATTCTGGAAGATCTAGTAGAAAAGATCCGTAATTCATCATCATTCCACGGCAGAGATTAGAAATCAAAACACTAGTCAATATATGATTTTTTTAATGCATTAAAACAGTCCTGAGTAAAACCTCTCTCTTTCATTGTAAAATTCTACAAGACAGAAGAAAGAAGGGAAAGAGGCCAGAACTCTAATATGATGGATCCATCAAGAGGATGAATCACATGAACAAAAGTTCCCTAGTCTGTATTCTCTTATATAAGAGAACTGCAGAACTGCATGTAAAAAAGCTCACCAGCCTTAGGAAAGCAATAAAAAATCACATTTGGAAGGAAAAGAATAGAAAATAACAACTCAAATCAGGCTTGTCGAATGACAGAAACTGACACTTACAGCAGCTTTGAATGCTGTAAATGCTTCCTCTGGTAGGTAGGCATATGTTGTACCACTATCAAGCACACTTCCATGTTTCCGATCAAAAATATGTGGATCCAAAGGTAATGCCTTCCCAGCAACACGCATCTCCTTCAGCTCAATGTTGTAATAAGGACTGTTGCCATCCCAAGACTAGAGTAAATGTGTGAGATGTAAAAAGAGCATTTGTTAGGAGATACCTAACATTCTGCTGTAACTATATGGCTATTTTTTTAATGTACCTGCGCACAGGGTCTGACCGACTGTAGACCATATCAGGTGGAGGTGAAATTCCACCAAGGACCATTGCACCACCGCCAACGTCCATTCCCCCATAGCATAGTGAAAAAGAATCACTAATAACACCTTTTCCAACCAGTTGATCAACAATACTGAGATCTCCACGACCCAAGCCCATTATGCCATCAGCATGCTGACTATAAAGGTCACCAGTTTCCAAGTTTTCACAACCAAATACTGCTCTCTGAGGGGTGAGGTCACTCAAATTTCCAAAGGACACAATATCCTCTCCAAGAATCCCACTGCTCGAGCTCATTTCTGCGTATTGCCTATCATATGTGCAGTATTCCCTGTCAGAGTCACAAGTGCAGTCAACATTGCATTTCACTGGCTGGTAGCTGCTAGACAATTCTGGCTGAAATCGGGGATCCTAGTGCACATTAAAAGATGAAAGTAAAATTAGTGTCAAAATTGAAGACAATAGCTAAAGAAAAACTACAATGAATAAGAAAGTTGGTAGGTGAAATGGTTAAAAGAGCATTTTAATTCACCATACAAATATATAATTTCACTTGCTTAAACCCAGAAGAACCAGATTCCTTGCCCATAAACATTGGATATTGCAAATATATGCATCTAATAGTATATGGATATGGAAACACAACAGATAAGTAACACAATCTTCAAAACTGTCCTGCATTGTTGGAAGAAAGTTTATGGATAAATGGTTAAAAGACCATTTTACAGAAAAATATCATTTCATTTCCTTAACCCCAGAAGAACCAGACTCGCCCAAAAAATTGAATATTGATGATGCACGCATCCAATAGCATGCCAATATAGAAAAAACAACCGATTAGTATAATGCACCATAATCTTCAAAATAGTCCTGCGTGGCATGTGACGTGTGCGCTAAACCAACCTTCCATAACTAAGGGTTTTCCACAGTACAAGCAATATTATAAAGGAAATTTCATCAAGTATCAAGTAAAGATCTCAACTTGATGTGGTACACCATAAAAGTACTTTGCACCTATTAATCTTAAGTTCTCAACTCATAGTGATTTCTACCCTAACAGTCACAATTGGTTATTCATTTTTCATCAAAAAATATAAATTCAAGATTACAGCTTTATCCCAAACCACATTAAGAAGTTGAAAGAAAAATTCGGCTCTTAATTCCTAGTTAATTGATTGATTGATTTCCTTTTCCATCATTTATGGACACTGAAAAATTCATCTTAAATAAACACCACAATTACAAAGGATGAGAAAACATGAAATATATATTGTGAACAGATTAGCAACACTCAAACAGAACAGAATTTCAAAGCATAAAAAAGGACCAAATCTAGTATAAGAGATGGGTCTCCTATTCCACACAATTGATTGATTTCAACTACAATTAAGATCGAACAATAAGTAATTCATCACACATATAAAGGTATGCTCCCATAAAAGGTCTCAATTAGAGAAGGCCAATCAATTCCCATACTCTATAGCTAAGAAAAATAAAAAAATTGGAAATATCAATAAGGGCAATTAAGGTGAGTTGAATCGACCTGGTGCTTGCCGCACTGTTCACAAGTGGCACAAGGCACGTAAGTAACAGTACTCCCTGTGTCGACTATCAAGGCGAATATCTGCGGCGGCGTACCGATCCAAAGCCGCGTCGTGTAATACCTGCACCGGCCAAATCATAACACCCTCAACTAACCATCAAAATCACTCAAAACCAAAAGTCAACGAGATCGACGGGGCAGCGTAATGACGAAGCAAAATGAAGAAAAAAAAACTCACCCGTTGAGTAGGAGATCATCGTGGAGAGACATTCGAGCATTAGGTTGGCGACCCTGGAGGTGGCGACGCGACTGTTGGACTGAGACAACGGACGACGAGTGGTCGAGTCGAGGAGGAGAGAGGTAGAGAGGGAGAATCATGGTGGTCTGCCGACTACCGCCACGGCTGCCACCGCCTCCGCGGTCGAGGTGAGAGATTTGGAGAGAGGAAACTACGCCGTGGAAGTACAAAAGGACGACGGATAAGGAGATCAGGAGGATCGGAGGAGTGTTGATCGCCGGAGTATGGCGTTCCCGGGCCATAATTTTGGTCGGAAGGATCGGAAATTGAGAAGTCAGCTCTCTCTATAGTTTTAGAGAGAGAAAGAATTGAGCGCTTTGGGTTGAGAGTGAGTGGGGCCCGAGGAGTTTGGTGGTGGGGGCTCTCTCTATAACCTGGGCAACCTTCGTGACTGACTGCCTGGAAGTGTAACCGAAGGAAAGAGGCGTTTCGGCCGGTTTGTTAGATTTCTTTTTTTTTTGGGCAAATTAATTATGTAGCTGTTAAATTATTCAAATAGGATACGTTTTTTTTTCTAATCAATCTTTTTTAGTAAATTTATAACTCAATTTAAAAAATAGTTACTTTTAATATTCAATTAATTTAATTGTTGGACCAAATGGATACTCTCGCTCAATTTTCGACTATTTGATAGTTCGATAAACAATATTTCAACTTATAAAATTTATCTCTTGAAATTGGAAAATAATTAGGATAATCAATCTATTGTTTCCAATATTATATTTACACTTGCTTCTAACTTGTTCATATTACAAAACAAATAATGTTAAGTATATACAGAAACTATAAAATGAAACTTGTGAGACTTAAAAATTACAAGACATACCACGTGGGATATATAAATTGTATTATATTTCAAAGTTTTTTTACATAGAATTTTCAAACTTAAAGGGAGGCATCCTGAGGTAAGCATGGTTAAAATTGATTCTGTTTGTTCACATCACTCAAAGAGAGTTTCTATATTTTCTTGAAGATTTCCAAACTATTTGGGCTTGATGCAGCCTAGTAGGAACATTAGTTGCAAGATTTGTTAGTTGCTTGACGAACAAACGTTAGAGTTCCTTCTCTCTAACACCAAAATTAAGTGCTATGTATAAATCAAATCATTTGCCCTAATTTTGATTGTAATTACATATATAGTTTAATCTCATTTTCTTGCATGTGGATAATACTTTGAACTATTCGGGTTGAAGCATTCACTTTTTAAATCCAAATCTTATGCAGGTGTTAGTGGAGTTTGGGTCGGATAAATGGTTCCTCCCAAAATGTTAATTGAATTAGCATTTTAGACTTTGATTTGGTACTAAATCCAAATAACCCGCCCGTACCCCGCACAAGTAAATCTATAATATATATTTTTTATGCAACTTTACCCTTTCAGTTACACCAGCTAGGGTTTTTTTTCTTTCTCATTTTGGCTAGCACACTCTCTATGTCTCTCCGTTCTCTTCTGCAATTTGCGCCGCCTCCTTCTCCCTCTCAAGCCTCTCTCACCGATAAGCCATCTTTGTTTGAGCTTTGAAGCCAACCATTCCCATCGGCAGCTTATAGGACTCAGCCATCAGGCGATCATCATTGATTCACCATCTCCAGCCCAAAGTCCTTCTCCCTCATTTTCGTTTCCATACACAAACAAAAATAATTGAGATTACACACCTTGCGATTTTGTTCTCCTTCCTTGGATTACAATCTCGGGAGCTATGGAGTAGTAATGAAGGAAAAAGAGTGGAAATGGACTTCGGCATGCAAGCTTTTCGAGAACCAAAAAATGTCAATGAGATCGAAGAGAGGTATTTGTTGAGGGAGACATAAGAACTGGAATCAACAAAGAACAATGCAAGAAGCAAGAACAATTGTATAAAGCAGAGAAAAAAAATATAACAAATATAATGAAATTAAGCATCATGAAAATGACGAAATAGACTTTGATCGACAGGCGGGGTGACGGAAACTATGTTGATTACAAGCCATGATATTCTCGATCGGGAAGATGAAACTGGGAATGAGAAAACAATATCTTGTCAAGCTTTTCGTGGCAATTGAGGGGATCAGATGGTTGCATATCTTGAAAAAGCATAGTAAGAAGGTATGATGTATTACAATACACATGGGTAATCAGTAATTACTTCTTTTATTGAGTACATAACTCCTAAATTGTACCATTTCATCTTTTCCATCAATGTTAGATGTGGTTGTGCAAGTGCGAACTCAAGATTTATTTATTTATTTTATGATTCAATCTGGTATTTAAAAATTATTTTGATTTACTTTGTCATAATTACTAAAGCTATCAAACGAATGAAATTCGATTGAAAGAAATTATTATGAATCACTTTGTCTTAATCACTTAACGGGTTTTGCTTATAATTTTAAATTTATTTCATACTTGGATTGAATGAAATACGATCCC
The DNA here is from genome assembly GCA_016801395.1 of Leptodermis oblonga. Classification (NCBI taxonomy): domain Eukaryota; kingdom Viridiplantae; phylum Streptophyta; class Magnoliopsida; order Gentianales; family Rubiaceae; genus Leptodermis; species Leptodermis oblonga. The sequence goes on from CM028755.1 coordinate 11,110,658, forward strand.
AATAACTCAAAGTTCAATTTGTGTTATTTGGATTGGTTTTTAATTAAAATGATTTGGTATTCAATTGAAAATTTTAAATCCCAAAACCTGAATAACCCAATTTGAATAAACTAAATAACCTAGAACCAGTCCGAATGAACACCTTAACCATGAATTTGTCCAAGGAGAACCATTGTTCTACGAGCCAGCAATTTTAATCCGTTCATCATTGTCATATCCTTAATTGATGATTTTTTAAAAATTAATTTCAAATTATCCTAGTTGTTAGTGCAATTCTACCAAAATGCTTGTAAGTTTTCAATTAGTAGAAGACATAAGAGAAATGGTACAAAAGTAGTGGTACTTATATATCTTTCTCTTCTTTTCTTTTTTTTTTACCTTCTAGGTTGTGGATCTGCATTTTCGTCACTAGCTACTGTTGTGGTTTTATGAGGTGGTACTTGATAGTTGACTGTGCTTACTCTATGGTGAGTGCTCCACTTGCTTCAGTTGTACGTTCACCTGTTTATTGGCCACATTTTTCATCCGATGGCTGAACTTTACTAGACTTTTAACGTTGTGGCATGAACTGGTACATTTTCAACAACACCTGACCACATATATACTTTCTTGGTTTGATTTTATAACCATTGTCTTCAACAATGTATCCCTTCTTGCATTTTTTGGTTTTCCATGATGAATTGCAAACAAACGAGGATCGATCGAGAACCAAGCCTATAGACGATGGAGACCACATTGTTGTTCCATTTATTTATTTATTTATCATGAATACATTTCTTTTTAGGTCCATAAACATTGCACATTTACTTATACAAAGTTGCACACCTATTCCATAGATATTGCTCGTTTAATGAATAAGCATTGCACATTCATCTCAAAATATTGCACGCCAATATAGTACATATTGCACATTTCATTGAAATTACCTCGTAAATTTTTTTTTTTTTTGACATAACTAATGCTTAAAATTTATCCTAAATCATATAATAAAATTTAAGTAGGGAGCCAAAGTCGAGATCAGCAGGAATGATGAGGGCTTCTGGGGCTCATGGTACATCGGAACGGTGATTAAGAACTTTAAAATAAAACTAAGGTATTGATGGAGTATAAGACCATAATGGAAGAGGAAGGACAGGGTAGGCTCAGGTAGGGGTTGGACATTGTTTAGTTGAGGCCACCGCCACCCTAGTAGATTCTTGGGAGTTTAAATTGGGTGGTGGGAAGGCGTGATCACTAAGGTTTTGAAAGTTGGGAGGTTTGCTGTGTATATTAGTTCTAAGAAAAGAGCAGAAAAAGTTTAAGCCGTCAAACCTCCGGCACCACTGTGAAGTGGGTTCCGCTGCTGAAAACGGAAGAAGCTACATAGATAAGGACGTTTCATCACCAGAAATGCCAAAGCCTGAAACTGCAACAGAGACATTTCAGAAGAACTTTAGCCAAGGAGCACAAGTGGAAGTTAGAACTGAAGAGGAAGGTTTGGAAGGCGGTTGGCTTTTTGCGTCCATCGTTAGCAAATTAAACGAAGATAAGTTGTGATTATATGGGAGATGCAAGAGGTTTGTGCTATTTTGTGAGAATAGTTCTTGCAATATTTTGATGCTTAAAATATGGTTTGTACTAGTACTGTTTAGCGTTATTTATTTATTTTAAGACATTGCACATTTCCTTTTCAAATGTTGCACCACTTATTCGTACACAATTAATTATTTTTTATTAACTAGGAAATAATATTTTTTTTATGTAACTAGTCATAAAAATGTTCTCAAATCGTGATGCATAAAAGTTATGACGTACTTTTATTTTTTTTAATCAATTTAAAAATATATAGATTATCTACAAAGAAATTTTGCAATGCACATTAACTTATAAGACATTGCACGTTTCTTTTCAAAAGGTTTCACGATCTATATGTACACATTGCACTTGTGTTTAATTATATTGTTTTTTACATAAATAGAAAAAAAAAATATTTTATGTTACAGTAATAAAATAATTTCTCAAATTATGTATAAAAGTGATATGATACAGTTAATTTTTATTAGGGTGGAATGCACAACTCATCACTTAATTATTGACTTTTGTAAAAATTGACACTTTTCTTTAAAAGGCTCTTTTTTGGACACTGAACTTTCCAAAATGCTCCAAACATACCACTGTGAAATCCATCTGTTAAGTGGCTAACAGAAGAATTTTTTCAAGGGTAAAATAGTCAATTTGACATTTTTTGTCTTACCTTTCTAGTATTTTATTATTTTTATAAAATAACCCCTAATCTTTCATTATTTTTAAATATTGACCAGATTTTTTCATTATTATTACATATTTATCAAATCCAATAAATTTATTTATATATTAATTAGCAAAGTAACCTCCAATCTTTTCAAAAGTTTATTTGTCCATAATAAATTTTACTGTATAATCATATTACTAAAATAATAATTATTTTTTACATTATGATTTTTAAGTTTTGATATAACTATTTGTGTTTTAAATTATAATATTTTTAAGATAATTTAACACTTCATTTTACATATTTAATTTTTAAAAAATTACTCAAATTTATTTTGTCTTAATTAAAAAATAAGCTGGGATCCAATGTAAGGAAAAAAAAACAGAGGCCAATTTATAAATTCGATGAACAATGTCGATGACACTATTCATCGTGTTCTCCAATCAATTTAGACCGATACTGAAGAATCCGATCATGATGACACTGTTCATCGAATTCTCCAATCAATCTAGACCAATACTGAAGAATCCGATCATGATGACACTGTTCATCGAATTCTCCAATCAATCTAGACCAATACTGAAGAATCTGATCATGACCAAGCCCAAGATCTAGCCATCGCCATGCCATGACTTTGTTGAAGTTCCAGTTTAGGGGTAGACTTAGTCCAAAATCAGGGCCAATCTACAGCCACAAGAAAGAATCAGAGAAGCAAATAATAAAAAATACATAGGGATTTAAATTGCTAAGCTTCCAAACCCTTGCTGGAGAGTATCCATTTGCGTCCCATTTCCCAACTTTTGGTTTAATCTACACAAGATAAGGAACAAAATAAGAGCGAGGAATGTTGAACCATAAAATTTTATGAACCCAGATATGGAATTGCGTAGCAACCCAAATCTGGAATTGCGTCCCCGAGGTCACGATTTTTCGCCGACGCTTGCAAAGGATTCTATCAGACTAGAGCATGGAGAAACAGAGTACTCAAAGGGTTTCCCTGTTCCTCAACATTCATCGTTCTCTTTGCGTCAGTGGCACTTTTATCGCTCTTAGATGAGAAAGAAGGGGTCTTCTTGTTGCTGAGAATTGAGATTGGGTTTGACAGCAATCTTGGTGAGTTTGTAAGGATTGAAGCTCTCATAGAAAAGGGATGTTGGGAAAATACTCATCGTTGCCGTTGGTATTCATGGCAGCAAGAATTCCAAGCACAACAACCTCATTTGATTCTTTTGTTTCCGTTTTTTGCTACTGTTGTTGCTCCTTCTCTCTTCTCAATCATGGCTGCATTTTTGCACTTGGAGAAGAAGAAGGATTTGTTCCCTTTTTTTTTTTTTTAATCGTTGCTTTTAGGAGGAAGATTTTTCTTAATTTTGGACAATTTTGCCCCTCCTTAAAAGCCTCTGTTAGGAAATTAACGGATGGAATTCACAGAGTGGTATGTGATGTGAAGCAAAAATGCTCGTAAATGGACGCTTCTTTCTGGCCCAAAAAGATGTCTTGATCTGCAAGTCCCAAGCTTGTAGAAACTTCACTGAAAAGGGAGATAGCCGAACTGGAGACCGAGCTGGGTAGCTCGGATCAGCACGAATGATGAAGAAAACCGTAACTGAAGACTGTTTCGGCAATAACTGTAAATAATCAAGAGAAGAGCGGGGCTTTCCCCTTGTATAGGCTCCGACGGTCAAGTTAGAGAAGTAGAAGAAGATGAATAGTATTGACAAAGTGCTCAAATGATAAATGTTGCGTACCTCACTAAGTCTGAAAACTTAGTATATATAGCTCAAGACTGGGATATGCCCGTTGAACCTTCATGATCAGCAATCTCACCTGCTCCCCTCTGTGTAGCGTGGCGTGTACGTTTTGTGTCATCATGACCGGATTTCATGGGTTTCTTCCTTCTCGAAGATCTGAGAAATCTCTGTATATATTCAAAATATATACCTAACCCTATAATGATCTTTACCTACTGTGTCAGTGTAATATTTTAGTCCGACCTAACTATCTTAGCTCGGTTAGGCTGAGTGTCATGATATAAGTATGAGAAATCTTGTAAGGCACATTAAAACTGTTGGCTGACCTAAACCTTTGACCGATCTACTATTTGGCTTAGTTTTAAGGATCTATCCGACCTAAGCAGGGTTCTGGACATCTTACGCATCTTTTTATCTTTACTGTTCATCTTCGCTTTAGTCTATTGGGCCAGGCCTAATGGAAGTTCAATTTCATGCACACCAACAAGTCCTCCCAGTATTAGGTTTTACCGAGCTAAAACTTAATACTTTTTGTGTTTTACTGAGCCAAAAATTTGACTAAGGTATTTATCATGCATCCCCCTGATATATGTCCAAACTACTTTTAAAATTTTCTTTCTGACCTAAGCCAGCATGAAATGTGGATTGTTCCGACTTAAGTTTACTAGAAGTATTTGAACTATTTCAAGTGAAGTAGTAAAAATGGTTACCGTCCTACCGAACATCATAGCTATCAAAAGAAAAGCATGAGCCAAAAACTAATACAAATCCGATCCAAAGAAAATAATATGTTAGCCGATTCATAAGTAAACAATGTGGTGTTGACCCAAAAAGACCGAATTTATCAATAAAGGCATACCTCGGCTTTTGAGGAGTCGTGACATGACAGGACATGCTCAGCAAGTTTCGAGGTGCTCAGTACGACTTCCCACGTTTGTTCGTTTCTCGAGGCGGTATTAATAGCTCCAGCGGTTGGCTTGTCTGCTACACTTCGTCTTCCTGAATCTTTCTTTAAATACGAAGAAACCATCATCGTTGCCTCTGCGCTTTCTGAGAAAAGAGAGTTTCTATCTTTCTTCTTTTTGCCGTGACTGTTCGAGTTGTTGAATCTCCGCCGTGTTCGTTGGTGTCGCTTCTCTCGTTTGTACCGACGCTTCGTTTCGCTGCCTCTACGCCACTACCTTGCAGAATTCCATGGCCGAAGAAAGGAGCTCTGGTACCGGCGCGTCTCGTCATAACCCAACCTCAGGTTAGTTTGGTCTTCCTCTTCTTCCAATAGTTATAATTGATTTGCCGGCATAGGAATAATTTTCCGGCAAGTTTGATGCACGAACCTCTTTGTAATGCTTCCTGTAGATACAGCTGCCATATCGTATGAATTTCACCCCGAAGAGATAGTCTCCGAGCTTACTAGGGTAGAATTAGAAACTCTAGGATCGATCCATTACCTTGACCCGGCCATCCAAACCTGCCTGCCCACATCCGAAGAAAGAATAACTAGTACTTCTGGGGGTTGGGTCTGTATATATGAGTACCACATAAAATTCGGGCTAAGATTTCCTGCCTCAGATTTTTTAACCGAGCTATTCGACTATTTAGAAATCGGGTTGAGCCAGTTAGTACCTAACGCCTTTAGATTTTTAGTGGGGTTTATATGTGTCTGCTTCAGGGCTAAGATCCGACCCACTGTGGATCTGTTTTTCCAGTTTTACACCATCCGCCAATATCCTTACGGACCGAGGTGGGTATCTTTCCAAAAAGGTAGGAATGGGCCCGTCTTTATAACTGACTCCCCAGATACGAATAAACACTGAAGGGCAAGATTTTTTATGGTGAAAGCCGATGAAGCAAATCTCCCTTGCCGCTGGTCAAAGTTTATTGTGCCGGCAGATCAAACCCGAGATAAGTCCAATCCCATAGTGTTGTCAGACTATAAGGCGTTAAGATCCTTCACCAGTTTGGAGAAATATTCGGTTAAATATCCTTCAGAGGGCCTTCTTGTTTGGGTCGGGCTGAGCCAGGCCCCCGATGTAGAGAAAGAACGTAAATACCTGTCTCTGAACTTTTAATTATCGTCTTCCCCATCTTAGGTCAGCTTCCTAGATCGGTGATTCTGACCTTTGTCTGTCTTTCTTGTTTTCAGGTGGCTTTGGTGGGTTCGGTCGGAAAAAGAAATCCAATAAACCAGCAACAGTTTTGGGGTCTTCAAAGAGACCTTCTGCTGAGATCGATTTGATCGAGGAGGTTGAAATTGCTAATCCTCCTGCTGGTGCCTTAGTTCCCCGGGCATCCAAGAAAAGCAGGCCGACCCCCGCAGAAGTTCAGGCAGCTAAAGCAACCAAGGCCCAGCAGTTGTTGACGGATTCCACTTTGGGAGCCGAGCTACCGAGCCCGGATGAGTTGTTGGGGCCCTTAGACCCGTCATCCAAGGAAAGAATGATAATTCTTAAAGATCAAAGGGAAAGACCGAGCTCCCCAGCTCGGCCTGTATATCAGCCTCACTTGACGGGGCCTCCGCCCGAAGATGTTCGGCTGTACTCGGAACTGGTGGCCGACTCCCACAGCTCCTTCGCTGAGATAGTCGAGGCGAGCAACCAGATACGGCAAAGTATCGAACAGTTGGCACAGCAAGAAGCCTTTTTGGCTTCGCAGATAAAAAGGGTAAACTTCTGAACTTCTAGCTAGCTCCTTGGAATGAATGATTATTTTGTGCGATATTTTTATAAGGCTCATAATCGGATTTTGCAGATCGGAGTAAATTACGCAGCCATGGCCAAGAGGACTGTGGCTTTGGATATTCTGGCCCAAAGCTATGAGCAGGAGAGAGAAAAGAAGCCGACAGAGGCGATTGAGGATTTGGAGATGAAACTGGGAGTCGAGTCTAGCAAAGTTACAAAGCTCCAGGCTACTAATACTGAGCTCTATGCAAAAAACCAGGAGCTCAGTACCAAGGCTAGCCAATTGGAGACCAAGTACCAGGGCTTGGAGGCTGAAGTTGCCGCCCTGAAGGAAGAGAAGGCTGCCCGCAGAAGGCCGTAGAAGAGGAGGCAAAGAAGTCCGCTGAGTTACTCAGCCCGGCCGAAGTGGAGGCGGCACATCAAGCTGCTTTAAGATCTTTCAAGGAGGGGCCATTGCTGGATCTAATGAACCGGCGATTTCTGGAGCTCATTCAGTGCGGGTATACTTTGTGCTGGGATGAGTTTAGAGGCCCCAGATCGGTGAAGGGCCTTCCTGAAGATTCCTTGGCCCATACTTCTTTGCTCCCTCAGGGTCGTGATCCCTTCGATCTGGTTGAGGAGATCAAGCGAGATCAAGCAGGAGTGCCGATCCAATGGTATTCCTTTGCCAGAAAACACGGAAGAGGAAGATCCTGTGGGCGACTCAAATGGGGCAGCTGATGAAGAAGCGACCTCCCAAACTCCTCCTTCTTAGCTTTTATTTGTACAATTTTCTGAACATTTTTATTAGAACGATCTCTGTAATAGGCCGGCGCACTTTTTTCCTTTGAATATATGACTCGATTTTTTCACGATCTTGTTTTCAACTTGCTCAAAGATAGTATTTTCTTAAGTGCGCTGCGTTCCAAGCCCACGGAACTAACTGTCCTTGCAAATCTTCTAACACATAACTACCAGTGGGTCAGGCTTCGATCACCCGGTAGGGCCCTTCCTAATTAGATACCAACTTGCCTTGATCTTGTGGCTTACTGATAGCTCGGTTCCGTAAAACCAAATCTCCCGGTACAAAGGCTCGATGTTTGACCCGAGCGTCATAGTGTTGCCGAACTAAATTTTTGTAATTTAATTGGTGTACGTAGGCAGTGTCCCGAACTTCCTCTATCAAATCCAAACTAAGCTCCAAGTTTCTCTGATTCTGGTTCCTTTCGAAGTGCATGACTCGGGGCGCACCACTTTGTATTTCTGGGGGTATGACAGCGTTGACCCCAAAGGCTAGCTCGAAAGGAGTCTTCCCCATAGCCAATTTAGGCGTAGTCCGGTGGCACCATAATACGTGAGGTAGCTGTTCCACCCAATTCTTACCTTTATCTTCTAATCTGGTTTTCAACCCGTGCAACAAAGTTCGGTTTGTGAGTTCCACTTGCCCATTTGCTGGAGGATGAGCCACAGATGCGAAACGTTGGGTAATACCTAGCTTTGAACACAAGGCCGTGAATTCCTTGGATTCAAACTGGGTTCCATTATCCGAGATAACCGAGTTGGGCACGCCGAACAGACAGATGACTTGCCTCCAAAGAAACCGAGCTACAGTTCGCCCGGTGATATTCGTCAATGCCTCGGGCTCCACCCATTTTGTGAAATAGTCTATAGCCACAACTAGATAATGGCAAGAACCGATCTTAGGAAATGGCCCCATAAGATCTATCCCCCATTTCGCGAAAGGCCAAGGAGCAATTATCCCGGTAAAGCTGGATGCTGGCAACCTGTGAATTGTCGCATTGTATTGGCAACTGGGACAACGTTGAACATATTCGACTGCTTCCTGAAATAACCGAGGCCAATAAAACCCAGCCCCAATTACTTTCTTGGCCAAATTTCGAGCCCCAATATAAGACCCACAGTCTCCCTGGTGTATCTCCTTTAGCACGGCTTCTGCTTCTCCTGAACCCAAGCACTTTAGTAAGGGCATTAAGAAACCCTTTTTATATAGATCTTCCCCAACTATTTGATAATGTTCAGCCTTCCTTCGTATTCGTTGTGCTTCCTTTCGTGAATCTGGTAAAGTACCATTTTGCAAATATTGCCATAGAGGAAATCGCCAATCCTGACCTTCACTTATGGACAAGGTAGCTGGCTCGGTTGTACTCCTAGTTGTACTTCTTCTACTAAAACACTTTTAGTCAGATGAGAGAAAACTGAAGATGCCAATTTGGACAAGGCATCTGCATTTGTGTTTTTACTCTGTGGAACTCGCTCTATAGTCAATTTTGGAAAAATTTTCAGCTGCTGTTGTACCAGTGCTAAATATTCCTCCATTTGCCGATCCTTAGCCTTATACTCCCCCAAAATTTGTTTGACTACAAGCTGGGAGTCTAAACAAATTTTTAGATTTTTGACCCCCAGTTTCCGAGCTAATTTTAGACCGGCTATCATGGCTTCGTACTCTGCTTCATTATTGGTGGCCGTAAAGCAGAATCGTAAAGCATAAGTGTGGACTTCCCCAATAGGGCTGGTGAGGATGATCCCAGCACCTGATCCGGACTAGCTGGAGGCACCATCTACGTAGAGTGTCCATGAATCATCGCCCTTTGCCACAGTTAAAAGTAGGTCGGTTTCTTGTGACGGGCCAGGCGTGCCTTCCTGGATGTCTGATACTCCCTCAGCTATGAAATATGCCAATACTTGCCTTTTGACTGCGGTGAGAGGCGTAAAGGTGATATCGTACTCCCCCAATTCGATGGCCCATTTGGTGAGACGACCAGAAACCCCTGCCTTTTGCAAGACGGCCTTAAGAGGTGCGTTGGTATAAATGGTGACTCCGTGGGAGTCGAAGTAAGGTCGAAGACGTCGTGTGGAGTGAACTAAAGCCAAGACTAATTTTTCCAGGCCGGAATAGTTTTTTCTGCTGCCTGCAAAACTTTGCTAACAAAATAGATGGGTCTTTGAACCCGGTTATCTTCTCGAAGCAAAACCGAGCTAATTACAGATTCAGTGGCAGCTACATACATGTATAATTGTTCTCCAGGAATTGGCATTGTTAAAGATGGCAAAGAAGCTAAATAAATTTTTAATTGTTCGAAAGCAGTTTGGCATTCTGAGGTCCACACAAATTTATCTGATTTCTTTAAAATACTAAAAAATGGTAAAGCTCGTTCTGCCGACCGAGCTAAAAACCGATTTAAGGCTTCTAGTCTACCCGTTAATTGTTGTACTTCACGAATTGACCTAGGTGGGTGCATTTCCAGAACAGCTTCTACTTTCTTTGGATTAACCGAAATACCCCCTTCAGAAACCATGTAACCTAAGAACTTTCCCGAAGTAGCCCCAAAAACACATTTTTTTGGATTTAACCTCAATTTGTACTAGACCAAAGTTTTAACTGTTTCTCGCAAATCAAGCAAATAAGCAGACTCATCCCTACTTTTAACAAGTAAATCATCAACATATGCTTCCATGTTCCGACCTAACTGATTTTTAAAGATCTTATTTACTAGGCGTTGAAAGGTAGCCCCAGCATTTTTCAAACCGAAAGGCATAGTAATAAAGCAATAAGTACCTTTATCCGTGATGAAGGATGTTTTTTCCTCGTCTTCTTTAGCCATGAAGATCTGGTGATAGCCCTTGTATGCATCCAAGAAGTTGAGGAAGCGAAATCCAGCTATGGCATCGACCAGAATATCAATCAAGGGTAGGGGGAACCAGTCTTTGGGGCAAGCTTTGTTTAGGTCGGTGAAGTCGATGCACATACGCCATGAACCGTCGGGCTTGGGAACCAATACAGGGTTAGCTAGCCATTCAGGATAATCTATTTCTCGAATGATACGTACCTCCAATAAAGCGTTGACTTCAATCTCTACGTATTTGCTGCCTTCTCCTCCAAGGTTACGCTTCCTTTGACGAACCGGCCTATGACTGGCATCAATGGATAGCCTGTGTTCAATGATATTTTGAGAAATGCCAGGCATGTCTTCCGGCCCCCAAGCAAAGACTTCCGCAAACTCACTCAAAAGGTTAAGTAAATCATGCTGTAACTGAGGAGGTAAATCGGCCCCTATCTTAATTACCTTGTTTGGGTCGACAGTCAGGGGTGTGAGACCCCGAAAATAATAAGGCAATTGTAATTGGTGTTACTTATAAATATATTTTTAATTTGGGTCCCGATTGAGTATTTAAAGAAATTTTGGGATTGAGTTCCACCCCTTGGTTATTGAATTAGCAATTATTAAGTAATTAATTATTGTAGGAAAATAAAAATTAAAAGTTAAACCTAATTCCCTATCATTCTCGGCTGCACACAACACCATATAAAAAGAAAATTGTGACCCTTGAGTCCCCAGGGGCTTAGCTCAGTTGGTAACTTGGCAGCAGATTGCAGCCAAAGAAAATTGTGACCCTAATTCTCCATTCAGCAATGCGTGAAAGAAAAACCATCCAGCAATAAGGAAAAATCTGAAAACCCTTTATCGCTTCTTCTTGTTTCTCTTCGTCTGCCGTCAACTTCTTTCTCCTTCCTTGCCTCTCATGAACCACAATCGATTCTCCATGGTTCTTGCTTCTCTGTAAAGGACAGGGATGAAGGGAAAACATCCCCGCAGCTGCGATTGGAGAAAAACGTAAGTTTTTCAATTTCGGTTCAACGACCGTTAATCGTCGTTTCTCTCCGTTCTTTTCCATTTAATGGTTTGGAAAAACTTATTATTATAATACTCGTATAAATAATACTCGTATAAATAACTGATTCCTAGGTACTCAACTAATGATCTAGAAAAAAAAGAAAAAGGAAAGAGGTTTTGTCGACTTACAACGTCTTATGAAACTCCTTCAAATCGGTAAACCGAATCTGATCTTCTCATGGTTTCTCTTTACAGAAGCATAAATTTGAAAAACTGAATGTACCACATTATTATAGATGTATTAGGAGTTTTTTCTCCAAATTTCATAATTTTTCAATGAACCGCTAGAGATATACAAATTTTACAAAATCCAGTGTCTGCTGGAATCTGATTCAGCAGAACATTAAGTTTTCTAAAATCACTAGAAATTGGATATTGAGATTGTATTCCTGAAATTTTTACTGTCGGTTTAGAGTATATAGGTCTATGATTTTCCAAAATTTCGTAGAATGGAGATGAGTGAATTAGGAGATATAAACGTGTGATGTTGGCTGTTCTGGATGTCATTTTTTTCAGGAAACTTAAAGTTGTGATTGAAATATTTAGTTTTCTGTTTGTCGAAAAATTCTGAAATTTTAACCGTACCTTCTAGGTATCTGTATTTACCATTCTGTAAAGTTTCATGATAAGGAAAGGTTTGGTTTTTGATTTATGATTATTTAAATTGGACTGATCACCACAGTATTTATTCAGAAAAACTGAAAGTTGCGATTTTTATATCTAACTTTCCTTTCATCCAAAAATCCTGAAAATTTTACAGTAGCTACTTTGACATGTCTCTTAGCTTATGGTTAAATTTCGTGTCAATCTAACTTTCCAACTAAGAGAAAAGATGATTTAAACCTTGGCAAACCAGCAAAACTTCTCAGCTTTCAATCTGGGAATGATGCCCTCTGTTCTTTTGCGTTTTCTGTTTACAGAGAAATGATTTGCGAAAAAAAAAATGCACCTATAACATGTTAAGTACTGTTTAGAGAAAGTGTAGACCAAGTTTTGAGATTTTTGGTTAGAGGATTGCAAGAGTTATGTTTTTTTTAAAATTGTGGCTGTCTGCTGGAATTTGGTCCTACAGAACAGCCGAGTTTGGAAAATTCATGATAACTTGTATACTTTGATAAAAATTAAGAAAGTTTAACTGTACACTGCTGACAGGTGGTTTTAGCTACCTGCAAATTTTCGTGCCCATTGGACCTGTAATTTTTGAGTTATAAAATTTTAAAGATGACAGTTCTGTACAGTCATTTTTCAGTAAATCAGTGAATTACGAATGCTATGTTTAATTAACTTTTTTTCGGAAAATTATGAAACTTATATAGTATGTTATAGGGACATATTTCTACCTTCCTGTAAAATTTAGTGTAAAGGAGATCTGTAGTTTGGGAGATATAGACCTTTAAAGCTGACTGCTCTGCACACTTTTTTTTCTGAAAAATAATGGAGTGCGATTTTGATAATTAATCATTCATTCATCCAAAAATTCTGAAATTTTACATTATCTGGTTGAATATTCCCTTTAGCTACTAAAATTTTGGGCTAATCGGACTAACCAATTGAGAGGAACATCCACTTAAATCTGACTGCCCTGCCTAGGAAAGCTCTGAACTTGCAAATTTTCAGTATTCAATACCTTTCCGTTGTCCAAACGTACATAGGGTCCTTGGACTTTGACTTTTGAAAATGTGCATGCCTCCATAGGCCTTCGGTTAGTAATAGTGCCCAACGTTGACTGATTAAGGGTTAATAATCTGCAGGGTTGATTGATTGAGGACCTTTGAGTTGCTTATCCTCGCTTGCTAAGGTGAGGGTTCTTGCTATTTTGACACTTAGCTACTACGCGTTTAAAGATAACTATATATATAAATATATACACGTATATATATGATATAGGTACAATTGTTTTCTTCAATGTTGTTGAATTGCTTGTGAATGTATGGCTGCCCACGCCATAAAATTATTTTGGACAAGAATTTCCCAAAACACCATTTGCTATGTTTTACAAAATGAGAGACTTTTGTATTATTCTTACATGAATGATTTCTATGCTTGACAACCTTTTCATAAATTGTTTTACAAATGATTTACTCCGCCTCTAATGCAACAAAATTGTGGATGTGAAATCCCCAAAATATCCTTTTGATTTGCTTTGCAAAACTGCCGTGCTTTGTAAGCTTCTTGGGTGGCTAAATTTCATTTCTAACCATCTTGTGCTGGTACTTTTACTCCAACTCTTTATTCGGCTAGTTTGATTCCTCGAACTATCTCTCATGGTTGCTTATGACTACTCCTATTGCTACTGTTGACCTGATGGTCGCCTATTGCTACTGTTGACCTGATGGTCGCCTATTGTTACTGTTGGCCTGATGGTCGCCCCCTGCTATTGTTGACCTGATGGTCGCCTATTGCTACTGTTGACCTGATGGTCGCCTATTGTTACTGTTGACCTGATGGTCGCCCCCTGCTATTGTTGACCTGATGGTCGCTTACTGCTACTGTTGACCTGGTGGTCGGTCACTTACTGCTACTGTACTGGTGTATGTCATGCAACCACGGAGTCATGCAATTGTCCTTAGACAAGAAGGACTTTTGTATGATCTCCACCACTGCTCCTTCTCTACTCACTATCGAGAAAATGGTTTCTTCTACTGTTACTGTTTTGAATTTACGCTCGCTCTCTGGGGCAAAACTTTGACTGAATCGTAACTATGTTTGGTTTGAACTCATTCTTTTTTTTTTTCCTGGAGCAAAATGTTTTACTTGGTAATTGCTCTTATTTTTTTTTTTCCATTCCTGAGCTTTGAAATTCTTACACTGCTATTTTGAAATGGTCGATACTTGAATTGGTATTTTTCTTATCCGTTCAATTTATTAATACTGGAACTGTGGGCTTTTGATAAACCTGAGGACTCTCACGGGCTATATTCTAGTAGCTCACCCTCTTTTGCAAAAACCTTATTTTGCACAGGTACCTAAGCTATTGGGTCTTTTCATACGGCGAGGTCGATTAGACGAGGTTAAGGATCACTGGGATACCTTGATGATAAGACTACATACTAGCTTGGAATGGGATGATCTTGTTGAGCGACCATCCCACTACCCTCGATATGTAAATTATGAAGATTGTACCTTTCGAATTTATTATAGCAAATTATGTATTAATAGAGAATTTATAGTTTGCTCATGTTATCAACTGTGGGCGTGAGCCCTGAATGGCGTCACCTCCCTGATCCATCCCTTTGTGTATGGCACCGAAGGGGGGGGTCGGGGTGGGGCGTCACAAGGGGGACGATCTTCACCTCAGCCCCTGCTTCAATGGATCACTCCGAGCTACCTGCCAGGTCGGTGATGTTAATGGGATAAGCAATACTTCCTTGAAGAGTAGTCGGCTAAACCCGGGGCGTGGGGGTTGGGGTGACTGCAGAAGCAACTTTCGATTTCCGATCCAGAGGCACCTATTCTCTTAGGGAAGCTGTGTAACATTGCTTGGCCTGTATGACATCACAACGAAGAGAGGGCACCCCACCCATGGTGGAGAATTTTAAAAGCATATGCATGGTAGAAGCAATGGCCTGAAATTGATTTAGTCCAGGCCGACCTAGATATACATTATAAGGTGAGGGTTCATCAATGACCACGAAATCTATGGTTTCTGTACGTTTTAGCTGTCCAGCTATCAACGTGACCGGTATGCTTAACTGTCCCACAGGAACAACATGGTGGTTGCCAAAGCCAATCAAAGGTGTACGTACTGAATTTAAATGTGCCTTATGCAACTGACATCCTGCCAATGCCTTGGTAGTAATTATATTACTAGAGCTACCCGTGTCTAATAATGTCCTACGTACTTGGTAATTAGAAATATAACAATCGATCACTAGTGGATCATCACAATTATAAGGCAAGAAAAGATCACTGTCATCAAAAGTAATTACTGATGTCATGGCGTCCACTTTACGCTTACCTAAAACATTTTTTCTTTGCTGATATACCTGTTTTCTCTAACGATTAGAGTCGCCTTGGGTTGGTCCTCCAGCTATGGTTAGGTCGGCTCCAGCTCCAGCTCCAGTGTTTGGGGCTCGGGGGTCGGGTTGGGAACATTCTCGGGCGAAATGACCGGGCTCTCCACATCGGTAACATCCGGTAGGTCGTTCTCGGGTTGCTGAAACTGCGGGTTTGGGCAAAGGGGCCACTTGCGTATATTGGGGCAATTTCCCAGCTTGAATAAGCTTTGCTATCTCTGTAGCCAAATCTCTACAATCATTAGTATTGTGACCAATGTGCTTGTGATAGTTACAATACCTGTCAGGATTGAGCCGATCTGTGGGACCCATCATGGGACGGGCTGGAAGTAGCAACCCTTGATGCTGGATGGCCGCATATACGTCGGTTCGTGGCACGGAAAAGGGTTCGACCACCTGCATAGCATTAACACCGACCCCAGTCTTTGGGCCAGTGTTATTAGTACTCACAAAGTTTTGCTTCTTACCTCCTCCTGGGGGAGGGATTGGGGAAGAAGCTTTTCTCTTACCGTATAGGTCGGAAAAGCCTCTTTCTCGTTCCTGTTTTATGGCTACATCATCCTCAATAACAGCAAAGTTAATAGCAGTGACCATCATTTCAAAGTAAGAGTGTGAGGGTCGGATGGCAAGTTCATTTGCTAAAGGTCCTGACCGTAACCCGTTAATAAACGATCCCATCATAATCTTATCATCTTTTTCATGGCATTGTCTAGATTCTACATTAAACCGATCTATGTAGGCCTGCAACCCCTCTTCCACCCTCTGAGTTATGTTCATTAAGTGTGAAATAGGTTTAGATAGTATCTTGTTGCCTATAAAATTAACTAAAAACAAATCACCGAATTGATCTAATGAATGAATGGAGTTTCGAGGTAGAGTACAATACCAATTGATAGCTTGACCTTTAAGGGTTAGATGGAATGTCATGCAGCGGTTGGCATCAGACAAATTGGCGGCATCCATGACACTCATGCACTGCATCCAATGAGTCGTTGGGTCAGCAGTTCCATCGTATTTATCAACTTTACCTAAACCTTTGTAGCTCGGGGGAAATGGAGCTGTTTGAATTTTCCAACCAAATGGATGAGATACGCGAGAAGTGGGTCCGGCTCGTCCCAACTTGAGCATATCCAAATCCAGGGAGGGCTGCTTGACTGGGCTGGGCGTATCCCGTTTGACCTAAGGGGTATCCTCCCATTCCGGGATAAGCCGGTAGTGATCCTCCAGTTGCAAAGTTTCCCGCGCTGGGAGAGTACCCAGTGAGGGGCTGCATGGCTCGGCTTGTGCCTATGCCGTAATGTTGAAACTGAGCTAAGCTTGACGGTGCTATGTATCCGAGATATCCTAATTGGTTAACCTCGGGACCAAGGTGGCTAAACTGGCTTAATTGTTGACCTATTTGATTTGACTGCGGGCCTAGACCAGGCTGACCTAACTCACTCACTTGCTGTCGTAACATAGGAAAAGGCAAACCCGACATGAAAGGGTAAGTATTGAGCTGAGCGGTAGGAACCATGAAAGGAGCTGGAAAGGTAGGGGTGACCTGGGTATGGGCTAAGGTGGTGTAAATAGGAGGAGCAGTAGAAAGGGTAGGGAGACCAGCTACGTAGTTAGACCCTGAAAAAGGATGAGCCCCTCCAAAGTGGGGAGGGCATCCCGAAATAGCGACAGACTGGGGGGGGGGGAGACTAGAAATCAAAACAACGGAAGGATCGGCCATGGGATTGAACAGAACTCCTGGTGGAGGAATAGTAGGGATAGCTTGCGAACTAAGGGGATTCTCCACGTTAACTGCATCTGAGATAGTGGTTGTA
This sequence comes from Leptodermis oblonga, assembly GCA_016801395.1. Classification (NCBI taxonomy): domain Eukaryota; kingdom Viridiplantae; phylum Streptophyta; class Magnoliopsida; order Gentianales; family Rubiaceae; genus Leptodermis; species Leptodermis oblonga. Next base: position 11,127,820 of record CM028755.1, read on the forward strand.
ATATTTGAGACGGGGAGTTCCAAATTGGGAGTAGAGGTGACCGGAGGGCCATGGTTCATCAGGTGAAATAATTATGGAAACAAACTGTAAAACTTTTCTCTTTTAGCTTGTTCTTGCCGAGGGGTGAGCGGTGGCGGTAGTTGGTGGAGCGTTGGGGGGGGGAGGGGTGGTAGAAACTACGGTAATGGTTGGAACTATCGCGGCCATAGCGGTGGAATCGGCGGCGATGTTGGAAGAAGAAGCACCCACTCTCGAACAATCTTGAGTTTGCGTCATGGTTTCAACAAATTTCTTTAAATATGGAGAAAACTTGATGAAATAATTTGATCAAACGTTCCCCACAGACGGCGCCAGTTGATGTGACGCAAAAATGCTCGTAAATGGACGCTTCTTTCCGGCCCAAAAAGATGTCTTGATCTGCAAGGCCCAAGCTTGTAGAAACTTCACTGAAAAGGGAGATAGCCGAACTGGAGACCGAGCTGGGTAGCTCGGATCAGCACGAATGATGAAGAAAACCGTAACTGAAGACTGTTCCGGCAATAACTGTAAATAATCAAGAGAAGAGCGGGGCTTTCCCCCCTATATAGGCTCCGACGGTCAAGTTAGAGTAGTAGAAGAAGATGAATAGTATTGAAAAAGTGCTCAAATGGTAAATGTTGCGTTTCTCACTAAGTCTGAAGACTTAGTATATATAGCTCAAGACTGGGATATGCCCGTTGAACCTTCATGATCAGCAATCTCACCTGCTCCCCTCTGTGTAGTGTGGCGTGTACGTTTTGTGTCATCATGACCGGATTTCATGGGTTTCTTCCTTCTCGAAGATCTGGGAAATCTCTGTATATATTCAAAATATATACCTAACCCTATGATGATCTTTACCTACTGTGTCAGTACAATATTTTAGTCCGACCTAACTATCTTAGCTCGGTTAGGCTGAGTGTCATGATATAAGTATGAGAAATCTTGTAAGGCACATTAAAACTGTTGGCCGACCTAAACCTTTGACCGATCTACTATTTGGCTCGGTTTTAAGGATCTATTTGACCTAAGCACGGTTCTGGACTTCTTACGCATCTTTTGATCTTTACTGTTTATCTTCGCTTTAGTCCATTGGGCCAGGCCCAATGGAAGTTCAATTTCATGCACACCAGTATGTTTGGAGCGTTTTGGAAAGTTCAGTGTCCAAAAGAGAGCATTTTAAAGATAAGTGTCAACTTTTGCAAAAGTCAATAGTTAAGTGATGAGTTGTGCATTTCACCCTTTTTATTAACTTAAATTTAATTTTTTTTAAAACAAAGAAAATCAACTTGCAGACGTTGATTCAAAATGTTGAACCTCCATTTAGACCATGTTCCACATTTCAATTAAATTGCCTCTTAATTCAACACCAAACCCTATTCAACTTAAATTCGTAGAAGCATGATAGTGTATTCTTCGTTCGTGATCGAATTTTGTAAGTTCATCCTCTTTTTTATATCCTCAAGTTATCGCGGATTGTCAATCATTTTCAAGTGGCAGCCACTTTGGGTTTCAGGACCCTTTCCTGCCTAAAATGAAGCTTTCAGTGGCAAAACTTGGGCCAAATAATTAAGGACTTCCTATGTTGATGCGACATTTGCCTGTGTTACAAAGCCGACACCATGAAGCCAAAGGGGGTTGCTCCATCATTTCTCGGTTCCAGTTAGAATTTGGACTTAATTGAAGGTTGTCCCCCCCCCCAGTTGGTTTATGACCATCATAGTTGTGGCCAGCTAATTCTCAAAGTACGCACACTTCACAACCCTAAAACTGTCATTCACGGACCTCACGATTGTAAGGGCCTTTGTCACCAACATTGTTTGTTTACATGGGTTTCTGGGCACCCCTTGTGAGCAAACATGATAAAGTTTTTGTAACTAATTTCTTGAAGACAATCTTTCAATTGTAGGGAACCCAACTCAACATTAGCTCAGCTATCATTGTCACAATCTCACATGAATCAACAACAACAAAAAAAAAAAAGAAAAAAAAAAGGTCGTTGGAGCCTCACAGTTTGACTCATTTATAAATACTTCCAACACTCAAAAAGCGGAAAAATAACCCCAATAAGTCAACCGAACTCTCATACCATCGGGAAACATTTTAAAAATTCTTGTGATGGTTTTTTTTTTTCCCTACATAACTAGTACTTAAAAATTATCCTTAATCAAATAATAAAAATTAAGCACTCTTTATTTTTAGTCAATTTCCTTAATATATATATATATACACATATTTTTTTCTTACGATAATATTCAGTATTGTACATTCATTTTTAAGCAATTGATACTATTTGTCGTCATCGTTGGAACTCTACTGATATGTAGAGGTTTAGGAAGGCATCGTTGGGTTAGGATTTGAATTATTGGCTAATACATAGGGGTGGGCACGAATTGGTTTCCTCGAATTGTGGTTTCCTCGAATTGGTTTCCTCGAATTTTAAATTTTTTTGGCCAATTCGAAACCGAACCTAATTCGTTTTAAAACTGAAAAAACCAAATCGAATTCGTAATTCGAATTTGGTTTGGACCGTGGAAACCAAATTCACAAATTTGTTTCTAGAATTAATAGTTTAACACAGTAAGGCTTTGAAGAAAATGAAAGAGAGATGGGAGAAGGAAATAGGAAGAGTAAAGAAAGAAAGATAATGAAGAGAAGAAAGAAAATAGATTAAGAGAAGAAGCATCGTCCAGTTCTAGATCCACTATTGCCGCCCATTCCCAGATCCACAACCTCCACCATCCAACAACAATAATCAACACCACCATAACTTTCTCCCAAAAACTTGATGGCTAATAGAAGAAAATGAAAGAAAGATGGAATAAGGAAATATGAAGAGTAAAATGAGAAGTATAAAATTAAAAAAATATAAATCATATATCTCAATTCGATTTTCGAATCGGTTTTCGAGTTGGATACCAAATTCGAAAACCAATTCTAAAACCGAATTCATAATTCGAATTCGGTTTCAAACCAAACCTAATTCGAATACTGAATTAAAATTGGGTTATTCGAATTCGGTAAATTCGAATTCGGTTCGATTTTCGAATTGGACTAAACCATGCCCACTCCTACTAATACATGGAAATTAGTTGCCCAAAACCTTTCAAGCCAATTTGGTCTAATCAAAGTCAAAGAACACTCAAATTCTATTAATAGTTATCTAAGTTTAATAGCGTTCACTCCAGACTCCTATCAAACACCTTATGTACAACTAGGTTAGCTACTCCTAATTTCACAAATTCATAAGCAATTGATAGAAATATTAATAACTAATAAACACATTTCAACATACACAAATAAACACAAATATCTCAATAAATTAAAATAAAATTCACGAGGTTCAAGATTACAAAACCAATGGGTGGGGCTTAATTAGGCAATAGAAAGGGGGCAGAGATTAAACCAATCAAATGGGTCTTTGAGCTTGAAGCCTTGAAGAGTGAGAAGACTCTCATTGGGTGTCGCAATTCTATGGGTACCAGCTCCTCTCCTAGCTCCTTCCCCAAATCACCCAAAGCTTGAGCATTCCCCCCCCCCCCCCAAATGCCTAACCTGGCCTCCCTCTTTCTCTTCTCTTTCTCCCTACAAAACTACAACCTTTTCTTTTCTAATAAAATATGTAAAGTGTGTGTTTCCTCCTCTAAAACATGATCTTTTAGCTCTACATATGATGCATATATAGTAGGGTTTGGGGGAAATACCAAAAAGTAAAGATTTTAGTGGCCAAGGCTTAAGTTGCAAATTATGCAACTTTGTCTCGCAGCTTCCTTTCATTTTGCATAGCCCCAGCTTTCGGCTAGCGGATTTTCAACTTCTGCGTCATTGATCAAAGCCGCAGCTTTCATTTCCCATAGTCGCGGCTTTCCGCCATTTCTTCAGTCTTCTCCAGCATACATCAAGGTCGCAGCTTCCATTTTCCATAGCCATGGCTTTCCTTCTTTTCAGCATTTTTTCTTCTCTTTTTGTCCATTTCTCATCAACCTTTCTCAAAGTGGTCTCTAACATGAAAACACTCATAATTAGTCAAATTCAACATCAAATCCCATCATTTAAAGGCAACAATGGTACAATTCAAGGATGAAAAAATGTATACAAAATACTCTCATCATGGGACATACATATTTCAAAATTTTAATATATAGAATTTTCAAACTTAAAGGAAACTTTTTGTAATTTTGTGAAACAACATGGTTGGTTTCATAAGTATATCAAAACTTTAGGGGGGAAATGTAATTCATCCAAGAATACAAAAATCCCTACAGTTATTTGGTCACCATCTATTATAAACAACCAAATTCCCATAATAAAAAGAAACTAGAATAGAAAACTAAATGCAACCTACTTTTCCTTGGACCCAAGGTAGTTAAAATATTCCTTTCCTTTGCTGTGAGAAGATTATGTATACAGGAGGCTTCATGTGGTAAGCATAAAAACTAGGCCCGACCCTGCTCATATACTGGGTGAGCCTATGAGTAGGGTCCAAACGTTTTTGGGCTCAAAAAAACCTGTCCAGAATTTTTTAAAATTTTTTTATTGTAGATGTTTAACCAAACTGATTTTTTTTCATGGCCGTTCCACTAAACTTCAAAAAAAATTTAAATCTCATAAACCCAAACCCAAATCTATTGACTCTCTCTTCATTTTTTTTCTTTCGTTTTTTAATTTTTCAACTTCCACAGTCACACCCATCATCCTCCTCAACTCAAGTTGAAGCAATTCCTCCCCCAATGGTTTGTGAATTCTAGTTATTTTCTATCATTCTTTTTATTTATTTTTTTCCAATTCAAACACTAACTTAAAATTTATTTTTCTTTTTTTTCGTTTGTAGCTTGATCTTTGGCTGTTATAAATTTATTTATTCTCAACCAATAATAGTTCTTCTTTTTTAAAGGTTAGTTTATGTTCTTAAAATTTTATTATTTATGTTTTAATTATTTAAATTGTTTGTTTAAATTTATAGATTATGAAATCAGTTTAGGTGTTTGAATTGGAAATTTATTATTTTGTTATTAATTTGAGTCTAAATGATGTTTTGTGGTTTGAATTTGTGTTTGAATATGTTATAATTGAAATTAATAAATTAGGAATTTTAAATTATGCAATAAATGTTGAATGTGAATGTACATTTGAAACTTTTAAAATTGAAGGGTAAAGTACAAGTTACCTCCTAATGGTTTAGAAAGTGAACAACTTAACCAACTGTAGTTTGAAAATAGACAACTTACCACCCATAGTTTCAAAATGGATATCTTATCCCTCCTATGAGTTGGATAAATGGACTACTTACCCCTCTTACCCCATGGTTTGAAAATGGACTAAAAACATGGGTTAACTTGTTTATTTTGAAACCATAGGGAGAGGGTAAGTTGTCTATTTTCAAACCACGAGAAAGAGGGAGGGGTAAGTTGTCCACTTTCAAACAATGGGTCTATTTATTAAACCATAAGAGGGTAATTTGTACTTTACCCAAAATCAAATTAGCATTTTATAAGTTGAATATTATATATATTTTTATTTTACATTTACGATTATTTAAGAAGCACTACTACAAAATCCCCCTTAGGAGGCGGGTCCTAAGGGGGATTGGAGGCGGGTGCTACCGCCTCAGCTGCGGGCGCCTCCATTTGGAGGGGCCCGCACCCGCCTCCATAAATTAGGAGCATTGGAGGCGGGTGCATGTTGCACCCGCCTCCATTAAGTGTTATTCGAGGCGGGTGCAATTTTGCACCCGCCTCCAATAACCCCTCGTAAAAAAATTTAATTTCTTTTTCTTGCACTTTATGGCTTTAGTAGGAATCGAACTCGCGCCTAGAGTTTCACTTAACTCTTGCACATTAAATTTACCACTACGCTGCATATACTTATGTATTTAATATGAAAATCGAAATTATATATTTCTTGATAATTAGAGGCGGGTGATGCCTTCACCCGCCTCCAGTAAGCTGCTAGCTTACTGGAGGCGGGTGAAGGCATCACCCGCCTCCAATTACCTCCTAATTGGAGGCGGGTGATCCCTTCACCCGCCTCCAAATTTTATTTACCCACCTTTGGAGGCGGGTATTTGTACACCCGCCTCCAAAGGGGCGCCTCCTTTGAGCATTTTTGTAGTAGTGAAGGTGCAAATTTATATTATGGAACATGGCCTTTTTTTGCCTTTTTTTGAGTAGAAACAACCTGATTAAGATTGATTCTCTTCATTCACATCACTCAAGGGGGGTTTCTATATATTTCTTGGAGATCTCCAAACTATTTGGGCTTGATGCAGTCTTATAGGAACATTAGTTGCATGCTTTGTTGGTTGCGTTGATGAACAAACATTAGAGTTCCTTCTCTCTTACACCAAAATTAAGTGCTATGCATAAATCAAATTCTTAGCCCTAATTTTGATTATAGTTACATATAGAGTATAGTTCAATACTGCTTACACCTTGATTTCTTACATGTGGATAAGAGTTTTAACTATTCAGGGGGAAGCATTCACTTGCCCGATCCAAATCTTATTTGGATGGGCAAGTGTAGGTTAGTGGAGTTTGGGTAAATGGTTCCTCCCAAAATGTTAATTAGATTAGCAAGTTGAACTTTGATTTGATACTAAATCCAAATAAACCACCCGAAACCCACATAAGTAAATAATATATATACATATAGTATCTTATGAAACCTTAATTACCCTTTTAGTTATACTAGGATATTTTTTCTTCTCATTTTGGCTGACACTCTCTAAGACTCTCTTTTCTCTTCTTCAATTTGCGCTGCCTCCCTCTCCCTCTCAAGCCTCTCCCACCCATTAATCATCGTTGTTCGAACTTAATTTGAAGCCAACCATTCCCATCGATGGCTTGTAAGGCTCAGTCATCAGGTGATTCATCACTAATTCACCATTTCCAACCCTAAATCCCTCCCTCTCACAGTCATTTCCATATACAAACAAAAATAACTGGGACTACGCCTTGCGATTTTAGTGTTCTCCGTCCTTGGATTACAATCTTGGGAGCTATGGATTCGTCAGGAAGGAAAGGAGTGCAAAAGGACTTCAGAATGCAAGCTTTTTGAGAACAATGAGATCAAAGAGATGTATTTGTTGTGAGAGACATATGAAATGGAATCAACAAAGAACAACGTAAGCAGCAAGAACAATAATATGAAGAAGAGGAAAAAAATTAGAACAAATATGATGAAATTAAGCATCGTGAAAATGATGAAATGGACTTTGACTGACAGGCGGTTTAGCGAGGAGGAAGATTCAAATGGGAAACTATGGTGGTTACCATGGTAGTCAGTATTCCGATTCGTATCGTAGTATCTTACGATCCTACGATACGCGAAGAGGTAAACGATACAGGATCCCATAGTATCCTTTTTATATGCAAGATCTCCATGGGATCTTTAGGATCCCGATCTGTATCATAGGATCCTTCGATCCTACATTTTTTAAAAATCCATAATAAATCGTCGATTCAATAATTTTTCTTACATACAATTTTCATATTTATGTCTCTAGTTTAGTGAGTGGTTAAGTAATCAATTCCACTTTTATCCAACAACTAGACTATAGTTCGAATCTTGCCAGGATACAAGTAATTTTCTATTTTTAAGCCTTTTGGCTTATATTTTGCATCATCAACTGAAAGAGAGCAATCTTATGAATGTTGTATTTAGATTGATTTAATGTGTTTTTACTTATGTTACATACACAAATTACACATTAATTGATTACAAATTTACAATACAACTATTGGTACAACTATAGTCTGAAAGTACTACGTTATAAATTTTTTTTTTTTTTTTTGCATATAGATCCAATTTATAGGTATTCTAATATTGCAATTATGATATATATACAGCAATATGAGCTTGTATGATCAATTTTATCCGTTTTTGGTAGGTCTTACGATCCTACGATACAATCCTATCGATCCTGCATAGGATCCTGATCTTATTCCCCAAAACGATCCTGTGTGGTATCCCGATACTGACTACCTTAGTGGTTACAAGTCCCGAGAATCTTGAACGGGAAGATGAATCTGGGGATGGGAAGGCAAAATCCTGTCAAGATTTCCATGGCCATTAAGGGGATCAGATGGTTGAATATCTTGAAAAAGCATAGTAAGAAGGTATGATGTATTACAATACATGAGGGGTACTTAGTAATTACTACTTTTATTGAGTACATAACTCCTAAATTTTCCCATTTCATCTTTTCCATCAATGCTAGATGTAACTTAAGATTTTTATTTTTATTTTTTTAATGATATATTCAGTCTGGTGTTTATAAATTATCTTGAATTATGACATCATAATCACTAAATCTACCAAATGAATGAAACTTGAATAAATGAATTTGTCCTTAGTCACTTTGTCTTAATCACTTAACGAGTTTTTCTTTTATTTTTAAATTTATTTAATATTTGAATTGAATGAAATGCGATCCAAATAACTCAAAGTCCAATTTTAGTGATTTGGATTTTTTTTAATTAAAATGATTTGGTATCCAGTTGAAATTATTCGTAAACATTGTAACTTTACTCATACATAGTGGCACATCTATTTCATATTGCTCGTTCAATGGAAAAATATTGCCCATCTCATCTTACAAGATTGCACGTCAATATAGTATATATTGCACATTTTAATAAAATTACCTCGTAATGGGTTTTTAACATAAATAGTACTTCAAAATTATCCTAAATCATATAATAAAATTTAAGCACTCTTAATTTTTAATCAATTTTCTTAATATGTACACTTTTTTTTTTTTTACAAAGATATTTAGTATTGTGCATTTATTTTTAAGAACTTGCACATTTATTTTAAAAGCCTTCACATTTCTTCTTAAAATGTTGCACCACCTATTCTTACACATTGCACATCCACAATAAATTATTTCTTAACTAATTAGAAAATTATTTTTTTAATGAAAATTATTTTTTTTTATCGCAAATAGTGATAAAGAATTTCTTACACCACACCAAAATCTCCCTTAGGAGGCGGGTCCTAAGGGAGATTGGAGGCAGCACCCGCCTCCAATGCGGGCGCCTCCCTTTGGAGGGGCCCGCACCCGCCTCCCCTGTTGGGGGTTATTGGAGGCGGGTGCATCTCCAATAACAATTATTGGAGGTTGCACCCGCCTCCAATAACCATTAAACATAATGGTTATTGGACCCGCCTCCATTAAGTGTTATTCGAGGCGGGTGCAACAATAACCCCTCGTAAAAATTTAATTTCTTTTTTTTTCACTTGACTCTTGCACATTAAATTTACCACTACGCTACATATACTTATGTATTTAATATTAAAATCGAAATTATATATTTCTTCTAAAACTTGTGATTTTTATTATCTACTAATTTTTCGCTTCGCTAGAATCTCGATAAATTTTTAAAATTATTTTCAACAGTTCAAAATAAAGACAATTTTTGATTTAGTATTGAAAATTAAAAAAAAAATCGTTTTCGTATTTTGAAATTGGAGGCGGGTGTTGGGTTCACCCACCTCCAATTAGGGAGACAATTGGAGGCGGGTGAAGGTTGGAGGCGGGTGATACCTTCACCCGCCTCCAATTGCCCTCCCTAATTGGAGGCGGGTGATACCTTTACCCGCCTCCAGTAAGCTCCAATTACTCCCTAATTGGAGGCGGGTGATACCTTTACCCGCCTCCAAATTCTATTTAGCCACCTTTGGAGGCGGGTATTTGTACACCCGCCTCTAAAGGGGCGCCTCCTTTGAACATTTCTGTAGTAGTGTTAGATCATATTGCATAAAAGTTATGGTGAACTCTTTATTTCTAATTAATTAAGAAAAATATATATTATTTATATAGAACTTAATTTTGTTTTTTTTGGAAAATCGTGGTTGTTATTTAAAAGTTGAGTTAGCGCATAATCATCTCATCGGGGGAATCAAGGATAGGCTTAGGGTGGACTCCCTGGGAGTTTAAATTGGGTGGTGGGAAGGCGTGATCACTAAGGTTTTGAAAGACGGGAGGTTTGTTGTGTATTTAAGGCCTAACAAAAGAGCAGAAAAAGTTTAGGCCGTTAAACCTCCGGCTCCACCGTGAATGGGTGGAATACGTGAAATGAAGTGGGTTCCGCCGCAGAAAACGGAAGAAGCAACAATAGATAGGGAAGTGTCACCATCAGAAACACCAAAGCCTAGAACTGCAACAGAGCCATTTCAGAGGAACTTAATTAGCCAAGGAGCACAAGTGTAAGTTAGAACTGATGAGGAAGGTTTGGAAGGTGCTTGGCTTTCTACGACCATCGTTAGCAAATTAAAGGAAGATAAGTTATGATTATATGAGAGACGCAAGAGGCTGCAGAGCTTAAAATGTGCAAATTATTAATTATTGCAGAAGTTTATGATGCCTCGTTCTGTGAGAATAGTACTGTTATATTATTTTGATGTGTCTGGCTTAGAAATTCTCATAAATGGGTTAAAAGTAACACTTAAAAAATTCAGCATTTTCATTTATTTTTAAGACATTGCACATTTCCTTTTCAAAGGTTGCATCACTTATTCGTACACACTGCACATCTATAATTAAATATTATAAATTAAATAGGAAATAATTTTTTTGCGTAACTAGACATAAAAGTGTTCTCAAATCATGATACATAAAAGTTATGATGCACTTTGATTTTTTTTACTCAATTAAAAAATATATATTATTTATAAAGGAATTCAACATTCACTACTACAAAATCCCCCTTAGGAGGCGGGTCCTAAGGGGGATTGGAGGCGGGTGCTGCCATAGCTGCGGGCACCTCCATTTGGAGGGCCCGCACCCGCCTCTGTTAAGAGGAGCATTGGAGGCGGGTGCAGAGTGCACCCGCCTCCAATTATAGAGCATTGGAGGCGGGTGCACTCTGCACCCGCCTCCAATGCTCCTATATTGGACATGCATCCGCCTCCATTAAGTGTTATTCGAGTTGCACCCGCCTCCAATAACCCCTCGTAAAAAACATTTAATTTCTTTTTTTTGCACTTTATGGCTTTAGTAGGAATCGAACTCGCGCCTAGAGTTTCACTTAACTCTTGCACATTAAATTTACCACTACGCTACATATACTTATGTATTTAATATTAAAATCAAAATTATATATTTTTCTAAAACTTGTGATTTTTATTATCTACTAATTTTTCGCTTCGTTAGAATCTCGAAAAATTTTTAAAATTATTTTCAACAGTCCAAAATAAAGACAATTTTTAATCTAGTATTGAAAATTAAAAAAAAATCGTTTTCGTGTTTTGAAATTGGAGGCGGGTGAAGGGGTCACCCGCCTCCAATTACCTCGCTAATTGGAGGCGGGTGATACCTTCACCCGCCTCCAGTAAGCTAGCAGCTTACTGTTAGGAGTAATTGGAGGCGGGTGATACCTTCACCCGCCTCCAGTAAGCCAATTACTCCTAATTGGAGGCGGGTGACCCCTTCACCAGCCTCCAAATTTTATTTAGCCACCTTTGGAGGCGGATATTTGTACACCCGCCTCCAAAGGGGCGTCTCCTTTGGGCATTTCTGTAGTAGTGATTGCACATTCACTTTTATGACATTGCACATTTTTTGTTTTTCCAAAAGGTTTCACCATCTATATGTACACATTGCACTTCATTCTCTCTTACAAAAGTAGGGGAAAAAAATATTTTATGTGATAATGATAAAATAGTTTCTCAAATCATAATGCATAAAAGCTATATGGCACAGGTAAGTTTAAAACAAAGAAAATCAACATAATTTAGATCAACTTTGCATACATTGCACAAGAAGGTAGAAAAGAAGAGAAAATTTATGAAAAAAAAAAAAAAAAAAGAGCAGTGATACACATAGGACTTTAGCACTGCAACTTTAATAGTGCCTTTTGCAGTGGGAATTTAATAGCGACTTTCGCATTGCGAGTTCCATAGCGTCTAACGTGGTTCTTTTATTTTCTCAACTTTACCCTTCCTTACTTTTTTTCGAAATCATTTGACCCACAAAATAAGTAAGCGAAATAAATGAATTTCATTCTCCTTCGCACAACCACAACCAACAGTAGCACCAACATTAGAGTCTCGCTCCACACTATCACCAACGGATGAAAAGACCATTTTGATTTGGCCTAAATAGAAAACAGCATGACCTCAATGCTAAATACTTTGATGTACATAAATTGGATAATAAAATTTTATTAAGAACCAGAATCCAAGGAAATATATGAAAATTATGCCAATTTAATGTCACTGTTTTAAGATAGCTAAGGGAAAGGAGGACATGATTCTAGCAATAACAATCAATAAACATCACTCAAAGTTTTGAAGCCCAAATCGTACTAAATACATTAACAATAATAGATAGTAAACATCACTCGGTTGAGAGAGATGTTGATGATAACATTACTACTGAGAGAAGAGAAACAGAAATTGAAAAATAGAACCTGGGTGTAAATGGCTTGCTGCACCGTACTTATCCCGAGGCCTCCAAAATGTATTCATATAGAAAGAGAAACAAAATTTGGAATAACGACAAGTATTTGGAAAAAAAAAATGTTCAGTTATAAATGGCTCGCATTTAGCTAACATGACTCCATAAGATACCTAAATGAGAAAAAAAAAAAAAAAAAAACTAAACTAAGGGAGCGTTTGGTTTGAATCGGGGAATGGGAATGGGAATGGGTATGAGTATGGTTTGATAGTAGGGTAGAATAAGAATGAGAATGAGAATGGGAATGAAATCCACCCCCTTGGGTTTGACTGATTGCTAATTATTAGGGTTTCATTTCTAGTTGTCATTCCCAAAACTTTCAACAAAACAGTCATATTTTCTATCATTTCATTCCTTCATTCCCAAACCCACGAACAAAACACTCCCTAAGAACATATTAACACCGGCAAGATAAACTGATGCAGCACCAGCCATTAATACATTCTAAACGTTAATTAATACAAATGTTAATTATGAATGAGAGAGCCCAAATATTTGTAACTGATACTATGAAAGCTGCTGAAGTGGGAATGAAGTTTAGTGATGTTAACCCACTAATGCACAATAAAGTAGAGAGTCGACTCTGCATCTCGCAGGAAGAAATTGAAGAAACAACCAAATAAAAAACTTGAACAGAAAAAGCAAATAAAAAACTTTAACAGAAAAAGCAAATAAAAAGGTAAAAAGCAAAGGGGAAAAAAGTGGAGACATGACATGTTGAGATAGTGAGATTTACGTACTGCGCAAAGGAGGAGATATGTAATTCCTTCTATCCTTGGATGTAAAATGTTTCCGATATATGATAAAAAGTAAATATGATAAAAATAATTAAACTAATGATATCTACCATATATGATAAACAGTAACATAAATTTGATATAAGGTTGCCATGTGGCTACCACATAAGGGTAGTATTTAATATTTATTTTATATTAAAGTGCTACATAGATGACATGTTGCCAAAATATTTAATAAGTAAACAATTTAATAATTTCATAATTACATATGCCTTCTCATCTTCTCCACTAAGGAGGAATAATAATATTAAATATTTTAAAGAGGTTAAAAAATACATTTCTCTTATTTGTTTAGATTTCAATATAGATTAAAAAAAACACAAAATATAAATGAATATCTTATAAATCATAATATTAAATGTATAATTTGGACCTACTACTACTTTTAAATATATACTGCTTACATTTTAAAATAATCTCATTGTTAAATAAATTAATTTGAGATATGTGTGATTTTATAAATCTCAATTTCAGAAAATAAAAATTGTAATTTTATCCTTCATTTTATTTTATTTTTACCCTATATAATATAATTTAACATAGGACTGAAGTCCAAATGGCATGTGATGTGATTATTACATGGACAATAAATTTATAGGCATCGTATAATAGTTTTCCAAATATATTGTGATTTGGCTGCCACATTTTTAATATAATTATCTTGACCAACAATGAAAAATAAATGCTTAAAGTAAATATATTCACTTCTAAGTTAGGTAAAATCAGCATTTACTATGCTAATTTTTTGGCATTAAAGTTGGAATAAATATCAAGAGTTATGCCTTAATTAATATTTGTTGTTCCTCTTGCTCACTTCACTGTAATAATAGCAGCGCTAGAATTTATTACAAATAGTGTTTTTTTAAAATTTATTTTATTAATTCCTCAAAATTATAATATTCATTTGTCAAGTATGCAAAGCAAAGAAAGATGAACCATATTCCTCAATAAAAGAAAAGATGAACGACAAGATAAAAACTAATCAACATGAGATTAACATATCTTTAATTGATGTAAAATATTGTCTTTTTACTTCCCCTACTATGTCTAAATTATTCTTATCACCTACGCACTTTAATGAGGTGATTAATGACCCAGTTTATCTATTTAGCTAGAAAATTTTCCAATATTAATTGATGAGATTGAAAATTAAACTGAATTAGTATATTCGATGAAGGTATACTTAGAAAAATAGTGTAAGTTCGCTATTTGTAATTCAGGATTCCATCTACCTTGCAAAATTGTCACTAATATTCAGCAACATGTTTTAAATCACTTTACTTTACATTACATATCATTGTTATTTTTCTTTTTATGTAATACTACATCAAGTTTGTTGTAAGCGAAATATATTTTTTCTTTAATTTTTTTAAAAGTAATTCCAAAACTTATGCCAAGAAATTGCCGGCAACCTTTGTGAAATAAATAATACTGTGATTTGATGAATGTCACTTTACAATCATTGTTGATTTCTGACTTTCTTTTAAACCATTACATTGACTAGGATTATCTTCTATAATGTTGATTTGTTTTCCTCTGTATGATATTTTTCCTAATTTTTCTTTCCTTCAATAAATCCATGCTTCTAAAATCGAATCATATCTCTCCTTCCGTGTGTTAGAAAAATATTATCTTATGTGATGGAAAATTGTTATAACCGATATGATTCTCCTGCATCTAACCTAATACATACACTTACATTCTATATATTTAGAACTATGTGTCATATACATGACATAAATATAATCAAATTCTAAACTTATCTCATATTCTTTTCAAGACCTAAATTCAAAGGATAACTGTAACTTAATAATATTATTGGGCAAATGTGGGTATTGCACGGCATACAGCTGCTAGTAATACTTATAAAGCTTCATCTTATAGGCAAAATTCTTTTTTAGAAAAAACCAAAATTCTAATACATTAATTTCTAAATCAAATATAGTAATATAAATGGGAAAAAGTAATAAAAAATAATTTAAAAATAAGACTGCCCGGCCTCAGGAGGGACCTCTGCCTCCACAAATCTCTGCCGGCATGGTCTGCACATCTCATGTTTCCTATTTAAAACAAGAAAAATATTTAAAAGAGAAATTGAAAAAAAAAAAAAATACAAAAGGTTACTCACAATAAAATAGGGCAAATGACATCAGTAATCACCAAACTATTCGCAATGTTCAGTTTTGGTCACCTATCTCTTTTTTTTTGCGTATTTTGGCTTCTCAACATTTCACAGTGTGCATTTTAATCCATTTAGTCAAAATTTCTGTCAAGGTTGAAATTGTAAGCACAAATTGGAGATTGGAATCATTATTACAGTCCTCTTCCACTCCCTTGGCCCATTCCAGACCCAGACCTACGAATTTCACCTTCTAAATGTGTATGCTGGAGGCAAGCCCAGATAGGAATTGTTTTCATTAATATTCATCTTATCAGAATCAATCAATGTTTTATCGATCTTTTTAGGGGATCTGCGTGCCGGCTGCGCTGCAACTAATCTCTCAGTTTGTGCCTGCGTTGTTGGCCGAGATGAAGAAGGCCTTGCTGCCAATTTCTTTTGTATTTACTCCATTCAGTCCAATGAAAACAGATGAGTATCACATAATCCGTTAATGCTGGGTTGTAATTTGTTTTGTAGGAAAGAAACAAAAAAAAAAAAAAGAAAAGAAAAAAAGATAGCATGAAAATTATGTGCCTTTGCACTAGTGGTGGGATTCGGTCAAAGTTGACAGCAATTTTGATAGAATGGTTAGGAGACAAACTTTTGAAAGTTAAGAGGCCAAATGCTCACAAAAGAAAGATAAGTGACCAAAACCAAACATTCAGAATAATTGGGTAGTCATCATCGTAACTATCACCCATGCTTTATAGTGAGAAAATTTGAATGAACTCGAGTCCCAGATTGAAATTCCTTTCACCCTTTGAAATAGTGAAATTTGTGGGGTAAATTTTTTTAATGAATTGGATAGAAACACAAAAGATAAATTTAGATAATTCAAGGTCATTTATGTCTTTTCGTTCATTACAATTTTTAAAGGGCAAATGTGCAGATTTATCCCTAACGTTTTGCACAATGTGCAAATTTGCCCTTTATCTTTATTTTGGATCAAAAATACTCTTATCGTCGGTACAATATTACCCTCTTTCAAATGAAAATACCACATATGATAAGTAAGTAAGACATGGCTCATTTTCTTCGTGGACAGTCTTGTTTTTCTGCCAGTCAACGCCATCAAGCCCTTAACACAATCAGCCAATACAGTTCCAATTCTTAGTCAAGACCTTCAAATCAATCAACAATATACAGTTCCAATTTCTGTACTTTTTCATAGCAGATATTAAGAAGAGAAAGAAGACAGCAAATCACTTAGATGACGTTCATCATCTACGACTTTTATAGAATAGATATTTGTAATGGAGATATGCTAATACTGAAGTAGATGTTGCAGTTCAATCCCAGCTGGAAAACAGACAGAGGTTTGAATAAAGTGGAATTTACAAGCTTCGAATTAGACACGTACTTTTAAATTTGTAGCCTAATGACCTTGAATAATCTTGAATTCTGAGCTTATTAACTCTTTGAAGCATATTGTACAAATGAATTTTATTCCTTATTTTGGATAAATAACTTGCTAAACACTACAGTTTTCTCATTATTGCTAATATACTTATAGGTTGAGCTGCAATCAACATTTCTTGAAGTATATATAGTTTTATTTTGCAAATGTTTCCTTAAGAAAAATATTATGACTGATGTGACGTAAAAAGTACAATTCAGGAAATACTTCTCGCGGCCCAGTATGAACTCTTTGAACAGCAAAGGCCCAATCCGCAGAAGGCTTAGTTTACAGAGGAGAACGAACAAGCTGGAGATCGGTCTAGGCAGCTCGGATCAACAAAATTGATGAAGAGATGTAAGTCGCACTGTTCCGGGGACAATTTCAGATGATAAAGAAAGAAGCGGGGCTATCCCCCCCTGTATAACTCCGACGGTCAAGTTAGCAACATGTAAGCAGAAAAGGGTATTGACTAAGAGCTTGAGAGAAATTGCATCAAGAATGGCTTACCTGAAATGAGTCTGGTGACTAAGTATTTATAGGCTCACTTTGATATATCCGTTGTGCTGTGATGAGCTGTATGATATGTCCGTTGTGCCATGATGACCTGCACTTCCAACTACTCTCTTTTTTATGATGACTGTAACGTTCTTGTAATAACGGCTATAATTTGGCTCCTTTGTCATTATTGCTCCTGCATATATCAGATTCATGGCCCTACAATGATGTCTAGCTGTCATGCCAATGTTACCGTTATCCCGACCTGACCTAAGCTTTACCGACCTAAGATTTGCTGACCTAAGCTCTGCCTGACTTAAGCTTTACTGATCTAAGCTTTACCGACCTAAGCTCTGCCTGACTTAAGCTTTATTGGTCTAAGCTTTACCGTCCTAAGATTTACCGACCTAAGCTCTGCCTGACTTAAGTTTTACTGGTCTAAGCTCTGCCTGACTTAAGCCTTACTGATCTAAGCTCTGCCTGACTTAAGCCTTACTGATCTAAGCTTCCCGAATTTGGTTATCTTGTTTACCGACCTAAGCTCCTTGAGTTTTGATATCTTGTTTACCGACCTAAGCCTTCATGACCCAAGCTTTCCCGACCTAAGCTTTCCTTGTCTTGATTGGGCCAAGCCCAATGGCTTTAGCTATTTTTTATGCACATCAATGACATTCTTACATAGTCTGAGTATTAATTGAAACATGCGGATGCAGCTTAGACTGAATGGTGTTTGGAGAACTATCTCAGATTTGAGAGACTCAACTTAAGGCATGCTGTCTTGTTTTTTGAGAAATCCCATTGAGTTCTATTTAAAGGTTCCAGGAGAGGCTGTTGAGGAAGGAGATAATGACGTGGCATTTATTTGATGTCATATCATACTTATTGTAAGTGACATTTTTATCTGACAGAAGGGTAATATTGTACCATACTTAAAACGCTAAAGGCCTATTTGGTTTACAAGGATTCTGGTCAAATAAAGTAATATAATTCCTTAATATTAAATTCTTTTGTTTGGAATTGATTTTAATTGGTTGGGAAAGTAAAATAAATCCGCGATGTGGGGAAAATAAGTACTATTTTCCTGGAAAAAGAATCCCTGTTCTAATCTGGTATTCTTTTTCCCAAGTCACAAATTTTTTGAAAAGACACTCACTACCCTTACTCTTATTTATTTTCAAATATTTTATATTTTTGTTATATCACCATAAATTTTTAAAAAACCATAAAATAAAAAAGGAATTATATATATATATATATTATTTTCCTGAAAAGGTTAAAAAATTGTCTATGTATAAAAGTCGTCTACCTAATTGGTTGCAACTAATCGTTCACAATATCACAATTTACTTTATTTATTTTAATTTTTATGTCCAAATATATGTACTTAAAACAACATATATTGTGACGCCCCACCCCGACCCCCCCCCCCCCCGGTGCCACACACAAAGGGATGGATGGGCAGGAGACGCCATTCAGGGCTCATGCCCACAGTTGATAACAGGAGCAAACTATAAATTCTTTATTAATAAATAATTTTCTTTAATAAATTCGAAAGGTACAATCTTTACAATTTACATATCGAGGGTAGTAGGATGGTCGCTCAACCAGATTATCCCATTCCAAGCTAGTATCTAGTCTTATTGTCAGGGTATTCTAGCAATCGTTAACCTCGCCTAGTTGACCTCACCGTGTGAACAGGCCCAATAGCTTAGGTACCTATACAAAATAAGGTTTTGAAAAAGAGGGTGAGCTACTAGAATATAGCCCGCGAGAGTCCTCAGATTTATGAAAGCCCACAGTTCCAGTATTAAGAAATTGAACGGATAACAAAAATGGTAATTCAAGTATCGGCCATTTCAAAATAGTAGTGCAGGAGAAAAAAAAAATAATAAGAGCAATTACCAAGATAAAAATATTCAAAGAGTTAGCTCAACACAAAGCACCAGTCACCATACTGATTACGATTCTGAAGTTAAACATTTTACTCTAGAAAAAGAGAATGAGTTCAAAACAAATATAGTTGAGATTCAGTAGAAGTTTTTCTCTAGAGAACGAGCGCAAATTCAAAACAGTAATTGTAGATAAATCATGTTGTGGAGGAGAAGTGGTGGAGATCATACAAAAGTCCTCCTTGTCTAAGGACAATGCATGACTCCGTGGTTGCATAACATCGAACAGTACAGTAGCAGTAGGACCATAAGGTCAAGTAGCAGTAGGCGACCATAGGTCAACAGTAGCAGTAGGCGACCACCAGGTCAACAGTAGCAGTAGGAGTAGTCATAAGCAACCATGAGAGATAGTTCGAGGAATCAAAATAGCCGAATAAGCGGTTGAAGTAAAAGTACTAGAACAAGATTGTTAAAAATGGGATTTAGTCACACAAGAAGCTTACAAAGGTCGGCAGTTTTGCAAAGCAAATCAAAAGGATATTTTGGGAATTTCACATCCAAAGTTTTGTTGCATTAGAGGGGAGTAAATCATTCATAAAAAAAAAAAAAAAAAAATCATGAAGTAGTTATCAAGCATATAATTTAGTCATGTAAAAATTTACAGAAGTCTGTACTTTTTGTAAAACATACCAAATGGTATTTTGGGAAATTCATGTCAAAAATAATTTTATGGCCTGGGCAGCCACACGTTCAAAAACAATTCAACAACATTGAAGGAAACAATTATACCTATATATCATATATATACATGTATATATATAGTTATCTTTAAACGCGTAGTAGCTAAGTGTCAAAATAGCAAGAACCCTCACCTTGTTCAAGCGAGGTCAATCTACTCAGGGGTCTCAGAAAATCAATCCCGCAGAGTCATTACCCTTAATCAGCCAATGTTATGCCCTATTACTAAGCGAGTGTCTAGGAATGCACGCACATTTTCAAAGGAACTTAAGCTGCGACAACCTTCTAAATTAAAGGCTCAGGGATTTTCTAGACGGAGCAGTAAATTTTAAAATCTGTTTTCTCTCAATCAGAAAGTCGGCTTCAAACAAAATTTATAGTTAAAAGAAATGTTAAAATAGTTAGCGTTAAAATTTCATAATTTTCAGAAGAAACCATAAGTACTATCAACGTCGCAATTCATTGTCTTTTTTCTGGAAAACACTGCATAAAACAGTCAGTTTTAAAGTTTCATAACTCCAAAAATACTAATCGCCCTTTTGTGAAATTTCACCAAAAGATAGAAATATGTCCCTAGAAAATACTGTAAAAGTTTTAGGATTTTTAGAGAAAGGGATAATTAAATATCGCATTCGTAATTCACTGTTTTCCTGAAAAATGCCTATACAAAACTGCATACTTACAAATTTATAACTCGCAAAATAAAAATCACCTTCCAACAAAATTTTGCATAACTATAGAGATATGTTTCTAGAACATACAAAAAAAGTTTCAGAAGTTTTTAAATAAGGGACATTTAAATATCGCATTCACAATTCACTATCTTTCTGAAAAAAAAGACTGTGCAAGACAGTCGAATTTAAACATCTGTAACTCTCAAAACACAGATCCAATGAGCACGAAATTTTGCAGGTAGCTAAAACCATATGTCAGGAGTGTGCAGGTAAATTTTCATAATTTTTATCAAAGTATAAAATTTATGGTGAATTTTCGACAGTCTACTGTCCTGCAGAATCACCCTTCTGCAGCAAAGCTTCTATAGGTGCATCAGCCCCAAACAGAAAGGAAAACAACCTGTACCGCATGCTTTCATCTTACCGTTTTAATTCATTAATTGTGCCACTACAAATTTATAGATGTCTGATCTACGTATTTCTTGATTTAGATGCCTATCTATCAAAACAGGCCGTAACACAGAAAGGAAAACAATATGATGAGACCACTTTTTCTTGACCTGTTCCGTAACTCTACGTCGATAGAAGAACGAAACACAGAAACAAGAAGCTGCAGTGTAAGCATTTGCCCCCTTTTGCTGCCTAATCTGAAATCCCATTTAGTTATGTTGTGTATATATAATTCATTAGAAATCAGACCCATTACCAGGGACAGGAAAGAAAGCCACACTCCAAATTTTCCACTCCATTGCCTACTAGCCTGGCATAGACTGCATGCTCTGACCAACGATTGTAGTAATTCGCATAACAACGAAACCCACTCGATCTGATACCAGGTGAAACGGATCATATTAATGATTCTACAATGTTAAAGGAGTTACTAAATAAAAAAGTTACCTTATTCTGTAGCGACAACGAGATGGTTCTCCTCTCTTAGTTAGAATTTTCCTTTTCCTAGTCGTGTGCACTAGCAGTCCAGCGAGAAAAATTGTGAGGGAGATTGAGAGATGAATTCATAAGAGGGAGAACGAGTTTATGAGGGATGGAGTAGACTATCTAGCCCGAAAAACCTAATGACGATTGTGTTTGATGTATAATCGATCAGGTATACGCTATAATCCCTTCGGTTTTGTATGCTATCCATATTTTCCTCCACATTTAAAATCAGTCTGTTAGGATAAGAGACCTACGTTGCTGACTTCCTTTTCCTCTTTGCTTTTACTCTATGTTTTACTAAGTTACGTCTAATTTATTTAATTTACTATAGCTATTATCATCATTTATTTATCTTTATTTAAATTAGTTAAGGAATTAAATCCCTTAATTGTGAACTCAATCCCAAAATTTCTTTAAATACTCCATCGTGCCCCAAATTAAATTCTATTTATCAATAATACCAAGTACAAGTGACTTATTATTTTTGGGGTCTCACATATATACTTTTCATATATAATATTCTTTATAGTTAACATTTATTAGCTATAAAACTAAATAATATTTTAATGAAAATTAATGTATCATATTTAAAAGTTCTAATTTCTCTTCCTTTTAAATTTTGAAAAATTCGAGTGACAAATTTAATATTTCATTTCACAACAAGAAATTTTTTTTTTCAATTATTTTCTTACTCATCTAGCTAGACTAATAACTACATTATAGATCAATAATCAAATATATAATTTTTTAAAAATTTTAAATTAATTTTGGATGAGTAATCGGCATGTAATTTAATGTTAAGCTATAGTTTAATTATAGTTAAATATTATTTAGCTCTTATTTAAGTTAATAATATTTTTATGAGAAAATCATTAAGCTTAATTTGAGAGTGCATTTTTTATATTTAGTTTAGTTCACGTTTAAATTCCCAAATACATTTCTTAACCAATCCAAACACAAAAAAAAAATTCTTTTTTACTTTACTTTCCTTATTGATTAAATTCTAATAAATCATATTCCTCAAAAACTTTAATTTCCCGTGAACCAAACAGGCCCTAAGGGTATTTTTGTTTCAAAATAAAGATTAAGGACAAATTTGCACCTTATGCAAAAAGTTAGGGGCAAATCTGCACCTTTGCCCAATTTTTAAATGGTAGTACCTACGTAGAAAATTTGCACCTGCGTTACACTTGCGTTTCTTTACTTTTTAGGGCATATATGCAAATAAGCCCCTAATGTTTCACCCAAGGTCCACATAAGTCTCTAACGTTACTTTTGGATAAAAAAAAAGGGTCAAATAAGCTCTTCTATGTTAACTATCCGCTACATGAGCAATTTTCGTTGACCTGGACTGTTTTTACTGCCACGTAGGCGTATTTGGCCATTTATCAAACTTGAGATTAGGAAGAAACGGTTCGTTAATTGTGGTATTCATCTGAAACGCCGTGTTTGAATGCTTAAGAGCACTCTCTCCAGGCTTCAAGAGCTATGTTCTGTTCCGATTTCTCACCGGTTTCAGCACCGGTGGCGTAGGCCTGTGCTCCTTCATGCTCGCAACAGAACCTGTCGGTCCGACATTTTGTTTTTTCTCAGGCGGCATTGCCATTCTCGCCAGAATAGCCTACGTTTTCCAATCCTTGAGAGATCTATCTCTATTCCTTTCATTCTCTTCCTCGTGACCCTTCGCCCTTTCGTCTCGAAATCCCCTCGATGGTGCATAATTCGAGGGAAGTTGAACAAAACACTAAAAATAATGTGTAACATTGCTAAATCAAACAGAACGATCCTCCCGGAATGAGTCATCCTCTCCCCGGATTAAGACGTTAACAATAATTAGTGAAGTCAAAAGCCCCAAATCGAAAGAGTCATCCCCTGTTACGAGAACTGGTTTTTTTTTTTTTTATCATGGTGATTAATTTCTTGTTCTCCATAGTCTATTACGGTCTCAGCCTCAACGTCG
This sequence comes from Leptodermis oblonga, assembly GCA_016801395.1. Lineage (NCBI taxonomy): Eukaryota > Viridiplantae > Streptophyta > Magnoliopsida > Gentianales > Rubiaceae > Leptodermis > Leptodermis oblonga. The sequence goes on from CM028755.1 coordinate 11,151,347, forward strand.
TCAACCTCGGAACCAATATTTATCTCAATGTTGTGCTCAATTCGATGAAGATGACTGCATATTTATTAACTGTAGTGTTGCTAGAAAGATTTGGTCGGAAACCGTTAGCCATCGAATGCAGTGGTTTAGTGGGTTCTTTTGCATAACAGGGGGCCTATTGAAAGCCTGAAATGGTCTTGAAATTGAAGGTGGCCCAAATGATTGTTGATGTTCTGGGATTTTTGAGATGGCTGGAACCAGCGTGGAGGTAGAAACAGTCCAAGTCAGCTAAAATTGCTCATGTGGCAAATAATTAACGGAGAATGGGCTTATTTGGCATTTTTTATAACGAGGGCTTATTTGATCACGGGGTATACTATTTGCAGTGACAATTTTACTATTTACAGTAACATTTTTTTGTAAAAAGTCTATTTTGCCCTTTAACTAAAAAAAAAATTCTTTTTTATATTTTTCATATTACACGGTAAGTAAACAATCTATAAATTTTTTTACGTAAAGTTTGTTTGTTAACAGAAAAAACCCCTGTCTGGCCCGAGATTGACAAAAATATTTTGCCAGAAATTTCGTTATTGACAAAAATATATTCCAAAATTCTGCCCCCTATTTGCAGGAATATTACCAAAATACTATCCAAAGTAGGCGGTATTTTGAATCAAAATACTGTCCAGGATCAAAATACCGCCCAAAGTGGGCAGTATTTTGAATCCCAAAGTGGGTGGTATTTTGATCTAAAATACCGCTCACTTTAAGCGGTATTTTGGAAGAAACCCAATCCAACATGAAAAATTTATAGATTATTTATTTACCGTGTAATATAGATTGTCCTTGTGACTATCGGCCATAATTAGATTGAAAAGGATTTCTTTTATTTTTTTTAAAAATTTAAGGGGTATTATAGACTTTTCACAGAAAAATGTTACTACAAATAGTAAAATTGTCAATGCAAATAACAATTCCGTTGATCAAAAGTAAACCTTTGCCCTTAGGGTGAACCTTTGCCCTTACTTTTTATCCCTTCAACGTGATTCGAGTCCTTTCCGTCTCCTCTTCCTCAGAGTTTTTTATTTTTCACTCTACACTTCCTATTACGTTTGGCAACCAACGTGATCCAGCAGACAAATCATGCTCCAAGGAACATCCAGAAGCGACAACACATTGCAAAATCGCCATCGCCATGCAAGTTTTTTTTTAATTTAAATTTTTATTTCCTCTCTGTTTTGGATATTTCTGCGTTCTGATATAAGTCTACTAGTTGGATTTCTCTGCTTTTTTGGTTTTTTACCTTTTTTTGTGTGTCTGTGTTCTGGGTTTTATTGGTTGTGATGTAACGTCGTATGTGCAAATATCTAATTAAATGATGTTCATCTCATGGTATCATCCTTTTGCTTTTGTGCTGATTTTAAATTTCAATGCGTGTTGTTGTAGGGTGTTATTACTGAGAAATATGGGATTCATGGATGTAATGTTGGTGAAGATGGCGGTTTTACTCCAAGGATTACAAGGTATGATCTTCAATTCTTTATTATTTTCCTTTTATTCTTTGGGGATAACATTTTCATCTTTGCCATTATGCTTTTACAACATCCGGGAAGGTATTTTGTTAAAGAGGCAATTGGTAGAACAGGCTACAGTGAAAAAATAAAGATGGCAATGGATGTTGCTTTATATTCTGCATAGGTGATTTCTTTTTAAATCAAGAACTAGGATGTAAATCTGACTGTATAGTTTTACTCGTATAGCCTATGGCAAAGATCGGAGTTGGATCTGTAGTTGGTTGTCATTGTTTGGGCAGCAGTTGTACATGATAACCTTGCTTTGAGCTGTTCTAGTGCAGTTATCTCTCACAATTCCCTATTTGTTGCTTGTTAATATAATGTTAATCTTGGCTAAATTCCCTGATTCAGGTACAAAATATGACCTGGATTTTAAATTCCCAAACAAATAAGGCCAAAACTTCAAGTCGGGAGAGGATATGACTAACATGTACAAGGAACTTTGCACTGGTAATGTAATTTCTAGCTTCAGGAGCTGATATGCTCTTTATTGTCGGAAGAATTGTTTTAATCGCCTAGCTAAACTATCGAACAAGGAGAAAAAGTGCCAGCTCTTTCAAGTCGATTCCACTTTCAACTAACTGTAAGTTAAAAGGAAAAAAATACCCACTTCACTCTCTTTACTCCTTTCTGTTATGGTTCATTTTCTCTTGAGGCCTATTATGTAAAATAAATATTAGAAGCTATCATTTTCTCTTTGGTTACTGTTCTTTCTTCAAATTGACGATTATAATCTATCAAGTGGATTGTTTAGGCATGTGTTTATGCTTGTAGTAGCAGTCGGAACTCAATTGTACAGGTATATGAAAGAACATGATGCATTATATAGAGTTATAGGAAAATGAAAAAGGAAAAAAAGATGATTAGTGAAATGTGAGCCACTTTCTCACATCCTATTTCTTCTCTGAATTTGTTCTTCGAACTACCTTCTGGTTGCAGAAGTTTTTATGCTACATATTATCTTATTTTGGAAGGTTGTTTGCCGCATGAAAATTTGATTCTGTGTCATCTTTTCTTATAAAATAATAATAGGATTCATTGCCATTAATTTAGTGAGTGCGCTAATGCTTGCTGTAAATGCAATTTCTCCCAGGCAAAGACAAAAACTTCAAATACTGTGATTATTTGTAAGATAAAACAGCATAATGAGCTTTCCAAAGTCTATGGCATCAATATGAACATAGAACATTGTCTCTGGTTGGAGATGAACTAACCGCATCACTTGAAGCATACCGAACTTAAATTCCCGAGCTTCAATATAGTGTATGAGATCTGTTGTATAAGTTTTCGTTTTGTCGGTCAAGCTGAATTCCCTTCAAAGTTCAGGACAAGAAGATTATGCACAGAATCCTCATACTGAGATAAAAAAATATACTGAAGCATCACTTTATGAAACTGGGACCAGTTGGAACATTAGTCATTCCGACAAGTTCAAAGATTTTGCTTGAATGCTTTGTGTTACAAGAGTAGACAAGAAGATATCCACACTCTTTGTTCTAAATTCATTCATGCAACATGAATTGATTCAAATATGTTTGTAAACCTACCTTTTTAGTGAGTCTCCATTCCTTGTACACAATTCAAGCAGGAGATGAAGCTTTGATTTGATTTGCATTTTTATTTGTTTGTTCATATTTTTCAATGTAGAGTATGAGTGCATTTCATAGCATCCTATTTAATTTGCTAATTTGTTGATAAATTTGTTCTACTGTCCGTTATTGGGTTCTTTTATGTTAAGATATATTCTATTATTTTTTATACTTATGAATTTATTTAATAAACAGAAAATTTGTACTTGAAGACATGCACCAAAATGATAGTATGATTCAATCAAATCTTTCTTGTTTCATCTTAACCACTTGACACTTTCAATGCACAACATTGTAGACGTCAGGCAATGCCGAAGTGTATTGTCAATTAGCCAAGTGGAACCTAACAATAAGAAAAAGTTCCGTTGGACTACATTCAGACAGATTATGGAAAAAATCAAACATACAAGTAAAGTAATCAAAAGTTTCAGAAAATCCGGTGATACAGATTTTGAGGTATAAATTATCATTCATATAGTTCTTAAATACATTTGTACTCTTGTATTTTCATATACCAAGGTATTTATCTTCTAGAATCTGAATTCAAACATTCAACAAATCAGTTATTTGTTACCTGTCCTATCATAATATAATTATTATGAAGCTGGAATTTTGCATTTTTGGTTTGGTTTTTTTACCTGGCTAACAAAACAAAATCAATAAACAGTATTTTCTTCTGTGCTGACCAACATTTTCTTCTTCTTTTTTTCTTTTTTATTTTAAGGTGAACTGTTTTTTTGTGGGTTGAGATGAATTCTCTCTAAAGTTCAGGACTACAAGATTATGCATAGTTTCTTGGTACTCGAGATAAAACTTATACTTAAACATCACTTTATACTGGGACAAGTTGAAACATTACTCACCCCAATTAAGTTCAAATATTTTGCTTCTAAGTTCAAATGTACAAACAAACCTTCCTTATTCTCCACTCTTGTAACTTTAATTTGTATTAAATTGCTTCGAACACTTATTATTCATATTTGATTTTTTCATCAGATTTATTTTCTCTCTCTTTTCTCAAGCATATCTTCTATTGTAGAGATGCTATAAATGTTTCAAACTTTACGTTTCTACATAATCACAATGGAATGCCCAACAACAGAATTATAATTTGAAATTTATATAATGGACATTGAAATATAGGAACAATGATTTTGCTGTGATTGTTTAATTGATACGTTTTTAACTTATCAGTACTGGGTCACAGCCGCGCCTTGCGCTGCCTGCCATAACTAGTAATAAAAAGAAAGGTGCATTATACTTTGCTTTTTGACACCAGCTAATTTTGTTTGATAAAGCCCAGCTTCCGGGCATCTTCTTCTTTATGCACAACCTGCACAGGTTGCCTTGATTCTCATTGTTAACAAAAGATTTCAACTCAGTCTTCCTGAGCCGATTATCATTGTCAACAAACTTCTCCTCAGCAGCCCTTCTCAAGGCTTCCACCATGCCCCAACTTCTCCGGCTCATCCTCTGCTAAAGCTCCAGTTCCAGGTATTCCCCTGCCTACGATTTCATATGCCATAACCATAAGAATGTTCTCTCCACTGAATCTGCCTTGTAAGAAGCTTTTTGGTTGCTCACTGATGATAGGCTTCAATCTGTTAGCCAGAATTTTGCTATGATTTTGTAATTGATGGTGCACAAGCTGATAGGCCTGTAGTCTTTTAGCTGTCATGGATTTTTCGTTTTTCCCAAAAATCTTTAACACTGGCTATGACATCTCTACCAACCGTCTTCCAGTATTTCTGAAAACTGCCGCTTTGCTTCTTTTCTAAACCTGATTCGCCTTTTCTTTTTCACAGGTTTGATATCCGGGGTTAGGTTTTTGATTTTTATCATAGCCTCTTCGTCTAGAAGCGGGAAGAGATTGGAATCAGAGCCGAGAAGAGTTAACAGGAAGGAAGAATCCAAGGGATTTGGAGCCAAACGACCTATCTGGAACAGAGAGGGAGGGAGGAGGAAGAAGAGCTCCCACGAGCAAAATGAGGCGAACGAACCTAGGTAATCTTTTCTAATGAGTTCTTCTGGTTTTGTTGTTGTTTTTTGTTTTTAACCCTCACATATCATTGAACCACTCCAATCATCGCCTTACATTCCGACATCATAGCCGAAGCCAAGGGAAACCTTTTTCCCATACTTCCAGTTTATCTCTTTTCTTTTTCGGACACAACCAAGCCCACTGCTCCCACATTTGTTCCTGGTTTATATGCTCCATCCACCACTGCAATGAATTCCACTTGCTCTTCCAGATTTTCCATTTTAGGTTTTTCCTCGTTTCCGCAGTTGAAAATCACCTCTGGAGCATGTGCTTCTATTCCTGCTTCTCCTGTTGTCTTTGTAACCTTGCTCTTCCTAGTTTCATTGCAGATTATTGATGATCTTCTTGCTTCCTGTACTACACTTAAGGGCACAAGGACAACAACATGGGGATGGAAAAGTATATTATGGGGGATGGAGTTAATAAAACCTATGCTGAAGTAGAAGGTGGTTAGTGGCAAATGGTACATATTGAGAGAACCTCTCCTACAGGTCCTATTCAGTCAAGAAGTTATTCAGAGGATTAAGATATCGTATATTTCTAAGCATGTGGGGAGTGGAAGAGACAAGCTGAGATAGTCAGCCAACAATCAAGGTGAGTACACACAGAATTTGCAGCCAAGAGTTATGGGCAGAGGGGAATGCAAGGTAAGATCTACAGCATCAACTAGAGGTGGATCAATGGTTCTGGGATAAATTATGAGGATAGATACACTGCAAAAAATAAAGTTTTTTTAACTGAAAAATTGCACAAAATGAATATTGTGCAATGAGGCTGGGTCCCCAATGAGAATAAGGGAATGAATATTGGAGTGGTTCAAAACAGCACCTAATGAAGAGGCCATCCTACAATCTTTATGCATTCTGTGGGAAGTATGGAAAGCAAGAACCACCTTGATATATGGCAGAGGTGGATGCAGTTATCTATGTTTAGTAATCTAGACTCTTTTGTTTTCCTCTTTGTATCGAAATTGTTATACGCAGTAACCGTTTTACTATTCGCAGTAACATTCTCCTATGAAAAGAATAAAATGCCCTTGGTCCAAAAGAAAAAAAAAAAATTAGAAAACCCGGATTACTGTTCACCAGTGGGTGAACAGTAACTCCAGGAGAAAAAAAAAAAAAAAAACTAACTAAATTCCTCTGCTTCCGTCTATAAATAGATTGAAGCAAAGGAAATGAAATACAATTGAGACTGCGGAGCTGTATGGAGAAGAAGGAATCAGAAAATTAGCTAAACCAGATAAAACGGTTACTGCGAGTACGATCGACTAAAGGTTAGTGCCTCAAATTAATATCTATTTCGGTACTGTTTTATTTGTGAGATTATTTGTTTGTTTGATTAATTTAGTTGTAATATGTCCGGATTTGTTAGTATTTTCCTCGAAATTATTAATTTTTTCTCCGGATCTTCGTAGATCCGGCCGGTTGTCACCGGACCGGTATTTCAAAGAAATACATTTTCTTAAGGAATACCGCCGACCGCCGGCGGTATTTTTCCGGGAAAATACCGCTGGCTATTTTTTGGGAGCTGGAAAATACCGCCGGCCGAAAATACCACCGGCCGACGGCTGCATTTTCCGGGAAAAATACCGCCAGCTCCCAAAAAATACTGTCGGCAGTATTTTTCCAGGAAAATACTGCCGTCTCGGGAAAATACCGCCGTCAGCAGGCGGTATTTTCCAGGAAAAATACCACCGGGCTGTATTTTTCCGGGGAAATACCGTCGGGAGACGGCGGTATGTTCCGGGGAAATACCGTCGGGAGACGGCGGTATTTTCTGGGGAACGGCGGTATTTTCCGGTGGGCGGTGGGATTTTTTCGGATGTTTTATGTCTGAACGGGGCGACTTTTGCGCCAATAATTTAAAATTTCTGTAACTGTAAATGTGTTCTTGTTCTTTATATGTTAGCAATTAATTTCGTATTGATAAATGCGTGTTTATATTATTGCAGATGACAGAAACATTAAGGAAATTGAAATTGAAATTAACCAAAAGTAAAAGCAAAAAGGATGACAATTTGCAATTGGGTGATAGAAGCACTGATGCGACACAATCCTGCTCTGAGGAAGTAGGTGGCCGAATATATCCCACTGTATCCGAGCGGCAGAGAAAGGTGGCAGGAAGAGCGCATGGCTCTTCTCGCTTATCAAATGTGATGAGGGAAAGTAACATTGATTACCGCAAAATCTCATTTGCCCCGCCATACATTGGAAATGCGGAGGAGGAGGAGGAGGAAACTAGGGAAAATGTGGAAAGATTTGAGATGGATATGTCTCAGTCGCAGGGGTACATGGGAGGGAACTCGGTGCGGTTGGAGGATGAAAATGAAGGGGAAAATGCATCCAACCGATGGAGGAGCAAAAAAGGCAAAGAAGTAATAGGCTCCTCGCGTAGGTCAGTGTCAGTGGCTGGGTCCGGTTCTGGCTCTAGAGGGGATGCCGGGAAAATCGCCGGAAATACGGCCGCCAGTTTTTTTTCGGGTGAAAATACAGCCGGTGCTGTAGCCGCTCCGGGAATTCCGTCCGGGGAGACAGTCTCCTCGGCTGAAATCTTGCAGAAACAGCAAAAAACGTCGGGATAATCGCAGATCCGGGAAAAAAATCCCCCCCGAATGGGTTTTTTTTCCCGAAAATTAAAATGAAGGGGTATATAGAGAATTTATGCAAACTAATTTAAAGTAAAAATAAATACAGTGTTACTTACAGTGTAATATGGATCGTACTCGGGTATACCGGCCATATTTGAATAAACGTGTCAGTGATGAAATGGAAACAAGTGTTTTTGCAGTTTAATATAAATGGAAAACAACTAACTCTGAATGTTGAAAAAATATAATGAACTTGTCACCTTACTTATAGGTGAAAAAATGAAAAAAAAAAAAATTTTTAACCATAAAGGGCAATTCGGACTTTTTACAGGGGAATGTTACTGCGTTTAGTAAAACCGTTACTGCGTTTAGTATGCCTCTTTTGTATTAATCCTAGTGGAGTAGGAAATGGTGGACGATTGTGTGTGCTATGGTATTCCAACTATAATTTATCTGTTCTGTCTACTTGTAAGCATTTTGTATGTACTAAGATGATTGAAGATAATGGAAGGGAGTATAAATGGTTTTTGTGTATGGGAGCCCATATTTTCAAAATAGACGTATGGAGCAATATTGAAGATGAAGTAAAAGGGAGGAGCCTACCAGCTATTTTATTAGGAGATTTTAATCAGGTAGTCTCTACGGAGCAAGGTTGTTAAACTCGCATTTTGAGTTAAACTCGTTTGAGGTTTAGAATCGGAATCGTAGAATCGGACCGTAGACTCGGAAAATAGTTTTAAAGTGTATAATTATTCTAATAATTTTCTCAATCACAATATATGCACATATTTAATTATACTTGTAGCATAAAACTTAAAATACGCCCAGAAGCAAACAATTCTAAACAATATTTCATCTGTAATATTCATAATCCTACATTCAGCCTTAAACAATATTTCAAATAATTGAAGCAACAATTCTAATCAAATTCTGAAGCAAACATGTTCAGCCCAAAAGCACCAAATTACTGAATCAATAAACTCTCTCAACAGCAGCCATAAGCAAATAATCATTTTAGCAAACTTACCTTCAAAGTTCTACAGCTCGAGAGTAATGATTTCAGCAAGAGCAGCCAGACGGATTGCAGTTGAGCAGCTTGAGCTGAATCCCGGCTCCGATCGCATCTCACTCTCCCTTCGCCGATCGCGTCTCAGGCTCAACCCTTCGTCGGCGGATTGCATCTCAGAGTTGCAGGCTCTTCCCATCTCAGATTGCGTCGTCGACTTGTCTACATTTCCGAATTAGGGCAGCCAAATATTTCACAAAATTGTGAAATTAAATTTTTTGGGTGGTTAGGGCCGAAATTGGCCCAATTATTTTGGAAAAAAATTCATTCTAGCAGCCCAACTCATAAAAATCAAAGCCCAAACATGATTTTTTGAACTCGGCCTAGATTCGTAGACAGAGTCCAACCGAGTCTAGGCCGAGTTCAGCATTGGCAACAATCCAAAGCGGTCTTAAGGGGTCTTAACAGACCCTTGAAAATGAAGGAGGTGGTCGGTCTTATACAAATAAACAAGGTCTCTCTTTTTGGTATTTTGGAGACCAAGCTTTCGGAAGCTCGACTGAGATTTTTTGCATCTACATATCGTCCGGGATGGGAGTTTGTGTCAAACTTTGACACAATCAGAGGGGGTCGAATTGCTGTTTTTGGACCCCAAGGTGGTCAACTGTGGTTTGTTGCATACATCGAGCCAGGCCATCCATTTAAGGACTTTTTGTAAATCCTCCGGTGCTACTACTTTCTTGTACCTTTGTTTATGGTTTGTATCAGGCTGTTGAGAGAAGACAATTATGGAATGACTTGTTGATGCTGGGATCGAATTTAAATGATCCTTGGTGATTTCAATTGCATTAAGGATGCTTCGGAAAAGAAAGGGGGGGTAGCCCCTACAGAATATTTCTTGAAGGATTTAAGGGATGTTTGTGGTGTATTGGGGTTGAGGGATGCTCATTCAGTGGGAAAGTTCTACACTTGGGTGAAGAGTGGATTATTTATTAAATTGGATCGTTTTCTCATCAACCAGGTGTGGCAGGACAAAGGTTTATTTTGTCAAGCTGATTTTAAACCACAGGTCCCTCTTTCTGATCATTCCCCAGTCATTGCCTCTATACTGCAGCCGGACTTCAAAGGCAACAAATCCTTCAAGTTCTATTACATGTGGATGAAACATGGGGACTTTAGACCCTTACTTCAGGAGTCGTGGCAATACATGGAGCGAGGGACTAAGTAGTTTATCTTGTGTCGGAAGTTACTAAACCTAAAGCAACCCCTTAAGAGCCTTGACAAGCAACATTTTTTCCATATTTCTGAGCAGGCTAAAAGGGCTGCCAAAGAGTTGGATGAGGAAAGGGAGATTCTTCTTACTAATCCGGATGACGAAGTTTGCACTCGTAGGGTGTCTGACTTGAGGAAAAGGGCGGAGTTTCTTATGGAAGCGGAAAAATCTTTCTTTGCACAAAAAGCCAAGGCCACCCATTTGCTTCTTTCGGACAGAGGAAATAAATACTTCCACGGGTTAGTTAAGAGGAATAACTTGAAGAATACAATTGTCTCTGTTGAAAAGGAAGATGGGTCTCACACTTCTTCGCCTCTTGAATTGGGTGTGGAGTTTGTTAACTTCTTCCAAAACCTGTTTGGTCTTCTGAACCGGTTATTGGAATAGATACTCAGCTTGTTCAGGAGGGGAATTGTATCACTGAAGAGGAGAGAATCTGTTTGGAGGCACCGGTCACTCAAGAGGAGATAAAGGCAGCCATTTTTTCGATGTGTGATGATAAGGCACCGGGTCCAGATGGATATCCAGCAGGGTTTTTCAAGAAGAATTGGGATGTGGTCGGACCGACAGTATTGGATGCGGTTATGGAATTTTTTGAGAATGGGAGTCTTTTGAAGCAACTCAACCACACGGTGGTAGCTCTCATCCCAAAGAAGGACCATGCACCAAAAGTCTCGGACTATAGACCAATCTCTTGCTGCAACACTGTGTATAAAGTCATCACCAAGATTTTGGCTCAAAGACTGAAGGGTGTTCTCCCAAGGATTATTGATAAGGCTCAGGCAACCTTTGTGGGGGAAAGGAACATGGCAGATGATTTTCTACTTACTCAGGAGCTGATTAGGAACTACACAAGGAAACGTATCTCTCCAAGGTGTATGCTGAAGATTGATATCAGGAAAGCCTATGATACAGTTTCGTGGGAGTTCTTGTTCGAATTGTTGGCTACTCTAGGGTTTCCTACCAAGTTTGTAGAATGGACTAAACAGTGCGTCACCACTGCCTCCTTCTCCATCTTAGTGAATGGTAGCCTGCATGGGCACTTCAAGGGTATGAGGGGATTAAGACAAGGGGATCCCATGTCACCTGCTTTATTCACAATTGTCATGGAGTACTTTTCGAGGCTATTGAAGAAAAATACAGCTCAGGATTTCAACTTTCATCCTAAGTGTGGCAACCTATCTATTTCTCATCTGGCCTTTGCTGATGATCTCTTGTTATTCTCTAGAGGAGATGAACTTTCACTGACAATTCTTAAGGATACTCTGGACCAATTCAGATTCGTCTCAGGATTAGCCATCAACCCGGGGAAATCACAGATCTTCACGGCAGGTATGAGTGATAATCTTTTGCATAACTGTCTTGATATTGTTGGTTTTCCAACGGGTACTCTCCCGGTTAGATACTTGGGGCTTCCATTGGCGGCCCGTAAGTTGAATGCCATTCACTATGATGCTCTTTTGAATAAGGTTTCTAACATGCTTAGTGCCTGGAACACTGTGACTTTGTCATATGCAGGTAGGCTTGAGTTAATTAGATCCGTTATTCAAGGAGTTGAGTGTTTTTGGCTACAGAGCATCCCGTTACCCTGCGTCTATCATTGACAACTGAATGGATTTTGCAAAAAATTCTTTTGGGATGGGGGGAGGTCCTTGGTAGCTTGGGAGAGGGTTTGTATGCCACAAGATGAAGGGGGTTGGGATTACGGAATCCATCCTTTTGGAACAAAGCTCTCATTTTCAAAAATCTGTGGGACATTAACTTGGAAATACAGAGTCTGTGGGTTAAGTGGGTTCATGAGGTGTATTTACAAGGGACTTCAGTTTGGGATTGGGTACCCCAAAAAAATGATTCTCCATTTTTTAAAAACCTGGCTAGTATTAGAGATTTACTTGTACAAAAATTGGGTGGTAAATATGCATGCATCAATACCTTAACCCAGTGGTCTGTTTCGGGTAAGTCCTTGATTAAACAGGTTTATGATTTGTTGAGGCCTAAAGTTAATCCTACATTTTGGTCGGGGGCAATTTGGAAAAGTCACATTCCACCTAAGTGTTCGATTATTTTGGGCTATGTTTTAAGGGTAGACTGTCTACTAAGGATAAATTATATTTTTTGGATATTGAAGAAGAGTGTGCATTTTGTGGTAAGGAGAGAGAGAGACTTCATCATTTATTTTTCTCCTGTGATTTCACTAACCTTGTTTGGTCTCAGATTAGACAGTGGCTCAATATTCCGAGAAGGATGAGCACGATCCATAGCACCATCAAGTGGATTAGTAGGGAGGTAAAGAGGGATAGGAAACGGTATATAGCATCTATGACTGCTTTTGCTCTCACTGTTTACCATGTTTGGATATGCAGGAACAGGTTGATCTTTGACTCTACTACCACGACTTCTGGTTCTGTGGTTGCTATTGTCAAGACCAATACTTGGAGGATCATGAATGACTTATAACCCCTCGTGGAGGGTGGTTAGTCAACGCAGTGGTTGGCGGTTAAGCAACTACCTAGCCCGACTATACCGGTGGTTGGTAAAGGCTCATCAATTCCGTTGAAAGCTGCCCGGTAGCTAATAATGGGGAAGGTGGTACAGACCACTACGTTGGTGCATACGGTAAATGCTCTACACCACTTCAGAGATTGGCTTAGGCCGTGTCTGGAGAGCTGCCCTTTGGCTTATAAAGGGGAAGGTGGTACAGACCATCACATCGGGGTATACGGTAAATGCCCTAATACCATTTCAGAGATTGACCTAGGCCGTGTCTGGAGAGCTGCCCTTTGGCTTATAAAGGGGAAGGTGGTATAGACCATCACGTCGGAGTATATGGTAAATGCCCCAATGCCATTTCAAAGGTTGGCTTAGACCGTGTCTGGAAAGCTGCCCTTTGGCTTATAAAGGGGAAGGTGGTTCAGACCACTTCTGGATATTTATGTCTGGCCGTGAAAGTTGGCGGTTGGATGTAAATATTTGGAGATCATTGTTGCTACAGAGTGATCTTGGATGGATACTGTTGATTACTTGCTGAATAAGGGGCTTCTTGGACTGCATTGGTGGACTGTGATGTCCTTGGTATTTATTGCTAAATACTTGGGGTTTATTGAATGCTTTATGGGCTGTTGTACCATGCTGTTTCTTACGCTTGGAACATAGACATTCTCTCCATAGTATGTGTGGATTCTGCATACGTTGCATTTCTGCTTTGTGCAACAGGATTGAAGATTGGCAATTTGTACTGAATGTGTTATAATGTGTGGCAATTAGAGTACAAAAGTTGTAAATTGCTAGGGATTATCATTAGTTTGTTACTCTGCTTTCGTTTGTATTCTACCAGTGGCAGGTTAGAATATATTAGGATATGGCTGTATCTGTTTCATTAGGGGTATGCCCCTATTTTGATGTATTACACAATTGATGTATTGTTGATCTCACGGGTCCGACTCGTTATTTTCGGGGAATAAAATCATTTACCTTTCCTCAAAAAAAAAAAAAATGCCGAAAACCGCCGTTAAAAATTCTAAAAAACCGCTATTAAAAGTCATTTTTGTAGTAGTGATTTTTCATAGTACACAACAGGATAAAACAGTTGTTTCATCATCTGGTGCTTCTATTGGCCCCCTTAGAAACAACTTTTCAAAACTCTTTTGCAGGAATTTCAATGGTCCACAACTTTTTTCAAAAGTTTACTGTCATCTTGCCGCAACTCTGAGGTTGATGGCTGATTCACGACTGCTTTCCTGGGCTACATTTATCCTGACGTGACAGTATATATTCTTCTACTCTCTTTCTTTCATAAGAATTCATCTTCTCTTGTACGTTCTCCAAACTGAGATGAATTCTCATTAATCTCTCAATAATTTGCTTAGAAAAAAAAGCCTTAACAATGACACTCTCCACTGTCGATGCTGATCGAGGCACTGTTCACCTTTAGAGAAAGAAATTTTGAAATATTTTCTGTCCTCAAAGATTGCGGGTTCCAGGAATCCATTCATCCTCAATATTAATATTTCTTCCACTTATCACTCTCCATTTGACATGTTTACATAATATTTCCTCCCCCAGAATATACTTTTACCCCCCAACTATCATGTGGTCTAGCTTTTATCACAAAAAAATTTCCATTCTTGCAGTATTTTGCCCTCAGCACTCTACTGGGTAAGGACTTTGTATTTGTAAGCACTCGCGAAGCCACTTTTGTAAGTAGAGTTTGATTCATAAATATTGTAGCTCACAACCCGAAACCCCCTTCAAATTTTTAATATTTTATTTAAGACCCTCCTTCGAACTTTGACTAAAACAGGTACTCTTTTTTCAATAAACCTTACAATGGTCTTGTCAATTTCATCTGCCACTGAAAATGGTAATTTAAAGATGTCCATTGTATAAGTTGCTAGTGACCCGCCCATGACATGTTTGCCATTACTATCCTTCCCATGGGTGACAATGCCCCGGTTTTCTAGCCTGCTATCTTGCTTTTGATCATACTCTTAATATCCCCAAATATCTGCTTTTTTGACTATGGAAAATTCAATTTAGTCCTAAGTACCTTATTCCGGTGAAATAGGGTTTTATTTTTTAGCATCTCCATGAACATATTTTATGTCTGTGGAACATTTTAGCTAAATTATGTGGAGGATTTATCAATGTTGACCCACTGACCGGAAGCATGTACGAATTAAGTGCTCTAGAAAATTCATGATAGCCACCTGGGTTGCTTCCATAAAACAGATAGTGTCATTTACGAATATAAGTTGAGTAATTTCTTGGTGCATTCTTTGCTACCACAATTCTCAATGCTGCTTGCTCTATTATAGTCGAGAACACTTGCTAACATATAATGAGTCTAAATGGGGATAAAGGACAACCATGTCTCAGTCCTTTCTTCGGCTTGAAGAATTCTGACTCGTACCCACTAAAAGCCAAACTATAAGACATAATGGAAATACACTGCAGAATGTATGAAACCCACTTTTGAGAGAAACTCATTCCCTTCATTACTTCTACCAAAAATTTTCACGAGACTATCATACGCCTTGCACATGTCTAATTTGATTGCTATGTACGTCGTCCTTCCCTTTTTTTTTATGAACTCCGTAACTTCATGGACTAATAGCACATTATCTGAAAACTACCTCCCTGCCACAAAACCATTTTGATTTGGCAAAATCAGGGATGGTAGAACACCCTTGATCCAATTTTCTAGCACCTTTGCAATGATTTTGTATGTCACATTCTCCAAACTTATTGGTCTAAACTCTGATGGTCTTATTGAATTTGACTTTTTTTGGAATCAGGACAATTCTCGTTTGATTCCATGAAGGGTTCCATTATCGGATTGTTAAAAAATTTTAAAATAGGCAAATAGTTCCCAATGACATCCCAAAAATTCTGATAGACAACTGATTGAATATCATCAAGTCCCAGAAAATAGTTAAATGGATAAATGTGAACCAAACATAATTATTTTCATAAGGTTAGTAAAAGGTAAAAAAAATACAAAGAAGACTCTTGCATAAGAATAAAAACATTCCTTTTAACATAACTCTTCTATTAGGACAAAGGGAGTATGACTTTTCATTTTGGAAAGTGATAAAACTTGATCTGGTTTGACCGAGAACCGACCACTACTCCAAGCCAAATTACACTCAAAAACCAAAAATTAAAAAACTTCGTCAAAACCGGATATTGACTGAGGTTTTTTGGATTTTCTGGAGTTTTCTTTTCCAACACACACCATCTTTTAAAAAAATTTGGGTTGTAATTTGCTTAATTTTATCTTGGGCTTGTAAATCGCCAAATTAATTTTAGGCCTACAATGCCAAATTATTTACACATTAACATTCTAGTTGTTCGAATTTTATAGAACTCTCACATCTCACTATTCTCTTTATCATCAATGTGGGATAAGCATATTTAGGACATGTTCTTTAGTGAGTTTTCAAAACAATTTTTGTTTGGTTTTGGGCTTCAAACGAAAAAACACGTTTGGGTAAGAGGGTCTAAGACCCATTCACAAAACCAATCTCAAACCCAAAACCATTTTCCTCCTTCTCTCCAAGTCGCGACAGTCCTCGTCTCCTCCCTTATCTCCAACGGCCGTCCATAGCAGTCCGTCGAACTCTCCGATTCTTCCACACAAGCCGTTCTCTACTTGCTTCTCACCTTCCTCTCCGCTGCCGCCTTCCTCCGCCTCCTCACAGGAGGCCGAGTAACATTGATTCAGATTCTTTTATTTATGATCGATGCAGCCGCTCTCGTTTCTCCGTCTGTTGGCTCATCTTCTGCATGGTGATGTTTGCCGAGTTGGGCATCGAATTTCATCTTACCGGTGACGATATACGGCGTCGTTTCCTGATTACTATAGTCAGAGTAAATCTTTCGATTTCAGTTCACTCAGAGGGTTGTTATTCGAGGTGGGGTTGTACGAGACGATGATGTGTTGGTCGGAGTGAAAGGTGGAACCGGTGGTGGAGGATGTGGTTGTGGCGGCGGCGGTGAAGAAAAGGGGAAGATGCGTGGTGGTGGTGGAGATGGTTGGATCGGGTCTGAGCTTTGGTGCATTGTGGTGGTGGAGATTGAGAGAGTACGTTGATTCCCTGGCGGTGCTTCCGGCGGCGGCGGATATTGATCGACGTGTCGTCATGAAACTGACGGACTTCGTTGGTCTGGGATTGTATTACTGCTCTCTCCATCGGAGCTGTCAGAGCCCTCACCGGAGTAACCGAGACGATGCAATTAATGATCAGGAAGAGGAGCAAGAATGCGCCGACGACGGCCCTTACAACGGGCCAATTCAGGAAAATGTCTAAGGGCTTGTTCTGAGTTTTCCGAACTGTTTTGAAAACCATTTTGAAAACCTTGTTCTTTAATATGGTTTTGAAAATTTGTTTTGAAATTATATTCAAAATGGTCTGAAAACTCAAAAAGAACAGACCTTGGCCTATTCTCTTCACTTGGTTTCAAAACTTTTGAAAAAAAATTTGGAACATTATAAGAAATAATTTTATAATCTTTTTCATCATTTTTAATTTTTTTTTTATTATTTTTCATACCTTTTATATTTCCAATATATTTTTACATTTTTATATTCACTTGGTTTCAAACTTGGTTTGAAACCAAGTGAAGAGAACAGAACAGGCTTAATCTCATGATTCCGGTGACTTTATTTTATTTTCTTTATCTTTTTCTTTATTTATGTATTTAGAAAATTTTGTTTTAACTTTTCATCTCAAACATTTTTATCAAAAAAAAAAAAATACAATACTAAAATTAAGAAAATAATTCAATTTCAATAAAAATATTTCAAATAATTTATAACGCCAGCAAGTCCACCTCTAACCTCGACCTTTGAACTCTGCCGAACCAGCGTTTGGTCCAATTTTTTAAACATTGATTTGAAGGGAACCGTCATAATTTAGTAGTTGGAGTATTTGTTGTTACATTAATTAAGATTCTAGAAAGGTGGTGCTATGCAATTATGAAAAGTCCTTATGAAAAATACATCACTACTAAACAAATAGGCCATGCAAATCAAGATTGATTTTATGAATATGAGAAGTTTGGAAGTTTGGATAGGGTGTGGGGGCATTGATGTAATCAAGCAATGAACAACATTTAGTATAGGAAGAAAAAAAGGGGATGTCAGCATCATCTACTCCTTCCGGCGCTGGCAAAAAATTTGTTGCCCTCATAGAATTGGACGGATACACTGGGCTCAATGTGTCATTAATATTTAATACTACTAGTATAATTGTCAAATCATAATACGAATTATGTACTAGAAAATTTTAAGGGGCATGATATTTGCAGCGACGGTTTCGATATTTGCAGCGACATTTTTTTGTAAAAAAACTGAAATACCCTTGGGGAAAAATTTTCCTATTCCTACTGTTTTAGTCTACTGCTATTAAAAAAAAAAAAAAAAAAAAAAAACCTAAAACCATCGCCGGCGCCAGCGATGGTTTTGGCCAAAACCATCGCCGGGCGATGGTTGTATAAACCATCGCCGGCGATGGTTTGCTCCCAGCGATGGTTTGGATAAAACCATCGCCTGGCGATGGTTTTGGACGGCGATGGTTTTATCCAAAACCATCGCCGGAGCAAACATCGCCGGCGACGGCGATGGTACCCCCCTTTAAAAAAGTTAGATTTTTGATATTTGCAGTAACCACCGGGCGAATCTTCCCCATTTCGGTAAAAAATTTCACAATTTTGACAAAACTACTAATAAATTCGGACATAATACAAGTAAAATAATTAATAAAACTACATAAAAAAAAAAAAAAAACACCAAAGTGTCGCTGGCGACACTTTTGCCCCCCCCCCCCCCCCCCCCTCACTTTTTTATTTGCAGTAACCACCGGGCAGATCTTCCCCATTACGGTAAAAAATTTCACAAATTTGACAAAACTACTAATAAATTCGGACATAATACAAGTAAAATAATTAATAAAACTTTTTATTTTAATTTTTTTCTCCAAGGACATTTCAGTCTTTTCACAATAAAATGTCGCTGCAAATATCGAAACGTCGCTGCAAATATCAATTCCGAATTTGAATTTGTTATATGCACATATACCCTATGATAAGATATCTTTTTAAATATATTGTAATACAGTATAATAAAATTATACATGTTATGCTCTCTATTTTATTAAAAATGTTCGATTCGTGAAATTTACGATACTAATTTTATGAATGGTTAACTGCAATATTAAAAAAATAAAATAAAATTAACACATTAAACTCTTAATTTAAGCGTGAATTAATTGTAAATTACACATTACTCTCTCTATTCTATTAGAAAATTTTACTTTCACACATGTATAATTTTGAATGGATGTCAATGTATAACGCTTGAAATAGCTACTTTGACATCATTTTGTGTCATTCATGTCCTTACTTTTAAGAGTGAGTTAATTGTGAAACACATAATTATATTAGTAAGAGTAAAAAAAAAAAGTAAAAAGAATTTGAAACTGGACTCTTTTATTAGAACAAAAAATATTTTTCAGAGGGAACTTAATTTAATGGAGCCGAGGGAATATTATTTAGTAAGTGTGTGAGATGTAAAGAAATTGACATAGGACTCTTTTACTAGGACAAAAACCAATTTAGAAACATGATGAAAAAAAATATGCATTACAAATGATACAAGTATGAGCTTTTTTTGTTATTTAATAAAATTTTTCATGTCTCCCAAACACTTAATCGACTCGACTGTTACATAAAAAAGACGATTAATAATTATTTTCCCTTTTCCCACTAGTGATGAATCTATTTTTCTATGTACTATACTCCCGTCATCTCTTTTTAATCTCTAGACTTTTGTGTTGGTCAGTTTATTGTGGTACTACCCACTAAGACGCGTCTGCTGCGTAGTTACTCCACTCTACTCGCTTTGTGGAACTAAACAAGTTTTGATAAATAATTATAAAGAGTTAATTGCAAGAAGTTGCCCTCAACTTTTGCTCGTTCTTATAACACCTCCCATTCTTTTAATTTTATCAATTTTAACACCTTAAAATTCTTTGTTTTTGTGATATGCATCATTTTAGGAAGTTACCTTTGTTGATCATTATATGTACATATGAGGCTTCTCTACATCAGCATCAGTAGAGGCCCTTGAGGATGCATATCATATCTTAAAATGGATGAATCCCGAATCTTAAATTGCTTTTTAAATAATATAATAGTTTCAATTATTAAATTCTTGTACATAACAAATATAATAATTTTAATCATTAACATCATACGTTCATTCCTCTCATTTCCATTCTCGCGTACCAACCGCACCTTGAGGGGTTATCATTGTTAGACATTATTCAATCCAAAATATAAAAGGGTAGTTAATTTTTTAGAAATTTGTTTTAATAATGTATGTACAAATTTTATGTGCTAAAAAATATATATAGATTTTAAGATAAAAAGGTTAATTTTTTTTTTTTCTCCTTTGGGATAACTCGTTGTGTATATTGAACATTTTTGCTAGGACAGGGGTATTTTGATACATTTAAATTATGACTTTTATGGAATAGTCCAATTTTGGGGGCATTGCTAAAATGGTAAAGTTTAAAGTCATAAATACTAAAACTGAAAGTTTAAGGGTGTTTAACAAAAGAATAAAAGATGAGGACAATTATTTGAAATTAACTCAAAACTAAGGTGTTCTGTGAAAGGGATGCGAATTGAGACTTCTTGGTAATTCATTGATAAATTCCCAGCAAAGTCAATATCTTTGATGGTAATTCATTGTGCAATTACTTGATTGAATTACATTTATTTATTTATTGAGATTTCATAAAAGTCATTAACCACGGAAATTGAAGTTTGTACTCCACAAAATGTTTAATGCCCTATGATTTGATCAAACTACTCTCCCTCTCACCTACATGTACTATTAAAAGAGTAATAATAGACATTTCAAATATTCATCACAATTTTTGCATAGCAACTCATGTGTCATGCATTCATTGGTCGATTATGTGATATTAATAAATTATTTTGTAAAAATGTAACCAATGAATGCATGTCACATAAGTTCCTATGCAAGTTGTGATGAATATTTGAGATTTTTATCATTACTCCTATTAAAAATCGGATCTTTAGCGTTGGCTTTTGAGTCATTTTTGCATCGATTTTTTTTTTTGAATTTTGAGAAAATAAAATATGAGAAGTAAACGATACTAAAATGTAGTGTGTTTTACTCTAGTTGTCCTAAAATCTGGTTTAACGTTTGCACTGATTATATTAAAAACGGGTGTAAGCTTTGAATAAACAAATAAATAAATAATTCAAAGCTTACATGTTAAATAACGAATATATTATACAATACATAAAGAAACTACTATAAAGGAAATGAATGAAATAAGCTAAAAAATATATTTCAAAATTTCGTTAGAAAGAAAAATGCAATAAAATATATTTCAATTGAACTTTATATATCACAATTAGTATTTACATCAAACATAGGTAATATTGCATGGAGAAAATATTTTAAATTGTATATATATTACAAATATTATATAAATTATATTTTTTTTCATCATCCTCCAAATCAATAACGACAATCTCCTTAGATTGCTCTCAAACCGATCGCTTTCATATTTTTCTTCATCCGCCTCCAAATTAATAATGACAATAGGCTATTGCTTTCGAACCACTTCTACATCTTCCTCCATCCTCCTCCAAATTGGCCGTAGGTTGCTCTTAGGATGCTTTC